>JALGQZ010000006.1:66366315-66966315 GCA_023105745.1 Austropuccinia psidii
TTATTTAATAATATAATTATTTTACGCCATAATAATAATAATTATTTACTATTATTATATTTTTAATCTTATTTATTCAATTCATAAGGACATTCAGAGTACAACAAGTAATAAATTAGTAATTTTTACTTATTGTTTCATAGTCAAACCTTACAGATTTACTATACGTAAGTAGCCAGAAATAAAGAAACAAAATTTTCAAGGGATTTGGGACACATTGATTTGTTTTCCTATGGAGAAATATTGGGTTTTATGTTCTTTGAACTTTATTCACCATGAAAAAAATAGCTATACCTGACAGCAGGTGTTGCATTTGGAAATTAGCTTGGACCAATCCTAGATTGAGCTGGGACCCTTCCTGTGAACTGGGTGGGACCCGGGATTTAGAGGTGTGTGTTAGTCTTCCAAGTTATTCCAAGCCACTGGAATATTGCAGAACTTGAAAGATTTTAATCATTTTTCAATTTCCGGAATATGTAAAATTTAGAACAAACTAAGAGTGTTGTATTAATGCAAAGAAACACCTTGAGATAAAACAGCGGGAAACAATGATGTACCTAAGAGTGAACAATGATAAAACAACTATTAACAAGCCTGATGCAATGCAGAGCACAACTACTAACACACTTATTTAAGATAGGAAAGCTAGCTGGAGAAATAAATATAGCAGCAGTAAGATACCAACCTAATGCTACCAGGAGTACAAGTATAAAGCACAAAATAACACAAATACTATCTGTGATCTCACAGTAGTAAAACACTAAAAGTATAAGTATTAGTAATCACGATGACTGGTAGAGCCAGTCAGACATAAGACAAACCTCTAGTTCCTAGAGGAAGTGTTTTGATACAGTGTAGAAGATAATCAATAAGATAGTAAAAGATCAACTCATTGCCTTCAATACAATGTGAGGACATGCTCCTTATAAGAAGGATGCATGTCTCACTAGACTCAGAGCTTAAATCCTTGCTTATCGCACATTCATGTTTGTAAGCGGAAACTTTTTAGCTGCTCACGGACTGGGAGAGATCACATATCTCAACACCCCCCTTGTCTCCCGTTGTGAGTAACCCCAATTCCTTCATGGCACGTCTTATAGCAGGATGACTGACTGACTTTGTGAGAAAGTTGGCCAGCATATTTGCAGTTGGAGTGTAAGTGAGTTCAATTATTTTGTTTTCTATTATATCTTGTATGAAGTGCAATTGTATGTTGATGTGTTTCATATGGTGCGTGTTGTTGTTGCAGTCACTATTAGCAGTGTCGATGCATCCTTGGTTGTCTTCATGAACCAGGATTGCTCTTGTCATAGTCAAAATATTGATTTCTTCAATGAATTTCTTGAACCATAGTAATTCACTTGTAAGGTCTGTTAATGATTGGTACTCAGCTTCAGCAGAGGAAAGTGAAATTGAGGGTTGCTTTCTTGTCTTCCAAATGACAATATTTCCATTAAATGAGATTAGATATCTAGTTTTAGATCTCCTGGTTACCCTACAGTTTCCCCAGTTGGCGTCAGAGTAGGCAACTGGTAATTTTGACGTGTTTTTTTTATATACTAATCCAATTTCACTGGTACCTTTTAGATATTTCAGAACATGCACAAAAGCTTTCCAATTTTGTATGCCAGGATTTTCTAAAAACTGAGATAAGGCGCTAAGAGAATAGGACAAATCTGGTTGAGTTGCTGTGCTTAGGTAGCTAAGGCTACCTACAGCACTTTGATAGTTGATCTCTAAGAAAGCAAATTATTCTTGGTCCGTTCTTGATGCAGCTTCAAGATGCATGTTTGGGATGAGTGGTGTTGCCATGTGCTTGCAATTTGTCATTCCATAGCTATCTAGTAAGGAGTCAATATAGTGGCTTTGAGTTAGAGTGATAGTGTCTGGTTGATGAATAATTTTTATGCCCAACATAAGATCAGCTGAGACTAAGAGTTTTGTTTGGAATTCTTGTTCTATTGCGTTTTTGAAGTTCTTCAGATTTCTTCCAAAGATACCTATATCGTTGACGTGAAGAAAAAGCCGGATTGGTTTCTTGCTTTTAAGATAAAATACGCATGAGTCAGCTTTGGAGATGCTGAATACAAAGTTGACCAACCACAAGGAGAGGCGTCTGTACCATGCCAAAGGGGCTTGTTTGAGACCATAGATAGCCCTCTTCAGCTTGAGACAAGTGTTCTTTTTATCTCTATCAAGACCTTGCGGAATCATTAAGTACACATTTTCTTCTAATGGTGCATTGAGGAATGCGCTTTTGATGCCTAACTGCTCAAATTTTAAGTTACTGGCTGAGGCATATGAAATTAACGTTCTAAGAGAAGTTAGTTGTCCTGTGGGTGCAAACGTTTTAGAGTACTCTTTTCCTTGGGTTTGAGAAAATCCCTGAGCACAAAGACAAGCCTTGTGCTCAACAATTTGATTTAGTTCATTTCTTTTCGTTTTAAACACCCATGTGGTGCCTATTAACTTGAAGTCTTCTTTGTCAGCAACATCTTCCCAGACGTTAAGGTTGGTCATGTTCTGCAGTTCCTTTGTTATTTCTCTCAACCAGTTTTCATGATCCTTTGACTTGATTGCTTGGTTGTAGGCTAAGAGGTCAGTTTCGGACAAAAAAGCAGTTGGGCAATAAGAATATGGTAGAATATTTTCTTCTCGTATTTCAGAGTTGATCAAGGTGGGATGTTGAGGTCCGATGATTTTGATTTGTCTAGCACTTGGAGGCAAGCAGCTTTCCAAGCTTGAATGTTTATCATTGTTGTCTGAGCTGTTTTCGTCGCTTGAGATCAAGCTTTCTTCATTGTGAGTTTCTTCTTCACCTATCTCTTCTTGGCAATTGAAGAATTCTTCTTCTTCTGAATTGTACCAACTATTAATCAAGAGAGGTACATCAGACTCTTTGGGATTCTTTAGTATTGGAAATTTGTTTTCAAAGAACATGGCATGCCTACTACGGTATACCTTTCCATCCTTGCATTTGAGAATTCTGTAGGAGGAGTCATTATTAAAACCTAGCAACACTCCTTCTTCTCCTACAGATCCTAACTTTCACAATCTTCTCTGTTTAGGAATAAGAAAGATTAACTTGCAGCCAAAGGTATGGATCCTTTTGATCTTTGGCAATTGGGTTGTCCATAAGAAATAAGGTGATAAGTTTTTCTTCAAAGGTGTAGGTAATATGTTGGTGAGAAAGGTGGCAGTATTGATTTCCTCTGCCCAATACTGATTTGGAAGGTTGGAGGTGAGAAGTAAACATTGGGCTTTGTCCAGAATAGTTCTGTTTGCCCTTTCAGCTATTCCATTGTGCTCTGGGGTGTATGGTGGAGCTATAATGTGAGTGAAACCATGTTGATTTTCTAGATCCTTTAATTGCTGATTTACAAATTCTCCACCTCCATCAGTTAACAGTTGCTTGATTTTTCGATCGTGAGTGTTTTTAATAATCTTTTGTTTGACAAATTCTTTGTAGGCATCAGACTTATTCTTCAAAAAACTTGTGATTTTGAAAGAGGCGTGCTGATTGATGATGGTGAGAATGTAGTGATGTCCAGAATTGGAAGGAGGTGAAATTGGACCAATCTAGTCCATGTGCAAACAATCCAATGGTTTGGTTGTTGGGGTAAAGTGACTTTTAAACAGCAGATGAGTCATTTTTCCTTTTACACATGTATCAAAGAGGTTGTTCTCAAAAGGTTTCAAGCCTAATGACTTTAACACCTGATTTCCTGGGTGTCCCAATCTGAGATGCCAAATTGGATCGGAAGCAATTTTTGAGAGAAGTGTTTTTGGTCAATTGAAGCTTATGTACATTAATTTATTGATTATTTGTCCTTTTAACAGAACCTGATTGTTGTTCAGTAGCTGGAAGGTTGCACCTGTTTTCTCAATAGTAATCAATTTGGTGCATAACTCCAGAAGACTGACTAAGTTTTTGGTTATGTTTGGTACATATAGGCAATTGTGAAAGGTTAGCAGCTTTTTATTAAATTCTATTTTGACAGTGCCTTTCCCTTTGCAAGTTAAGTTTCTCCTAGGATTGCTTGTGGAGATTTTTTCTTCAGGGGTGAAGATCAGTTCAGTGAAAATACTGTTGTCACTGAACATGTGGTGAGTAGCACCACAGTCTATTACTAATGTAGATGAGGAGGAGAAAGATGGTTTTCAATGTGTTAGCAGAGCTTCAAGACCAGTTCGATGGGTCTCAGCTTCTGAAGATTTTTTTTTGTTTTTGTTTCTAGGAGGTGGACGTAATTCAGGATGCTCAGCCCAACAATTTTCTGGTTTGTGCGTGGTATTTTTGGGATTATGTTTTCCATCATGACAAACATAAGTTAACTTGTAAGGATAATCAGAGGAGTTGGTGAGTAATGCGGAGCTGTCCATTTTTTCAGTTTTCATGCCCTTTTGAAATGTGTCTTTAGTGCTTTTGTGTTGTAGGAGCTCTGAGAGCTTGTCTAGAACTAGTGGGTTTATTGAGGAGTTCATGATGAGTACCATTGAGTCTATGACATGGTCATAGGCACTACTATCTCTGCTTATCTTTCCAAGGATTGAATAGGCCATGATATCTGGGGGAATGACTATCCCAATCCCAGCAATGTCAAAAATTATGTTCAAGCATTCTTTCACATACTCTTCAATGTTTCCATTGAAGAGAAGACACTCCCATCTGACCCAGGTTCTTCCCCTATTGGTGACTGTTTGAGAGGCAAATTTTTGGTGAATCTTGGTCCATAGTAACTTAGCATTGACTACCATGACAATTATTTCAGGGTGTAGTCTGCTGAGGATAAGCTGGACTGCCTCAACGTTTAATTGATTCCAGTTATTAATGACGGAGGGATCTGTTGTTGGGGAAAGTTCTGAGCTGCATACATCCCATAATCCAGGAGCACTTAATTCAACGTTGATTAAGATGCTCCAGAGAGGGTAGTTTCGACCATCTAGTACAGGTACGTGGTTTATGTTATTTCCCATTTTTTCAGGAATGATTGTTCACTCTTGTTGGTGATAAATTGAGAGCTGCCGAGACTGTAAATCTGTAAAATTTAGAACAAACTAAGAGTGTTGTATTAATGCAAAGAAACACCTTGAGATAAAACAGCGGGAAACAATGATGTACCTAAGAGTGAACAATGATAATACAACTATTAACAAGCCTGATGCAACACAGAACACAATTACTAACACACTTATTTAAGATAGAAAAGTTAGCCGGAGAAATAAATATAGCAGCAGTATGATACCAACCTAATGCTACCAGGAGTACAAGTATAAAGCACAAAATAACACAAATACTATCTGTGATCTCACAGTAGTAAAACACTAAAAGTATAAGTATTAGTAATCACGATGACTGGTAGAGCCAGTCAGACATAAGACAAACCTCTAGTTCCTAGAGGAAGTGTTTCGATACAGTGTAGAAGATCATAAATAAGATAGTAAAAGTTCAACGCATCGCCTTCAATACAATGTGAGGACATGCTCCTTATAAGAAGGATGCATGCCTTTATCTCCGAGGCATGTCTCACTAGACTCAGCACTTAAATCCTTGCTAATCGCACGTTCATGTTTGTAACCGGAAACTTTTTAGTTGCTCACGGACTGGGAGAGATCACATATCTCAACAGAATAAATATATAGCATATTATATGAAACTCCGATCTCTTTATATTGCCATCTTGAAGATAATATTATTTATGATTGAAAAGTTGACTTTAAAAATCTTTTTTCAACTTAGGTAATTTTATTTTTCTTTTCAAGGCCAAAATAAGTCAAATCCAGTCTTCAAAATCAATAAGGGCTTCATCTTTATTTATTTATGACTCATGATTACCACATAGCAGTATTACTTCTCATCTATACTTCAAACAATGGCTTCATAATCTGAAAGTTGAATTTTCTGAACTTGATTTTTTTTGGAGAAACTGCATTTTTAGATACTTTTTTTCTTATCTGGTTAGATTTCTATAATTCAAAAGGAAGAGGGGAAAGATTTCAAATTTGTTTGAATAAAGTTATTTATCAAAATAATACAGAAATGAGTAAAGTTTTCTGTCTTTATTGATTTGAATTTCTGAAATTGAAGTATTATCTTCATTTTTCCTCATTTTCTGATTAAGTTGTATAATGAATAAATTGGATTAATTATTATTATTATTATTAATAATAATAATAAACTTTCTTTGTTTTGAAGTGAAGAAAATTGCTTAATTCTGATTTTTTTCAAAGTTTTATTTCTTAATTCAAAAGAGAAGTAGCAGTCTCTGTGTATTACAGCCCCTTCTACTGAAAAGAATTAGAATATTCTTGTGTAACATGCTGTATCATCCAAGGCTGTCATCTCGGTTATTCCAGCCAGTTCGACGCAACTGAAAAACGTAGAATATCCAACCGGAACCATTCAGTCCCGGCTCGCGACTTCGCTCCCCGTTGGACGCGGAACTGACCAATCAAAATCAATCTTGCAACCTATTCGGCTCCAACCGCAAAGGTTCCGACGCTCTGGTACCCAAACATTAATATTTCAACGAGATTTCTCAATGTCAACTCCACCACCCCACTCGCCTTGTCTTTGCATTTCCTTTCCTTTTAGCTTCTTTTTCGCAATTTCCAGCTGTCACTTGGTTGTGCTCAGAGCTTCACTCAAAATAATAACCCCAAACATTATTTCGACCTAAATTATAGCGACGTAACCTTAAAATCTTCCATCACTTTCGAATTCCCTAATTGACGATTATAAATACGACCGCCATGGCGCCAATTCAGCACATCAACCCCCTCCTGTTCATCACTGATACACTTACTGAGAGTGATACATCAGCGCCCAATTCGGACACGCCTAATCTCACCTCTAGCGACTCAGGTTTAGGCCAACGTGCCAGATCACACGTGGGCAACTCTGGACTTTATCAAGCCATGCTCTCAGATGACGAATCCTCGGGGGAGTACGACGATGGAGATGAAGACTATGTCGTTGCGGAGGATGATGGTTTGGGCATGGATGATGTGACCCCCCCTAAACGAGCCAGAACTTTGGTGAAGAGGAGGCGGGTACGATCTAATGTTTATGATTATTTTGAGGTGAGTCATGAGCTTCCGATCAATTTCTCACATTTGCTTAAATTGTGTCTTCTTGATTTGGGGATCATCAAAGAAGCTGAACCCCAATGGAGAATGGATTGAAACAAAGGGGAACTTTCGATTTACCTACAAATGTCGCCATTGCAGGTGAGTAACCAAACCTGCGTCCAATTTTCTCCGATTAGTGCTGACGCGTGACTTGTCGTAGTGTCAAGCTCGCAATAATAGGTCGCAATACCTCCAACCTCAACAAACACCGAGGTAGATGTTGCGGCCGTTTCAATGCATGGTCTAGTAAAGCACCCGGCGCTGTTGATCCTAACATGGGTGCCAAGCTTGCCGTGGAGGAACAAGAATCCGTCCTGAAGCAACTGGTAGAAGGACTAGTGGCAATTCAGGTTTCGTTTTCGATTTTCGAATCACCTCGTTTACGCAGCGTTTTGCAAAGATTGGCCCCAAACTTCAGCTGGCCGAAACGACGATTGGTGGCACAGACTGCCACCCAGTTGTACTTCGAACGAAAGAATCGACTATTACAAGAGGTTGACGATTTACCTTCAGACACCCCGCTTTGTGGCGCGATTGACTGTTGGACCACCAAAGACCAGAGCGAGAGTTATTTGGCTATTGTTCTGCAATGGATCAATCCAGTCAATTACAGCTTTCGTAAAAGTATTGTGGCTTTTGAGGTAAGCTGTAAAGATCTCCATGCCTGGCCATCTGCAAGCTTCAGAACTGACGTGAATCACAGTCGCTTCATGGGCCTCACTCAGGTGAGGCCTTAGCCTGGACCCTGTGGGAGGCTTTGTCCGAACGGGGAATGATTAAGCGACTATATAGTGTTACCGGCAATAACGCAGCCAACAACGTCACCCTGATGGCGCAGATGCAACGCAAGTTCTCCGGGATCAACATGACATGGGATCGAGAAAAACGATTCCATCGATGCGCCTGTCACGTCCTCAATTTAGTTGCCAAGGACTTTTTATTATACATGGGTCAACTTACCGATGAGGACTACGACTTTTTTGATGATTACCTTGCCGTTACGAAAAACTCCATTGAAGACAGTGACAACGACGTAGGATTAAAAGACGACCAAGGTAAGCACTAGGGTCTCCTCTCAGTATTGGACCGATGCTCATGGTACTCCGATCGCCTCTGTCATCAGCATCTATTAAGACCGTGAAGCGCAACTCAGGGCAATCACTCCACAAAAGGAAGAGTCGCGCGTTCAACCAAGCGACACTTGAAACCCAAGATAAATCAAGCGACATTGCTATGATAATGGGAACGCATAATTCCGAAGCATCTGAGCGAGATTGTGATGAACTTGGAACAGTTCAGAGGCCTCCAGGTACGCGCGTGGGACAATTTTACTTAATTTGGTCCATTACTGACTTAGGCTCGGTGCAGGCGAAAAAACGATCATGCGCCTCTTGCGAGACTTGTGTACTCATATTCGGGGTTCAAGTAAACAACGGGAATTATTTATCGAGTCACGCAACAAGACTTGAGATCCTCCATTATTGCCAATCAGTATTCCTATGACGCGCTGGAACTTCTTTTTAAAACAGATTCAGCGAGCTCATCAATTGAAACTGTCGATTCAAATTTACACCAATACACCCCAGACCGACAAATACCACTTGTCGGAAGAGGTTTGGAGCGCGATGGAATACATGGAGCCAATTCTTCAAATGTTCGATCAAGCATGCAACGTCTTTCAAAGCAAAGCTCCTTCAAAACACCTCGTCCTTCCATATTACCAGGTAATACTTAATCGGCTAACTCATTATGCAAGCAAAAGCCCCCATTCGTGGAGGCGAGCATGTGAAGCTGCACATGCGAAGTTGAAAAAATATTATGAATATGAAATGGCCAACAACAACTCGCTCATTGCCACACTTTTAAACCCAAAATATCGCGAGGGGATATTCAAGCAAATGGGATTCCCCCCTCATCGAGCGAAAGAGGTAATCGATCTACTAGCATGCGAATGTTCAACCTTGGCGCAAAACGAGCGTTCAGGGCTGGTCACAGGAGATCGACAATCCTCTTCTGACAACCTCAGCGAGCCGGAGTCATTCGATCTACTGAAGCACCTGAAACAGCCCCCCATCGAGACGATGTATGATGTGCTTCACTCGCAGGATGATGAAGTCACATCTTATTTACAGAATACCCACCCCATGACCAAGGGCGAGCACATATTGGACTATTGGAAGGTAAGTCTGGCCTCTTTCTAGTCTTTACGATGGCTTCAGCTCACTCATGTGTGAATCTAGCGCCAGATAATTTCCGGTAATTTTCCCAATTTAGGGAAGGTGGCGCTAAGGTATCTGAGTATCCCTGCCTCTTCTGCATCAGTGGAGAGGGTTTTTTCTCACAGTGGCCGACTTAAATGCCCAACTCGGGCTTCTTTGGGCTCCAGGACTATCGCGCACTTGACCTGTCTGAAGGAGTGGCTCAACGACGAATGCCCTCCTGTCTAAGACAATTTAGTGTTATTGTCTAATGGTTTTTTGGTGCTTTTTGCACAGTGAAAAAAAAATCCTTGTAGCTTAGTTTTGTAAAATTGTGGTTGTTTGCATTATTTTTGTAAGAGAGTTTGTACCGAAACTGAATAACAACATATTCAGTTTGCGTCTTAATAGCTACGTATTGCTGGTTTGCTTAATCAGCTGCGGGCTTATTGGGTCTGACTCTATCTGAGTCAGACCCGAAACTGCTTTTGGCCCGAATATCCACCCTTGGTATCATCAATAAACGGGGCGCCGACCATAAAATTGTCGACAATCGTCCACAGACTTACAGTAGCAGGCCTTACAGGAATTCTACTGTAAAAGACTGTAACATTGTCAAATGGTTTACAGCAGAGCACCTTACAAGGCCTGATACTGTAACATTTGATATAAAATACAACATAAAATCAAATCAAATCAAATCAATCATAAAATTAGAAAGTAAAATAAATAAAATAACAAAAACATTGAAAAACATTAAAAAAACAAAAGTTAATGAAATGATAAAAATAACATATCACCAGATAAAATGGATAATAAAACTAATAAAAGTGAAGTAGACTCAATAGAAAAGCTGTTTTAGATTAGCAGAAAGACAGTTTTTGCTACTTATCTTTTTCAAAAAATATAAAAAAATCTTCAATTGTAAGATTGAAATAAATTCAATTCAGCTTTGATGAATTTCTTTATCCCTCATTTTTGAGTTAGTTTTATTATTATATCTAAGTTCTTTGTTAAAAATACATTTTCAACATATGTTTTTGTGGGCTTTGTGTATATGTCTCCTCCTTCACCAATAAAGATGAAAAATAGTCATTTTAGCAAGAAAAAAATGCTGAAAGGACCAATAGGAAGTATATGAATTCAATATCATTCTGATAAAACTAAATGAAAATTAAAAGCCCCTTTTCAATTTAAACAAATAAGTACCAAGAAATTTCATCTCTGAGAGGTGTATCTTCCCATATCATGCACATTATTCTGTCAAATATATTCTGAAAACTTTATTTCCCTGTAATCATGCTCAAATACTGTCAAGATTAAGATCAATAATATTATTTTAGCTATATGAGTCTCAAAAGATCTTTTATTTATTTTTGAATAGATATATTCTCAAAATTTTATTGCGTTTTGATTGAACAAAGAGTATATTTCATTGATTTTTTTACATGATTAATTTTCTGTTTGTTAAAAAAATAATTTACAGGGTTTAAAAACCCATAAAGACACTTTTCAAAAATCACCATAAAGAAGGATATAAAATGGAAAAATTCCTTGGAATATTTGTCATTATGAAAAGTAAACTCTGTGAAAGCTATTGAGTCAGTTTTTTGACTCTGATCCAATATGGCGTTGAATTGATATTTGTGTGACTTCAAGCTTAATTACAAAAAGGTTCAATCTAGCTTCTGTGGCCTCTCTTTTTGAAATATGACTTTAATCAATACTTTGGCTGGCTAATTAAACATAAATTCCAAAAGGAAAATGAGAAAACGTCTCATATTAACTCTGAAAACCACTTAGAAAAGATGCATATATATTTTGAGAAAACACAGTTTATAAAAAGCTTATTATTGTGAGTTTATTATTGTTTTAGGTTTTATATACTTAAAAAACAATTTTTACTCTTAAATCCTCCCAGAAATTTTATAGATACATTTTTAGAAGGAAGATTGATAAAAGAACCCATTTGTCCCAGTTACTTTGCCTTAATATTGTATAGGGCTTCCATCATTTCAGAACAATGATATAAATTTTTATATTTGGTACTTAATATTTAACTCTTAATTCTTTAAATATATACCTGATTTATATATTAGCTTAAGCTATATTATTTATAGTAATGGACGAATTTATCCCCCATAAAATTGAGGAAATTAGAATTTGGAAAATGGTTTTGTCAATAAGATTTAATGATTTATGTTTTTTATTTTTGGGTAATGATAGAGTCAAAAATTTATTCTAGTATATTTATATATGTTAACCCATGAAGCTCAGATTCAGTTTTCAATTTTTTAGTACATTGAAAGCTCTTCATATATCTTAATTATTAAAAAAATGGATGAAATATTGAGTATGTTGGATTTAAAATGGAAAATTCCTATGTAATACAATAAAAATAACCCAAAAATAAATAAAATGGATATTTATCTTATTAAATATTTTTGAAATATGCAAATAATTGATTAAAATAAAGCTTGAAAATATTGATACATAGAGATTTAATTTACTCATCTTTCACACAAATTCTTGATTTTAAACGGTAAAGAAATTAGTTATTTCAGTTTTGTTTTACTTCTTGATACATATCCAACTTAATTTTTTTGAGAGAGGAACTCCTTTGATCTTGGTATTTCACATACTTAAGTAATTTACTGGATAAATATGGCTCATTCGGAATTCATAATGTCTCAATAATAATATAAAAAGCTAAGTTAAATCAGAATTGATAAAAAAAATTAATGTTGCAAGAAACCAAAGAAACTGATACTTTAAATTAATATTAAGGCTTAAAATGCTATCATCACGCCATGTTTTTTATATGAACATCAGAATGATATTTGATTTAAACAATTGTTTTTTTGGAATAAAAAAAACCATTTTGAATCTGTGACCAAATATTTTAGTTCAATTATCAATTTATTCTAGCTATAATTTTGAAAACTCCCCTATCGTAGCTTATGGGCTTAAATAGAGTTGATATTCTTTCGATATATACCAAGTTTTGGTGGGCCTCTCCTCAGAACTACTTAGTCCCATAAATCTTGACATATTGCTTAAATTTTATCCAAATCTATACCTCAAGAAGAAAACATAGAGAACGGATTTAATGTCTCACAAAATGAATATTTTAAAAAGATAAAAAAAGTTTTTTTCTGGGGTATACATTTGATAATCTGAAATTACCCAAGCTATTTTCTACTTAATGAGAGTCTTATTTCAAAATTAAAGGGTTTCAATTCAAATATTATTCATATATTGGCTTTCATAATTGAGCTTGAGAAATAGTTCATATTGTCACTGTAATTTACATGTGCAAACATATAAGAAAACCCCCAAAGGTTGAGTTTTTTTTCTCATAAAATTATTCAAAGTATTAAGATAGATTCAAACAAAGGGGAATTGAAAATAGCTCTGTCAATAATGTATTTTTGAATTGCTGAGATTTTAAAATCCTGACCAAACACTGATACTAAGCTAGCTTAATTGAGAATTTGTGGTTTGCATATGTGGCTTGAATTTCTTCCAAAAATTATATTTCTAAGTTTAACTTCTTTCTTATCTCCAACCTTCATCCAATCTATATCCCATTTCAAATTCCAAATGGAACACCTGCTGTCAGGTGTAGCCAATTTGCTCATGGTGATTCCTGTGAATAATATGAAAAACCATCAACTGAGAATATTTAAGTAGATAGTTGAGTGTATATTGAAATTTCCTATTTTAAAAGTAAATAACACAATAAGTAAGCTTGTTGAAAATAACTATAGGTATTATCTTGAGTAGAAAAACAAAAAAATCAGGATTTAACCAGAACACATGAGATAAAATCTGCAAGATAAAACTTGAGTTTTTTTTCCACTTTATATGATTAAATATAAAATAAAATATAATTGAATTTCAATTTCATGAAATTAAAAATTTATTATTATGAGATATTTTTGTGAAAAAATTAAAAATCTTTATAAAAAGAAACTCAATTGAATTTTGAAAAATTTCATTTTCAAATCAAAATAATCAATAGCTTCTTTTTAGTTTTATTTGAAATTAAATTTAGATATTTAGGTAAAAACTCAAAAAATATCACAAGAAAAAAATCAATATAATTTTCATAAAAAACGAAATCTACTAAAAAATTGAATTAATTAACATCTTTATTGAAATTGAAGTTTTTTTAATAATTTTTCTTTCAAACAAAATACTACTTAGTTTATATTGATAGATAAAATAAAATAAAGACAAAAATTTGTAAAAAATGATCATGAAAAAACATAAAAAAATATATAAGTAAATAGGAAAAATATAAAAGAATAAAAAAAGTATATAGTTTAGTAAATCTTATCAATTTAATAAAAAATGATTGATTATTTTATGTATTTGTTTTTTTCAAATTGATTATATGACAATTTAAATTTCATCATATACATATATGAATATTTATTCATTTTTATTTAAAATAAACGTTTTAAATATAATATAGAAAGAACTAAGTAATAATTATTTAAGTTATCTTCAAAAATTAGATTAAAAATTATTCAAGAAAAAAACTACAATATAAGCTTAATGAAAATTAATCAAAGGAAAATATTCAAATTATGTCAAAAAGAAATACTTTATTCTTATATAAATAGAGTATAACAAAAAAAAAATTAAAGTAAAAAATTAATTTAAAAATAAAATCAAACTCGATTGATTGATTAATTTGAAGAAAGGTTTCATCAAATCAAATCTAGAATTTCTTCTTGTGATCTCAAATTCTATTTGGAATAATACAACTTTTATTTTGAAAAAAAACTTTATATTAAATCTTTTGTTTGAAAAAATAACGCTTTAGTGCGTTGCTTTCAAGAATATATGCTTAATAAAGGTATTTTTTGGGGGGATAAATTATTTTAATATTTTATTCCAAAATTCTTCAAGTTAGAAACAAGTCTTATGGCTTAATACAGAAAAATATAGTCTATTTGGAATGCGCTTAATGGAAATCATTTCAAAGTGAAAAAATACATTTGAACTAACTTTTTGTTTTAGGCTTTTAATTTCTTGAATCAACCATATTAGAAATGGGCTTCGATAAAATAAGAAAAATACATATAAATCTTTTATCATATTCCTTTTAATATGGTAAAGGATTTCCATAACTTAATTTCAAGATCTTAATCATAATATTTATGTAAATTATCTTCAATAATACCAGAATTACATGAAAAATATGAAATAAAGATATTCATTGTCTTATGAAGCTTTGGATGAACGGTGATTTATTCCATGAGAGGATCACTTATTAAATTTTGAATTAAACTTTAAACCCTGAGAAATCTTAAAGTACTGGCTAATAAACTGAGATAACCTTTTTATTTGAGCTTTCTGGGTCTATTCCAAGCCAGGCTTGAAGCTAGTTTCATTTATGCAAAAACATCTTCAATTCAATGAAAAACTCGAAAAAGATGAAGCTCAATTTAATATGATAATAAATTGTCTTCTTGACAAACTCAAGCTTCATTTCTTGAAAAACTTCAAGATAAATCTATTGGGAAAGATTACATATTTATTCATAGGTTGAAGTAAAACAAGAACTATTTGAAAAATTGTGTGAGTTTTGCTGAATTTTTGTTGCAAAAGGAATTTCTCATTTCAAATTCTCTTTAATTTTATTGGAGAGTGGAGGAGTTTTTTTTCAAACAAGATCTTAGATTTTGAAAAATATAACACACAATGGGATTCTTTGCTTCTATATTTTAC
Source organism: Austropuccinia psidii (assembly GCA_023105745.1). Classification (NCBI taxonomy): domain Eukaryota; kingdom Fungi; phylum Basidiomycota; class Pucciniomycetes; order Pucciniales; family Sphaerophragmiaceae; genus Austropuccinia; species Austropuccinia psidii. The sequence continues at coordinate 66,381,387 of JALGQZ010000006.1, forward strand.
AATAAGACATAATTCCAATAAAATTTGTAGCTATTTAAATTGAGATGTTTTACTTTTGAAGATAATTAGCTATGCAGTAATTGATACCTGAACTTGAAATCCTTTTCAATTTATATTAAAGCTTTATTTTTTCCAAATTAACTAATATGAAATAGTGTTCACCTCATTCTTCACTGCTTCGATTCAAGGTTTTCACAGAAAATCCAATATCTGTTGTGCATATGATTTTTTTATGTTTTTTTTAAGGGTTTAAGTGGTATACTCAAAAAAATTGTTTATCTAAGCTTCTTTCAAGCTTATATTCCCTTTTTAAAAGATTATCTCCATGAAAAAACTACATGGATTGATACATAGGCTCCAAAGAGGATATGATGCTTATTCAAAATATATTTCAATGATATTACACAATTTCTTCTACTAAAAATTCATATGAATAGTTCATTGAGTAAAAATATATATAGAATGAATGTTTCATTTTTATAAATTCATGATATTATTAAGTAAGAATTAAAAGAAAATATTTAAAAGTATTCAAATTTTTTGATAGAAATAACCATTTCAAAAACTCAAAGACTCAAGATATAACCTTGATATTTAAAAGGTTGTGGAAAGCTTTAAAAATTACCCAAAAAAACTAAATGATCATAATTCAATCAGCTCATTCAAAAATTAAACATTTGACACTTTGGTATTTCATACTTTTTTGAACCAGCTACAAGTACATTCAAGGTGAAAGATTTCAAAATTTCTGGATTTAAATGGTTAATTTAGGAATTAAAAACTCAAAAGACACTTTTAAGATCATGTAAGTCAAATAATAACATCAATATTATTTAATAAAGGAATTTTTTATCATTCATTATATAGATAAAAGCTATATCTCGTTAGTGCATGAAGAAAACATTGATTTCATTGTATCAATTTAGATAAAATAAATTGAATATTAGCCCTAAAACTCTAAATGATATATATTAATATAAGGGAATTAAAAGTAAATCAAAGATTAAATATACAAGAGAGAAACGTAGCCGTTAATTCACCAAAAAGTATTATATTAATAAGCATTGAGCTCCTTAAACTAGAGTTTATGCAACAAACTAAGTTTAAATCTTATTAATACACATCTATGGAATAAAAAGGTATAATTAAATCAAAGCTCTATTGAGTTCATTCAATGAATATAAAGTTTAATCAAGGTTCAAAATTATTCTAAGACTTAACAGAAGACATAGATTAAAGCAAATTAGAACAAAAACAAATTATGAAATATCTATATTAATCAACCTCATCTGTAAATTAACACCAAATCAAGATTGATAATATTGAATAATCAAAAAATAGAATATTTTTTCAATAATTGTTTAAAATCAAATTTTTAAACACAATACTCACAAGAAAAAAACCTCAGAGTACATAATATTTCAATTAATGATGCAATTTACCCAAAACTGGTGAAATACCTCAGTCCAATGAAACCATTTTAATATTCCTAATCATAAAACTCTCACAAGACTGTAAATAATAATATTAAAGCTTAATTTAAATAGAATTGAATTCTAAGATTATTTTTCAATATATAAAACATATGGTGAAATATCTTGATTTAATTACATCATTTCAGACTTACTCACCATAAAATTTAACCCAAGTATGTGCATAAGCAATAATAAATCTCATAATTTTTAAACTAAAAAAAATATGTTCTAACACATCAATCAAATTATCCCATTTCAAAAAGACTTCCCAGCTACAATATCTCAAGGAAAGATTTCTCTAAGTCCCCTGTTTTTGAGTGCCTGTATGGAGAGCCCAAAAATTATAAATAGAGGAACTCTCTAAATACTTCTACCCCATGTGCATGAAAATATTTCTCCCTTGGATTGAAATCTAATCCACAATATAAGAGATATATCCATCCTCAATTTATTAGGATTACTTATAGAATAAAGCTATAAGCTCAATATAAAATATCGGAGCAAGATATTAGTAACAGTCATCAATTATTTTTAAGTAAATTATTTATTTTATAAATGAAATATTCCAATTTTCAGTAGAAATTATCACTATAAAACTATTATTAGTGGTCATAAATCAGTTCTCAAAAATATTATTATCATAAATTTGAGTATTAATGTGTATATTATTATTATACTTACTTTATGTTTAATTTATTATTTGATCAATTTCATCTAATGAATACTATTAGATTTCTTAAACATAAGAGCCTTTATAACATGAGCTGTGAAGTATAAAACCTTACCCTCATAGTCTTATCTCTATGGTATTCTATATTTGTATCAAATCATTAAATATACTCTTATTCTCTACATTACTACATTGAAAAGCTTATCAACACATATATTATTAAATATTATATATTATAAATATATAAAATCATATTACAATATGACCTAGGAAGAAAATATAGTGCTTTTAAGCCATTTTATCGATTTCCAACTATAGATATTATGAATCTAATTATTGAGTAGGTCTGATAAATACTCTTGAAATAATTCTCTATCTTTAAAGCCACAATCTTGAAGCTTCATTTTAAAGCTCTATATAAAGATTCTCTTTTATATTTAGAGGGGAAGCTAATATTTCTTAGCACCCTTGGTTATAGGATTTGTCAGGAATTCAAACCTTTTTTCCTGTTATTTCCCCCTAAATGGTTTCCTTATCCAATTAAACACTCAAAGAATCTCCAAAGAACCATTTTCACGAAATTTTATTTAAGATGGAAAAATATCAAATTCCAGAATTTATAAATAAAGATTAAGAAAAGAAAAAGTTACAAAAATTTATCAGAATTTAACTTTGAGAAACATAAAAAAAATCAAATCAAATCAAGAGATAATATCAGGAGGTAAAATATTTTTAGTATAAAAAAATATGGATAAAGGGTCCATAAGATTTTTCAGAAGTCCATAGTATTCCTGAATATTTATCCCAAATGCTATCAGAAAGGATTTTTCTGGTACCTCTTCTTCCAGTGGAGTCCTTCTTGGTAGCCTTGGTAAGAGCATATAATACTAATTGTCACACCCTTGTCTTTTTAAAGCTGATTAAGAAGTTCTGAAATCACAAAAAGCATAGAAGCTTTCTTTAGCAATCTCAGAGGCCTCTTTTAAATACTATTTTATATAGGCCTAAAAAGTGCTTAGTGGCATAGGAATTTTCAGATAACTATTTGTTAAAATAATACAAGCCAAGATAGACCTATTATGTAGGTCTATAATATCCATAAAAGATGTGAAGCTTCTTAGCCTCTAAGTGCACAATGGTAGAAAATATAATCCAGCTGAAATATTTTTGTAATATGTTTGTATTATTCTTTTTAATATTCAATTTCCATGGAAGTCCTCATGGCTATCTCAATGTACCCCATACCATCTTGACTAGGAAGGATAGGGTTGGTATCTTATATGAAGGCTATCTAGGCCTTATTTGTAAATTTAAGGGATGATTTTTTATTTCATGTTTTCTAAAGACTATTTTGTGGGAGCTGTTTTCTGTTTTTATATGGAATAAGGAAGTACCTTTAGGGAAAAGTAAGTGAGAACCCTATTTTTGATTCCAAATGAACCGCCGAACATATGGGGCTTCTAGAGCTTGGATGAACCTTTAAGTAATACTTAATATTAAGCATTAGTAACTTCAAAAGTTCCGAAATAAAATAAAATTTACTTGTGTCTAGAGAACCTGTAACAATAATTTGTAATATTCTCCATAGGATATTACAAAAATAATTTTGTCCAAAATATGATCTCATAATATATCTTTGTTTCAGCTGAGTGTAATAATAACTGATGAGAAATTTTAATCTGTTTCAATTAATGTTATTAAAGAATGTGATAGTCTATCAGATGTTGAAGCTTATTAGCTTACTGATATTAATAGTAGAGTTTAATTGAGCTTTCAGAAATATCTTCATGACAATATTTGCTAATTCAAGAGACTAAGAGGTAATATAAATATGCAGTTTTTAATAAAGGGAATATGATTATTTTTATCTACTCTTTCAAATATCAATTCTTGTTTGTTACAAATATAGACTTAACTTTACTTTCCTGATAAAAATATCCTTAAATATTTCTATAGTGTTATACTATCATGATTATATCAGTTATATATAGCTGTTATGAATATTATTATCAAGCATCATTATATCTCAATATCATTCTTTATATCTCTAAATAATTATTTAAACTATAAATTTCTGTTGTTATCTTACAGATCATTTAACAAGTAATTCAAATGAACACTATTCTATTCACTTTAATAAGCTACTTATCTTTTTACTATATCTGTAATAATTCATATCCTAATAGGTAAAAACAAGTATCATCCTGTAATTTGAGAGGTTAATCCATGTTTTTTGAGAGAATTGGAAAGGAGTTACCTCTCTATTGCTATACTTCAGACCCTTTATGATGTGCTACTAACTTTTTTATTACGCATCTTTTGAGATATTTTGGCTTGTGATAATTCTAGTTGTTTGTGGAAATTTGATACATCCACAAGCTCTTTGACCAATGAATATTATTTTTCACATAACCTATTTGTTTGGATATACTCTTGTAAGTAACTTTTATTATTACCAGAGATATTCTTTCATTTTTTAACATAAATTTTGTTTGGTATTTTTTGAAAGAAAGGTAAATTTATTTTATAATTGATATAATCACTTTGTCTCAAAATAAACAATGACTAATGAGATTATATCTTATTTAGTTAGTGAAAACTCCTTCATCTTTGAAGCTCTCACCAATTTCTGTGCTTGAAACTTGTATAAGTGTGCGAGTATTTATTCTAGAATATGGGAAAGTCTTGTGATTTTTCACTGTCTCAATTTATATACTCACAGCTCCTTTTATATATATTTTATTCTAAATCCATTTTTACAAATTGGAAGCTCTTGAGGTATTTGGCAATCTATTACGTATGTAATAATTTGTAAATAGTATTCAATTTTTGATATTGATAGCCTCCATTGTTTTGAATAAAGTATTTTCTTAAGGCTTTATGTCATACATATTTAATTTTCTATTTGAGAATGTGGAAAATTGTGTGATACTTTACTAATCTAGATTCTTTACTATTGATACACGGCCTTATTCTGTGACATTTTAGTGAAAATGCTTTGATTTAAATCTGAATTTTGAGACATATTGTTTAAGATTTTCTATTACTGAATTTTTGGTTTTTTACTTTTTTACTGTTGGGTCTCTTCTAATCATAAGATTGAGACTATTTTTGAATTTTGTAGCTGTGACTTTCTATTTCTTATATCATCCTTCAGAATTGTTAGTTTTATTTTTGACAAAATTCTTTTTGAAAACAATAATCTTAGCAAAGCAGAAAATTTTATACATATAAATAGCTTGAGCCAAAATCTAGTTCTCTGTAAATTTGAGATTTTTGGTTTTTAATTTTTTTTTATTTCATTGTTCTCTTTTTTGTTGATATTGGGGCTGTTCTCTGGTATCTATCACCATAATTTATGATCAATTCATAGGATAAATTATTAACTGGTCACAGTGAAAAAAAAAGGATCATTCCTTTATAGAAATATGGTATCTTGTGTGGTCTTTATAAAGATCATTGGTTAATCCATGCTTTCAGAAGGATAATTTTCCAATAAATTGTCTAATTTAATTTTTAAAGAAATTAGAAACAGTTATGAATTGGACGCGGTCATGACACAGGCATACAGAATCCTTTCCTCACGCTTGCTATCCACCCATTGGCTTATTAAGGTTAGTTAATAGATTCTTTGATAAATTTATTTTTTTACCATGAGAAAGAAATATCTTATCTATTTTGATTTATAGTAATTTTAATTTTATTCAAAAGAAAATAGTTTTCTATTATTATTTGTTTTTTACTATCTTTATTTGTTGAAGAATCTGGGTTTTTTCATCTCTAATTCAAATTTGACTGAATTTTTTCACAGTCATTGAGATATTAAAACTTTTCTAATTAATTCTACTTCTTTATATTTATTTCTATGTATTACTAAGACTTTTATTAATACTTAATAGCTTCATCATGCTACTACATAAAGTTCAAAAGCAGGAAATCAATAAAACATACATAATAGAGCCAAAAAATAATCCTGACATGGATAAAATATATCACATACAGGGGCACAATCAAGAAGGGAAGAATAATATTCAATAACATTAAATCCCTTTTCAAGTTGTATAAGAATTTAGAAATATATAGTTCTTTGAAGTTTTTAACAAGTAACAACTAAGCCAAAAATTTTAATTTCACCTTTAATCTAGATTTTGAATATTTAATGCAAAACCTGTTGAATGGTTATGATTATTGCATATATTTTAGTTGAATCTTTCCGATTGTGCTATCCATTTCCTGATAGAACCCCACTTTCAGAAGCTGGCACTTTTTACCTTTACTTTAAGGAAGCCCCTTCAGTCATGAAGGAGGTATTGAAGAGTTTTTTAAAGTAAAGAGAATACAAAATCTTATCATAATAAAAGATTTAAATTTAATTATTTAGCGAAAATATGTAAGTTTTAGTCCAAAAAGAAAATAAATTTCCATTTGAAAATTTTGATACCAAAACACACTCACAAATTGTGAAGTAACTTGAAAGGTTCTTTGAATTATGGAAAACTTTGCAAGAAATAGGGAATATATATTAGTAAAAAAACTGCATTCCCTTTTCAAAATGAAAAATTTGGAGAAAAAGGACAGTTAAGCCAACTTTTTCACAAAATAAAATTGTGAAAAATTCAAGGAGTTTGATTAGGACTTCAATTGGAAATATTATTTAGTTGGTCCAAAATTTTGATCCTTGGGAAAACGAGAATTTTTTTTGAAAAAAAAGGGGCCCACTTACACATACGTACCAAAATCTATGTTTGTATTCTATATATTCTTAAAAAAACATTTGGTAAAATAAAATAAGTTCTTATTTGTAATTACCACTAAAGTAAATAAATCCAAATTTATCTCCATAGGATTGAATTTTTCTTTCTTTTTTCTTCAAAAACATGATTTTTAGCCAAATATTTCTTATACAGAGATTTTAATAATTATATTTTTATAAATTTACTCTGGGGTTTGAAATAAAAATCAAATAGCCAACACCATTGATTAAATCTTAAGATTTCTAAAGATAGCTCAAACTTATTTTTAAATTTTCAAATATCATAGATTAATTCAAAACAATATCCTTTAATTTTCATTCCATTTCTTATAAAAATGTTTCAAATTTTTTAATTTACTAATATGAGTGCATCCTCTTTAGAAAGTACCAATTACATAATTCTGGGAATTTTCCAATTGATAAAATGGCTTCTCAAAAACCTTTTTTTATTTAATAATAGTAATATTACAAATATTTTCTCTACTATTTCATCAAATCTTTTACTAACAACATAAATTCATAATACTATCAAATCTTTAATATCAAGCTCTTTTATATATTTATCCTTTGAAGATAAACATCTTTAGCTAATCATATACTTTAAGTCAAAATTAAATGAATTATTCAACAATATCATTCATTCCGTTGAGATTACCAAAGTCCAGAAGGACTTAGTTAGTTATTTGTGTTTTTTTATTAGTAGAATCTCATTTACTCACTTAAAAAAACATTTTAAGATAGATATTTTGTATTAAAAAAATACTCAGAGTAGCTATATTTACTAAATACAATGAATAAAGCTATATTTCTAAGTTACAAATTTTATATTAATTTCTTATTCCTCTGATAACAACCTGGATTGAAAATCGTATTTTTTATAAAGAAAAACTTGAGATTTTTTATTGATATTAGTCTTGGAAATTTCTTAAACTCATTAATTTGATTAAATCATTATTCTTTACAATTGAAGGAATGGCTTATTAAGTCAAGGATGAATACTTCCTCCATGTTATTATTATTTTGTAAATGGATTAATCTTTTATTTGATAAGTATTTTGACTAATCTGAAAAAATCCCTAATTAGTAAAAAAATTTGGTCAACTCTTAATATATTATTCATTAAATCCAATGAATGAAATTATGTATTCAACATTGATTTTTAGTTAGAATACTCTTCCATATGAATATGTTATTTTCAATTTTTGAATTTCCTTTTAAATTCCTTTGATAAAAGTTTGTTCATTTATCAAAATATATAAAACTCATTAAATTCTCAAGTAAATTAAAGTTTTTAAACAAAATTTTATTCAAGATTATATTTCTTCAAGTGGTAGAATATATAGAAAAACACAGGACAAGATTATAAGGGTTATTTCACATTCCCTTCACTCAAAAAATAAACTAAAAGGGTTATTTTTATTCAAAATTTAGTAGTTATGTTACTGTTTGTCTTCATAGGATTTGTTATATCCCTGGAATAAAACAAATATAATATTTATTTCAATAAAATCAAATTTTCCAACTCCAAACAGTCTTACACTCATTCTGAAATTTTGAATCATTATCTTATCTGAAGTTTCGATTAAAAATCAAAAAAAAAAATTAATCAGATGAAAATTTTATATTATAGGAAGAATTTGCTTTCCTAATGGTATTCTTATTTTAGTAATTAGTCATTATTTTCGATGCAGAGAACTATACTCAATCATTTCCCTAAATTTCCTTCATCTTATGTAGCTTTGGCTGAGAAGCTCCCCAAAAATCTTTCAGCTTAAAGCCTGGTTGAACCTGTCCAAAGAGGCTAGTTCAATTCAAAATTTTACCTAGTCTAGAATCCAGTTGTTTCCTCAACATCTAGCCCCAAGCTGTTATCTTTTTCAATGGTTAATTTTTTTGTTCACCCACCATAAATTCCACCCAAGTCATAAACTAAATATATAACATGGTGGAGAATTGGAAATATATTACATGGAAATGAATTCAAATCCAATTTGATGTATCACTTAATATTTTATAGATTCTACAATATTTTGAAGTAACAGTAGTTCTCTGAATCAAAGGCTATCTTTACAGAAGCTATGAGACTTGAAAGAGGAGTAATATTCATTTGAGCTCAGATCATGATTATTTAATTTGAGCTATACTTTTTCTTATTCCTGAGTTAATGATAATATTTTTTTTAATTGATAATTGACTGACTAAATCTTGAAATTTGAGGTCTATGACACTTTTCAAATTACCGCTCACTAATAAAGGACTTTTATAATTAATAATCCAATTAATTTCAAAATTTGGTTTCCTTATTTAGATGGAAAAAATTGAAATCAACTTTAATATGAGGAAATATTTATTATCAAAATGGTATATTTATTTAAGTCTTAATGTATTCAGTATTTAGACAGGGTAAATTCTAAGTAATTGGATTGTTCCCAAAGTGAATGAAAGAAGTGATTGATTTCCTTTCGGAATAGTATATTATCCTGAAATAGAAACCAATTATGAAATAAAATTATACTTGAAAGAGAATTCTCATCACTACACAGAGATAATTTGAAAATTTATCATAGTGATATCAGGATGATGCTATCAACATGGAGAAAGTACTAATTCATTTGAAACTTATCATTCAATAATAAAAAAATGAGCCATGTTGTCTTCTCCATGCATATTTAATACTGATGCTGATTTATTTGTGAATCATAGAGAAAAACTATTACTTGTGCCTTTCCTGAATTAGAAAATATTCTCCTATGATACTTGAGTATTCTAAAATCCTCCATGTCCTTGTACCAGGTTTTCTTAAAAATTTGTGTTTTTGTAATCCTCAAAAGGGCAAAAATAGGAAATGAAACTATTTCTCATCTTTGTTGCTTAGAATAAAGCATTCATCCTCCGAATAAAAACAAATAGGAAGTGATGTTAAGACAGGAGGTTTGGGTGGCAATCAAATCCTTTTAGTGTGTTTGAGTAGTAATCATACTAAATATTACATTTTTTGTGAAAATTTGATGCTTTTTCAGGTGCAGAAATCATACAAACATGCTGTTAAATCATACCAGTGAATTTGTGCTTTTTGTGCCTAATGGACCCTTAATAAGAGCTAGTGCGGAATAGCAAATACAATGGGGCTTTAGTCCTACCCAGTAGAAGTGCACAATCGGCGTGCGTTGAGGGGCTTGCGCCCTCTTAACTTTTATGACCTCCCTGATTATCAATCTCATGAGTTATCTCATTAAACATGCGTTACCAGCTTGAGCTAGAATAACTCTTAATCCACATTGACTTTATAAAAAATATTTAAGAAACAAGGGGGCTGGATTAAACTATATGTTTATTTCAAGAAATTTTCTATTCTAATCAAAGGGGTTGGAGAAAAGATTATTGCTTTAGCATTCATATGAAAATAAGCGTCATAAAGCTATACCTTAATGTTTCCACAAGCACATAGAACCACCCAGAAAAGGTTGGTAAACCTCAGGAAAACCTTTGTTATGTTTTTCAGACTCCTTTAATATATCTTAAGTCTGATCAAGCTGCGTATTTTATTAAAAAAGTGGCGATGCTTAAATAGGTGACCTGATCAGTTAGTTAGACTTGCTGAAATGATGAGGACATCTTTAGATTACCTTCAAAGTCTCTGCTCTATTATATTTGTTTTTAAATCAAAAAATTTCCAAATAAATTATCTCATGAGCTGGTTTGGAAATATTTTTAAGCCTACCTGCCAAACCATAAAGGTGGTTTAAGAAATTTCTAAAAAAGACTTGAGGAGAAGGGCTGATGGGGTTAGGAGCTGAGCAGAAGCAGTCGTCTCGTTTATACCATGATCGAATCATTGTAATTTAGGGTATGGATTTAAAGAGCGTGACATTTCAATTTGAAATTTTTTCAAAATTTTTTCCAAAATTTCCAAAATTTCAAAAAAAGTAATTCAACTCAATCTAAAAAAAACTAAAGACGTTCTTTAAATGAGTTTAAATCAAACTTCATCAAGTATAAATAACTCAATATCACCTTCAAAGCTAAATAATAATTATAATCTTAACATTGAAGTAGGCGATCGAGTAAAATGCACAAATTCGATGGTTGGAATTTGTAAATATAAAGGAAAAATTGAAAACAAAGTAGGAATTTGGATTGGCATCGATTTAGGATTAGGCGTAGAAGAAGTTAATGAAGAGAATTGGTTTGGAAAGGGAAAAAATTCGGGTATAGTCAATGGGTTAGTCTCATTTTTGAAGTCATCTAACATTTTTTTAAAGAAGGAAAGTTAACTTTTGATTAAAATTTATCAATAATTTCAAGTAAAACTTACTTTGATTGTCAGCCCAATTGTGGAATTTTCTTTCCAATCTCAAAAGTTTTCCCATTTCCAATCAAAAATCAAAGTCAATCAAATAAATCTCTAACTTCATCAAATCATTCAAATATTAAAACTCATCATCATCTTCATTTGGTTTCTCCTCCAATTAATGCTCAAAATCGCTCAATCAAAAGCTCCAAATCAGTCTCCAAAAATCAATCTTCAAATCAATCTACCTCAAATTCATGTAATCCTGATCATTCTAATCTTCATTCAACACCACGCTCAAAAATTAAGCAAATTAATTCACCTCAAAAAAGTCTCAATACCTCAAATTCAATCATTAAATCTTTTAATAATTCATCATCAAATTTATCTTTTGAATTCAACCAAATCAATTTCGTTCTCTCTCCTACTAATAAACTGACCTCAACAAAATTGAATTCTGAAAAAAAATACTTGTTTTCAGCTTCCAACTCTTCCTCTACTCAAAATTCTCTATCTAAATCAATCAATTCCCATCATTCACTCAAAAGAACTTCAATTTCAAATCTACCCAATCGATCCAATTCAGCTAATTCTCGTAAGAGAGCTGAATCTTTTAGTGCTCATCGCAGAAAGCCGAGCTTAATAATCAATTCATCAGATTGGCTTAAGCCAAGCCACTCTAGACCCAAATCTCGTTTAAGTCAAATCAGTAATGAATCAAAATCAACAAGAGATGAAATCAAATCATCTTTACTACAAAAATCATTACAATCTCAATCAAATCATCATCAACTTGAAATCTCAAAATTAAATTCTAAAATTCAAGAACTTCAACAAATCTCTGTTGAGAATGATAAAAAGTGGTCAGAGATCAATCAAGATCAAATCGCAATATCTAATCAATTAGAACTTAAATTTAATGAAGCTCAAGAAAAATTAAATTCGTTAGAAATCGAACATTTAAATGAACTAGAAAAAATTAAATCAGATTTCAAGCAAAATTCTGAATTAGAACTTGACCAAGTACGTCATCACTTAGATAAATTGAACCAAGATCTTAAATCAAACCAAGAAGCCCTTAACCTTCAAATCTCTCAATTAGAGCATGAAAAGCTTCAACTTCAAGACGAACTTGATCAAATCCGATCAGCTGGGCATTCTTTATGCAGTGTTTATGAAGAAAAAGTTTCAAATTTAGAGAATCAGAAATTAGAACAGTTACATGAATCAAATCGGTTGATGGAAGAACTTGAGTCTACAAAATTAGCTCTCCAAGAAATCAAGAAAGAACAGCAATATCAATCTCACATTCTCGCTCAAAGTCCTCATCTCGGGAGATCAATCATAAATCAATCTCCCCATTTAGAAGCCGTAGAAATTGATAATGAAAGGTTAAAAGCAGATTTAAAATATACCAAGGAATGCCTTTCGGTGGCTCAAGATGAAGCATATCAACTCAAACAAGAACTGGAGACCGAACGCGAATCTCACGAGCAACTTATACAATCTCATGACGAAACAGTTTTGCAACATAAACAAACTATCAAAAAATTGAAAGAAGATAATAGTGAACTGAAGAAGGAGAATGAGGCCTTACAGTTTAAGTTAAGTCAAGTTGAAGCCAGGTTTAAGGAGACATTGGAGACTATGGAACAGGAGCGAGTTGAATTAGAAGGTTTAAGAGATGAATTTTTAGTTTCTCATTCTCACCAAACTGCAACTACAGAACAAGATCGATGGAAGAGGAGGACATTGACCCACATGACAGACATTCGAGAATCTCCTGAATCGCAATCAACAACTAGTAAAAATACACTGCCATCCAATCATGATCCACTCATGGACGAATTGCAAAAGGAACTACGGACTAAGACACCTGAACTTCAATTGAACGAACCTTTTACATATTCCCATCAAATTTCAATGACAGAGGAACACTTGGACAAGGATATTTTAACAGCAACCATTGTAGATCAAGAAAAAATGTTGGTTATTGATAAATATCAAAGACTAATTCTTCTTAAAGATGAAGAAAATGTCAAGTTACGGAATCGGAATGAAGAATTACAAGATCAATTTTGTTTTTGAAGACTTTGAATTAAAACCGTGTAGATATTCTGTAGGTATAAACGAAATTTACATTGTTAATAAATACGTCTGCAATAACAAAGTTTTTTTAAAATTGGAACTTTTCTTAAGAGTAATTAGGTGCTCAAAAGCTACGGTTGCTAAGATTGACTAAGCCAAATCTTTTTGACTCAAGAGTAAGGTTTGTTTTTGATGTCTGTATCATTTGGGATACTATCTTCAATTGGAAAACTCGGTTGTGAAAGATAAATATACAATAGAGCCTGGTCAGATCCATGAGCCCTCCGAGCCGATGGCAAGAGCTATTAACTAGATTGGTGACTGTTTTACGTAACGAATAACCTCGCCAATACAGTAATTCATGGGTTCCATCAACAAAATTGAAAATTTACCTTCCGAAAGCCATAAACTTCCCAACCGCCCAGTTGATTTTTCATTTCCTTGACATGAGTTTCCTCACTCTCCATAGTCCGTCATTGCCAATGGTGTTTTCATTGTGTGTTGGTAACACCATCTCATTCTACCATTATAATTTTAAATCCTTTCTTTTAACTTTATAAACAATTAATGATTTTTAACTTGACTGGTTTGAATGAAAACGTAAACCAAGCTTTCAAAGATTAAAATTAAAAAACATAAATAAGTAAAAAAAGATAAAAAAAAAGTATAAAAAAAGTATAAAAAAAGTAAAAAAAGGTAAAAAAAATAAATAAAAAAAAGTGAAAAAAACAGTAAAAAAAAGTAGAAAAAAAGTAAAAAAAAAAGTAAAAAAATAAAATAAAAAGAAAAGTAAAAAGAAAAAGAAAAAAAAAAGAAAAGTGAAGTAAAAGAAAGTAAAAGAAACTAAAGGAAAGTAAACAAAAAGTAAAAAGAAAAAGCAAAAGAAAAAGCAAAAGAAAAAGAAAAAGAAGAAAAAGAAACTTTTAATAAATTATCAATGATAATTCAATAAAAACAGTTTATGGATTAAAAAGAAAAGAAAAACTCACATATTACCATACTTTATGAAAGATAGAAATCAAGACTAAACATGCAATGTGGAGACTAAAGATTACCCACTGAATTCATAATGAATTTCAATAAATCTTCAACTTTACAAAGAATGAAATTTGAAAATTTCAGTAAATAATGAAGCTTTATAGTCTGTAAATTTATTTTGGGAAGTTTTATTGTTTTGATTTATAGATTTCAGAAAAAAAATAAACAATATTTTTTAATTTTATACTAGGGGGTCTAAAATCTACAAAATCCTGCATTTGAAATCCTAATTTCTTTTTTGGCAAAATCCCACCTTTTTTTTGGTAAATCTCACACCTCATTAGCTATGGTAGTTCAGAAACAGAAACCCATGTTTTTTTTTTAAAAAATCACACATTTTCTGAACAATTTTTTTTTTAAATTCGACTTGAATCTACTCAACCCAAGATTTCTCTTTACACTTACACATAAAAAAATATGCCAAAAGCATCCACACATCATGAAATAACTCAGGACTTAATTGCATTACAACACATACATGCTCTTGGGGATGAAAAATTTGGCAAAGCAGAAGATGCTATTATCTTCTTGAAATAGTTAATTACATGTCCATATTTATATCAGCAGGCTGAAGTGTCTTGGGTAATGAAGCAAGAGGGATTTCCAGGATGTATTTGATTAATTGATGGCAGCTTGATATAATTTTCACAAAGGCCAGAAAAATATTGGGAGGCATATTTTGACTGTAAAAAGAGGTGCAACTTGATTTTTTTTCAAATGATGGATTTTTGCTTACTGATCTCATTATTAATGGATATCCAATGAAAGTTAAGCTTGTATGTGATTTAAATAAGCATATATTTTCTTTTCATTATAGTTGCACTTTTTTATTACATGATTTGAATTTTCAACAACAAATAAAGATTTCAAAATCTCTGGTGAAATTTTATTCAAACAATCAATACTTACTAGTATATTTGGAATATGCATCCTCATAATATAATTTTAAAGAATACAACGTCCTCATGGGTCAGACCAAGGAAAACAAGATATTTAATCTGTTCCTTGCAAAGTCCCAAGTACACATAGAGAATGCAATTGGTATTTTAAAAGGGAAGTGGTGTTCATTATGCAATATGTGAAACCAAAGGTGTAATCCACAAGAGGTACAGTACTGTAAACCTTGAGGTATATTTTACATACCCCGATAGGAAAAAATTGATATTTAAATAACTTCTGGGATATAAATAACCCATAAGTCATGTATATAGCCAAAATTCATTGTTTTCATATGGAAAAATATGAATAATTTTTTGTGAGTAAGTAAATCCATGGATTTAAGGCCATATTTGGATTCTACACAAACTTTTACCTAGTTTAACTCCATAAGGTTGATAATCTTAGATTAACTCTATCAGGTAGTATTATGTAAACACCTCATCATAAATACCACATAAAATAATTGTGAAAATTTTTGTTTTTTTTCATTTTCATGCCAAAATAATGGAATTGTGCAAATTACCATTTTACATATACACTATTCCTAGTCTTATGCATCTTTGTGGAACTTGAAACTACTTCATTCTTAAATACGGTTTTGTTACACCCTTGGTGGATATCAGTCTTTAAGCCTGAATTACTATTTTTGACATGAAAATAGCTAAGGGGGACAAAATACATCAAAGAGAGGTAGGGTACCCAGATTTTGAGTCCTCTGCTCCAAAACTTGGATATATGGCTTATCTTGGCCAAATTGGTCTATTAAAACCTTTTTGGGAACCATGTTACCAAATTAATATCACATTAAATCATGAGAAACTAGCAAATAAGCTGCTATTTTGATGTGACAAGGAGGTAATCAGAAAATCTGACTCCTTTAACCATGTTAATTCTTAATTATATTTCAATAATATAACCAAAATAGTAATAAAAACTCTTTTGTGACTGGTATCCATAAAATTATCTCTTGACAACCAGCTGTCTTTATGATATTTACCTATATCATGTAGAAAATGAGGTGAAATTTCAAAATTCTTAGAAAAATAAAATTATTAATTAATTCACCTGAAATTATCAGGACCAATGGAGAAATGGATAATTTAAAATAAAACCAAAAAAAAATAATTATTAATTAAGAATTAAAATTGAAAGTTTTACTTACAGTCCATTTTTGATAATTCAACATGAAACACTTAATCTTCAAAAATTCACATAAAATACAAATTGTTATTAAATTTCTAATAAAATTGATAACCTTTATAAGAAAGAATTCATTTTTTCAAATTAGTAACTCTTTTATCTCTTAACTTTCAATTGGTTGGTAGTCATGTAAAATGACTTAATTAAATAATTATGATAATATTATGTGACTACAAGTGATTTAATCAATAAAGAAATTAAGGTAACTGGTTTTCAACTCACTAGTTTTTCAGTTTTCTCAATCAAATTCCTCTGTGAGCTTATTTAGACTTAAAAGAAGCCCACTACTTTCGTTGTTTCCAGAGATCATTTTATCATTAAGTTTAATCATTAATACCATCAGTAAGTATTAGATAAAATCATTCTGAAGAAATTTGATCTTTAAAAATCACTCATAACAATTTGAAATGAAAGAGTATTACTTTTTTCAGTGGTTTTTAACTCTAAATTGTTTTATTACTGTTTTAACTCAACTTTTGAACCTTTAAATACTCAAATAGTCTATCAAATCACTCTATCAGTTCATTTCAAGGTATTTTTTGGAGTAAAAGTGGGTAATTAATAAAATTCTTAAAGTTTTTTCTCTAAGTGTTTTAATTTATTCAAAAATTTATAATAATTATTCTTGAAAAAGATAATTATTTATTAAAATAATTTTAAATTATTTTAATAATAATTTTTATTATTAAATCTTTTGGTAATTGATTGTTGTATACAATTATTTCTTACTGTTATACTCACTAGTAGTTTATATAAAGTCAAATAAATAATTAAAATATTATTTATTGATTATATTTCATAAGAAAGGTCATAGTAATCTTGATTATTAGAAATATTATCAAGATTTTCATAGAGAAATATTAAAATTACTTTCTTAATTGGCTAGCTTAATTTTTTCATCCCAAAAATATTTTTTTGCCTATATTTGGGATAAGTGGATATATTTTTTTTTGAAGATAATGACCCTCCATAATTACAGAATATTAATAAAAGTAAATATAATGAAGAAAATTTAAATATGCAAGAAATTTTGAAACCACTAACATTACAATGGTTTAATTCTCAATAATCAAGTATAGTAATTATGAAGGTAAAATAATTTTTTTTGTTATAATAATCATTTGTTTTTTAATTTTTACACAATTATAAGGAACTAAAAGGGTTCATCACATCTAGGAGGTGGAATTATCATAAGATAATGAAACAATTAAACCATTTACAAGGATTTTTTTTCCAATTTTCTCTTCAAATTGTGTAGTGAAACCTTTTTAATAATGAACTTTACTTTTGAACTCTCATGATAATAAATCCCTGGATTTCATACCTATATTAAGAAATTCATCATCAATTTTGAATCTTAATCAAAAATTGGTAATAAAATTATTATTTTTAAGATCAGTTTATTGTTTCAAATTCTGATTGGAGATTTATGATTTTTTAAAAAGGATATCCATGTTTCCAGGCTTTTTTGAAAAATCTATACTAAATTTGAGTCCAGGAAATTTAATTCCATTCCCAGTTGGCTGAAAAGGGATTGAAACTGGCTCAAAGTTTTTCTTGTTAATTAATGATAATATAAAATAGTTCCATATATTATGATTAAATTTTTTAGAATGTATCTTTTTATGAAAACCATTTTTAGTAATAATTAAATTGAAAAAAGTCTTGAAGGATTTTGGTTCTTCAATGTACCATTCTGTTTGACTGAAATTGGTAAGTTTGACTTGTTTAATTTATTTTTGATTTCATTAATGGCTTTTATGGATAACTTGAATGAATAAATTGATCATAAATCTTGATTTTATTCCAATTTAAATTATTTTTAGGAATTCTTTCAGTGGTTAATCCAATTTTGTTGGAATAAGCACCTGCTTATTTACCCTTATCGGATACTTGCCTAAATCCAACACCTCTAATAATTACTCATGATCAGCTCTTATTATTTGTAATATCTTTTCAATTTAAAGCTAATTAATTTAATAATATAATAAAATTTCTTATATTATTTAATTTCAAATAGTGCTTTACAAAAGGATTGATTTGTTAAATTTAAATTAGAAGTTTTTCTGTGGTTTTATGATAAATAAGGATATGAGGTTTATATTCAGAATTGTCTAGTAGAAGATTAAGAAATGATTTATGATGATATTTTTTTGGATATGTTTGGTATTATTTTGAACTTGATTCATTGTTTATAATTTAGTTGTGAATTATTGATCAAAGCTCTTTTCATTTTGATCATTTTTTTTGCTGTGGGTAAATGATGGGTCATGAAGTGTCAAAGGAGGATTGATCTGATCAATCTGATGATTTTCTGACATTTATTTAGTCAAAAAAATTCCATCATAAGATTTAATATTTTCATCTGTATTGAGATTAGGATGTTTTTAAAATTTGAGGGAAGGAGGAAGACTAGGATTTGTAAGTGACATTATGAAATCTTATTAAATCCTGATAAAAATATATTCCACCCCTATATTTCTCAAAAAAACCAAAAAAAAAAAAAGATAATTAATTGAATTTGTCCTTTGAAGAAAGAATAATAAGAGAAATTATTAAAACCATTTTTATTTTTGAATTACCTAAAACAAAGGTAAAAAAAATATTTAAAACCAATTAATTGAAATTTTAAAAATAATGATGATAAGGAAATTCCAAATCAATTTAAAAGGGTTTTAGAATTTCTTTCAAATTGATTTGAAACTCTTAAATAAAAAAAACCTGATACCTAAAAGAAACCAAAAAAATGGATATGAATTTGATTTGGAATCAATCTAAAAAAAATTCCTGCATTAATTACAAATCAAAAAATGAAACCTTTTTTTTCAAAGAAATAAAATAAAATTGGATTACCTAAAAAAATTAATCAGTGAAAATGAAAAAAAAAATCATAATAAAAGACCCAATAGAAATAGTTAGAGAGGCTCAATTATAGTAATTAATGTCCCAATGGGAGGTTGTTGTTACCTAAATTTACTGCATTTTTTTTTAGCAAATAAAAAAGAAATAGTTTTTTTGAAGTTGAAAAAGAAGATTTTTTTAAAAAAAAACATTGAAAAAGAAAAAAAAGCTTATTTGAGTTTTTAGAAAAATTAGAAATATATTTCGAATCATTGGTTTGTTGAAATTTTAAAAAATAGATATGTTTAAATTGGAAATGTAATGAAAAACATTGATATTTATTGGTTTTGTTTTGGGCTTAAAAAAAAAAACAAAAAAAAGTTAAAAGAAATTGGTCTTTTTGGTTTTGTTTTTTTCAATAAAATAATTTAAAGAAAAATTATAAAAATGTTTTTTTTTTTGGATTTGAAAAATAAGATTATTTCTCCTTTGAAAAACCTTTTTTCAGTTTTTTTATCAGATTAATTACACACACAATAATAAAAATGAATTTTTCATAATTTTTGTTTTTTTGGAATTTTGTTATTTTTCTGTTTGAAAAAAAAGAGAATTGTAATAATAAAATTGAGTTAAATTTTGAATATTTCAATTATTTTTTTGTAAAAAATAAACAAAAATTTAGATATTTTTTTGGTTTTTTGTTAAAAAGGAAAAAATTTGCAATTTTCATTTTTTTTATAAAGAAACAAAACCAAAAAAATTTTAAAAAATTAATCTCAAATCAAATTTCAAAGTTTCCTATGTAGAATAGGTATACAAATAAAACTTTTGGAATTCTGGATAGCACCATTATAAATGATATTTTCTTGACTTTGAGATTAAAATATTCATACATAAAATATTTAAATATTTTGTATTACTTTTTCACAGATTCTGTCACAGGGGCTCTTCTAAGGGAAGAGGGCCTGGCACTCAGTAAACTGGAACTCACTTATGGAGGGCTCAAGATGGGATAAGATGGAATACACTTAAGAGTATAATAAAGATAGAATTTCTAATAAAAGAAATAGAAGAAAGCAGAAAAAATAAGAGTAAAAGAGCCAACCACAAACAAGTCCAAGTCCACTGTTTCAACCTGTCAGAAAGAAAGAGAAGGGTTGATAGGAATATGTCCACCACAAGTCTACTGAACAGGTGAGGGAATTCAAAGACCAACTTAAAACCAATGAGTATAATACTCAAAAATTCAATAATAGAAATATTTATTAAATAATAAATCAAATATATTAATTAACTAGGGAAAAGTCCTCAGGGGGAGAAAGAGGGGCTGATATATGTGAGAATCTACCAGCCCTGATCCAAAGAGTGAATTTTCTTGAGAGGAATCTTCATTTGAATTTATTTGGATAATACAGCCCCTTTATGGATGTACAGAGCCTGTACAAGAGGTGTGGTGGAGAATACAGTTTCAGGCTTGTAAAGCCAAAAATGTATTTGGGACATCCACCCTGTACAAGTGTTGATAGGCTGTATTGATGAACCAATCTGTATGGATGTTTCAGAAAAAATATTTTCTGAAACTAATTCCTGATACACATACTGGATCTTCTGGTTTGATGAGTTTGAGTGGTTTTAAGGTTGAATACCCTTACCCCTGATAGTGGCTGTGACAAAGTCATTTTTAAAAAATACCTGTGCAAAAGAATGAAATATTCTCTGAAATATCAAGTTATTATTTCAAAAATAAGGTTCCATAGCAAAAAAAAAAAACATTCTAGAATATCAACCTTTGTTTACTAACCCCAAAGCTCTTTCAAGATCTTCAATGGGCTTTTATTAGCCCAATAAATTAGTAGTAATGTCAATAATCTTCTTCTTCTTCTCCTCTAATTCCAATTATTTTTTCCACTTCACTTTTTCAAATTTATTCTAATTTTTCTGCTTCTTTTCTTCAAACTCTATTTGAATTTTAATTTTTAAATATTTGAAATTCTGTACCTCAATTATTATTTCCTGGTCAGATTTTATTTTTATCTCATTAATTTCTCTTTCTTGCTTCATATTCAGTAAGCTTTTTTTTTTATTTTCTTCTCCTCATTTTTGCTTATCCCATATAAGTTTAGTAAATTCAATTCTTTAAAGACTTATAATTTATTAAATACCCAAAAAATATCAATTATTAATACAAAAATTAGGTCATTAACTATTCTTTCTGTTGTTATATTCCATAAGATTAGCATTAGTTTCATTCTTATAAATAAATAAAAAATATCCCCCCCCCCAAAAAAAAAAAAGAAAATATAAAACATAAAAATATAAATAGAATAAAAAAATGGTAAAATATTAAAGAAATTTAGAGTCTAAATAAGATTTATAAAATATTATTTAAATCAAAAATTAACTTTAATTATATTTTAAAAGATCTTAATATGAAAAATAGTTTTGAAGATTAATAAAAAAAAAAACTGAAAAAGAAGGTAATTTTATAGAGAAAGTTAAAATTCCAGATTAAAAAGAAAAAAACTTTTTTTTCTCAGTTGAAACACTACATGTATATTCATGAAAATTCATTATTCATTGTCACCTTTAAAATGATAAAACTTTTTAGTCTGACAGTAAAAATAACTGTCATTGTCAGCCATAAGAAATGCTATATTTGCCTTATTACTGTGGCCATTGTTTTG
Source organism: Austropuccinia psidii (assembly GCA_023105745.1). Taxonomy (NCBI): domain Eukaryota; kingdom Fungi; phylum Basidiomycota; class Pucciniomycetes; order Pucciniales; family Sphaerophragmiaceae; genus Austropuccinia; species Austropuccinia psidii. The sequence goes on from JALGQZ010000006.1 coordinate 66,403,366, forward strand.
TATGATAATCTTAATTTTTTATTGTATTATTGGCTCATGTGTTTTTCCCTCATTTGAAGGAAGAATCCTTGGATAATGTTAAAAATCTTATGAAGCACATTAACACCCAGGTTTTATTACCTTAATTATATTATAAAAAGTACTTATGGAATTATTTTTTGACTTCATTAATTCATCTCACTTCAATTTTTCTTCAATTCAATTCAATTTCATTATTATTAAAATTATGAATCCTATTCAATAAAAAAAAAATTTGGTTGAAAAAATTTTTGTCATTGAAAATAAATATTTTAAAAATTTTCTTTTAATCCTTTTTTTTCCAATCAAAAGAATTTCTTGTTTATTTAATAAAAAAAAAATCTTAAAGAAAATGTCAAGAGTATTAAATTAAGCTCTTCCTCAAAAAAAAAATATAATATAATAACAAAAAAAGTCCAAAAAAAAAAAAAAAAACTCCTTTATTGAAATAATATTGGAGCCAGAATATCTGTGATTGTTAAAGATCTGAGCCTTCATTATCTACTAGTCACAAAAAGTCTAGAAATATCTATCTCTCTCAAATTGTCACCAAAAACCACCCACAAGATGAAATGTGATTCAAGATAAGTTAAAAATGCCAAATTCTTACTTTCCACCTTATTTCTGAGGTGTTAAAGTAAGTTTTTCATAATCCTTAATAATTTAAAAAAGTCAGGATGACCTTATTCTTTCAAGAAGCCTTGTATTTAAAAATTTTTTAATTCTTGTAGGAAATGATAGAGAAGAATTTCATACCAATTATAACTAGAGAAGAAAAAATTTGTTCAATTTTATTCCAATTTTTTTATTAATTTAGAATTATATTTAAAATTTAATAATAAATTATTTATAATTAAAAAAATCTTTTCAAATTTATAAGAAATAATAAATTTTTAAAAATTAGAAAATAAAAAAAAAAAAAAAAAAAAAAAGGTTTAAGCTTATTTTTTTTTTTTGGAATAAACAATTTTACTTAGTATTACTATATTTAAGTCATTAATAAAAAAAAAAAAACTTTTAAAAATCTAGTTATCAAATTTTAGTATAATAATAATAATAATTTTTTTTTTTTTTTTTCAAAATCATAATTAACTTTAAAATGTTTTTTTTTTTTTTTTTTTTTTTTCAAAATCATAATTAACTTTAAAATGTTTTTTTTTTTTTTTTTTTTTTTTTTTAAATATATAATTTCTTTCATCAAAAATTTTTAAAAAAAAAAAATATTTCAATTTATTTTTATTTTTTTATTATTAAATTAAATTAAATTGAACCTTATTTTTTAATTAATTAATTAATTAATTAATTATTTCCTTAATAAATAAAAATTAAAAACCAATTTTTTTTTTTTTTACATTATATAATTAATTTTAAGTTTTATTTATTAAAATAATTTTAATAAAGAAATTTTTAATTAAAAAATAAAAATAAAAAATTAAAAAAAGAAATAAATAAATTAAAAATGTTTTTTTTTTTTTTTTAAAAAAAAAAATTTAAAAAAAAAAAAAAAACAAAATAGAAAGATAATTAATTAATTAATTAATTATATTATTATTATTATTATTATTATTATTATTATTATTATTATTATTATTATTATTATTATTTTTTTTTTTTTCTAATTATCTTTTTTTTTTTTTTTTATTTATTTCAAATTTTTAAATTATTCTATTTTTTTAAAAAAAAAAAAAAAAAATCTTCTTTTTAATAAATATAAAATGATAATTTAATAAATAAGATTTCATAATAATAATAATAATAATAATAATAATGATGATGATGAGGTATGATGATGAGGTATGATAATAATAAAAAAAAAAAAAAAAAAAAGTTTATATTATAAAGAATTTGAGATTTAAATATCAGAAATCAAAATATTTTTTTCTTTTTTTTTTTTCAGACTGAATGATGTTATAGTATAAACTGAAAAGAAAAAAAAAATTAAGGTTAAAATTAATTTTAAAAATTTAAAATTTTTTCTTACTAAAAAAAAAAAAAAAATTTTTTTTTTTTTGAGATTATCAAAAAATATAATTTTTTTAAAAAAATTTTTAAAAAAAATGGTTTTAAATTTTAAATAATTTTTTTTTAAAAAAAAAAAAAAAAAGAAGAGAAATTTTAAATTTTTAATATTATAAAAATTTCTTTTTTTAATTAATATTAAAAGAAATCTTTAAATCAAAATACTAATTATATTAAAATTTATTATAAAAGAATTATTTTAAAAAAATAATAATTTGATATTATGGTAAAAAAAAATATGGACTAGAATATTTTGATTTTTGAAGAGAGTTTTGAAGAAGATAATGAGTTTGAGATTTTTCAATCTTAAAAGTTTCAATCTCAAATTTTTTTTCATAAGAAGAAGAAATGGATGATGATCTTTATTAACTCAATGGGTTAAGAATATAAAGATTTTGAATTAATAAATATAATTTTTTGAGATTGATTTTATTGATTATTAAAAAGAGATTAAATATTGTAAAAAAAAAATAAAAGATTTTTGAGAATTTAGATTTGAATAAAATTCTTATTATTCAAAAAGGTATGTTTTTTTGGAAATATAGAAATTTGAATAAATTTTTTGTATGTTTAAAATAAAATTGTACCTTAGAAATTGGAATATAAAGAATGGCAAGTAAAGTGAAAAAGGTATGATAAAATCAAAGAGAAAGGGTATTTAGTCAAAAAAAAAATTATGAAATTTTTGGGGATTCCAAATTTTTTTGGGTGGAAGAGATTGATATTCACAAGTGCTCAGGATGTGGGATTTTCTGATCATAAGGCAGTTGGAATCACTTGTAAAGATACAAATGAAAACTTTTAGGAGTTTCTCATAATATTTCAAATTACCTGGTTGATAACTTGTGTTTGTGAAAAGGGTTTGATATGATTAAGAAAAATTCTAAATTCCCTGGTATTATTAGGACCTTGTAATCAATAAATTCCAATGAAAAGGGCCTATTTAATACCTCATTGGCACTTGAAGTAGATGAGACTGTTTGAGGAAATCTTGGAGATTAGAATTTTTCCCTTTTTGTGAAAATGAACCTGTTAAGAAGAACATGATAAAACAAAGGACCTTGAAGGATTAGCAAAATAATTCCAATTTAGGAAGATTCCCCTTCTTCCTTGAGAATTTGACCCAGAACTAACATATTATAGTTCTCATTTTACTTCTCTGCCACTTCTAAATTGATAATCTTCTCAATCTCTAGGTTTTAAGCCATCAGCCTCTTCATTTAATTCACCCTCCTCATTAATTTTCCATGAATCTAATGTATAAACCAAATTCCATTCATTTCACATCATTTTAAGCCATGACCCCTTTTTTTCATTTTGTAAATCACTTATTAAATGATTTTTTTTGGATTATTTTGAAATATCTCAATCAATATTTCCTCAGAAAATTCAGCCATACCAAACAATGGTCCTCATAATTTAAGTTTCTTAAGAATTTGAAGCAAATAATGATGATTTAACTTCAATTTTTGAATTATTAAAAAATAGATCTGATGATCAAGTTTACTTTTAATATTAATTCAAAACCTACCTGAATTTAAATACCTCATAAGTCTTATAAAAAAAAATTTATTCTAAAATTTTATCAATTAAAGAAAATTGAATTTAAAAATCTCAAATTAAATTATCACTAGCAAAAAATAAAATAAAACTTAGAAAAACACCATATCATTGATCAGAATTAGTTTAATACAAATTTCACACTAAAAAAAATCAAAAGTTAATTTGAATGATAAGAAATTTTAGATTTTTTCAATTTCCTAAATCTAAATTAGATTTCTCACCCACTAATAACTCTAACTCTCAATTCTTATCTATGACATCCTCAGACTCAGTATTCAAACAACGAAAATCAATCCAAACTGATAATCATCAAAAAATCTCATCAAATCATTCCATCCCATCCCAATCGGATTACAAGTTGAGCGATCGATTAATCTTAAAAAAAGTTGACTTTATCTTCAAACTCATCCTTCTAATCCTTATTTAATTCAATCTCATCTTCCAGTCTTCCAATCTTAAAATTAGCAATCGTCAGTATCTCTATGGTAAGAATCTTAAAAATTCATCTAAAAAGTTCGCAAAAATAGTCATTTAATACTTTCATTTGTTTTTGATAACGGATTAATTTTTAAATTAAAGGTAACTTTACCCATAATTACTTATTACTTCACTTTGGGTAGAATTTTTGAAGGTATGCATATATTATTTCGATTTAAATGGCTTGATCCAATCTAAATAATTATATATCGATTTCAAATTTCTAAACTAGAAACCAATACAACAGCTGCCGCCATTTCGGCTATCGTTGTCACTAACATAATCTTGATCGGTTATATCTTATTAGCACTTTTAGAAAATGATAATCATCAAAATTCAAAATTAATTCAAAATCAAAATCATTCAAAAAAATTAAATTAATATTCTTTTATTCATTATTTAAAATCTTAATACATTTTATAATTCATTAATTAATTATTCTTTAGATTGTATTTTGTTTTTTTTTTACCCGACTTCCATCAATGAAAAAATTCCCTAAAGCTAAAACTAATCATTACATCCAAGTCAAATCTTGCAATATATATATTTAAAGCTCATGGTCTCGGTCTTATAAATTAATTCACAACAAGATTAATTCTTGTGAGAAATCTTGCCCTTATTTCATTTGAATTGGTTAATCAAAATCTCAAAATTGATTAATAAATTAATTAAACTGACATCAATATCTTATCTACTATCAAATTAATCTTTAGTACATCAACTATCATACTCACCATTACTAATAGTATAACACTATTACCAAAGAAATTTCTTTTTTTTAGGTTAAATTAATATATTTTCTATATTACATCTTTGCAAATTATAAGATTTCAAAAAAAGAAAAAATCCCACTACGACTTAGTTAAAAGATTAATTTTGTTATTTTTGATTTTAACAATTTTAAAATTATTTCGATTAAAAAATATATATACATCTTTTGAAAATTTTTTAAGATATTAACTTTATTTATTATATAAATGAAAATTAATTTTTATATAAAAATTTATTTTTAATTATTTTTTATAAAAAATATCAAATTAAAAATTTTTAATCAATATATATATATATATATATATTTTAATTAATTATTTAGTTTTTTTTTTTTTCTTAGAAAAGAAAGAAATTAAAATTAAAATTAAAATTTAAATTTTTTTCAAAAAAACAAAAAAATCATTTTTTTTTATTACTTTTACAAAAAAAAAAAAAAAAAAAAAAGAGGTAAAATCTCTTATTTATATAAAAAATTAATTAAAAAAGAAATTTAACTTTCAAGTTTTAAGCTTAAATTAACATAGAATAAAATATAAATATAAATAAAAATAAAAATAAAAATAAAAACCAAAATGAAAATAAAAATAAAAAATAAAAATAAACCATCAAAAATAAAAATAAAAAATAAAAACTAAAATTAAGAATGAAGATAAAAATTAAAATTAAAATTAAAATAAAAATAAAAAATGAGAAATAAAAATAAAAATTCAAAAATTCAAAAATCAAAATAAAAATGAACTTTTCTGCTTTTTTCAAAAAAGAAAAAAAAAAAAAAAAAAAAAGAAAAATTTATGAAGTTTTTAACCTTAAAAAACCTAAAAATTGATTATTTAATTAGTTTTTTTTTTTTTAAAAAAAAAAATCAATTTTATTTTTATTAATTTAATTAAATTTTTTTTTTTTTTTTTTCTTTTTTTTGAAAAAAAACAAAAAAACAAACAAACAAACAAAAAACAAAAAAACAAACTTCAATTTCTTAATTTTAATAAATTGATAAAAAAATATAAATTTAAATAAATAAAATAAAATTAAATTTTTTGTAAAAAAAATAATTGAAATAAAACTTAATTAATTAATTAATTATTTTTATGAAAAATTCCCAAAAAAAAAAATATTAAAAAAAATATTAAAAATATATTAAAAAAATATTTGAAAAATTAAGAATTATTATTAAATTATAATTAAATTAATTAATTAATAATAATAATAATAATTATAATTATAATAAATTTTTATAAAAAAAAAAAATTATTTTAAATAAAAATTGTTAAAAGAAAAAAAAAAAAAAAAACATGAAAATTTTATTTTATTTTATTTTATTTTATTTTATTTTATTTTATTTTATTTTATTTTATTTTATTTTATTTTATTTTATTTATTTGATTTATTTTATTTTATTTTATTTATTTTATTTATTTGATTTATTTGATTTATTTGATTTATTTGATTTATTTTATTTTATTTTATTTATTTAATTTTTTTTTTTTTTTTTTTGATAAAAATCAAATAAAAAACTTATAATTATTTTAATAATTTAAAATATTAAATTAATTTATTTATTTATTAAATTTAAATAAAATATTTTTATTTTTTTTTTTGTTTCTTTTATTTAATTATTTATTTTAATTTAATTTAATTTAATTTAATTAAAAAAAAAAAAAAAAATTAAATTTAAAATTAATTAATAAAAAATTTTTTTATTTTTTATTTATTTTTTTTTTATTTTTTTTTTATTTTTTTGTTGGATTTTTTTAAATATTAAATATAATTTATTTTGATTTTAATTTTAATTTGATTTTATTTTAATTTTAATTTAATTTAATATTTTAATTCAATTTTTTCAATTTTAATAAATTTTTTTTAAATATATATATATATATATTTAAAAAATTAAATTTTTTTTTTTTTTTAAAAATCATTTAAAAATATTTTTAATAATTTTAATTTTTTTTTTTTTTTTTTTTTTTTTTTTAAATTTTTTTAAAAAAATTTTTCTTTTTTTTTTTTTTTTTTTTTTTTTTTTTTTTTTTTTTTTTTTTTTTTTTTTTTTTTTTTTTCTTAAAAAAAAAAAAAGGATAATAATAAAAGGGTTTAAAATTATTAAAAATAAATAAATAAATAAATAAATTTAGTTTAAATTTTTTTTTTTTTTTTTTCATTTTTAAATTAATTTAAGAATTTTTTTTTTTTTTTTTTTTTTTTTTTTTTTTTGTAAAATTAAAATAAATAAATAAATATTTAATTTAATTTCAAAAAAAAAAAAAAAAAAAAAAAAAAAAAAAAAAAATTTTTTTTTTTAATTTTTTTTAAAAAAAATTAAATTAAATTAAATTAATTCTCCTTTATCACCTTTCCCCCTCCCATCCTCCTCCAAAAAAAAAAAAAAAGATATAATTATTAATTTAAATGAAAAAAAAAAAAATTTTTTTTTTTTTTTATAAAATATTAAAAAAAAAGGGTATTGGTAAAAACACATAAGAGCTTACGTGTTTTTACTAAAAACTTACGTGTTTTTACCATCAATTGGTAAAAACACGTAATTTTATGGTAAAAACACGTAAGGGATGGTTTTTAAATGAAATATGGCTATTTATGGCATTTATGATGCCATTAATGCCATTTGTGGCATTAAAAATTCTATTTATGGCATTAACAGTGCCATTAATGGCATTATCAATGAAATATTTCTGATGCCATTAATGCCATTTATGGAATCAACAATGCAATAAATGGCATTAACAATGCCATAAATGGCATTAACAGTCCCATAAATGGCATTACCAGTGTCATAAATGGCATTAACAATGCCATAAATGGAATCAACAATGCAATAAATGGCATTAACAATGCCATAAATGGCATTAACAGTGCCATAAATGGCATTAACAATGAAGTGGAATTAGCAGTCTCATAAATGGCATTAACTGTGCCATTAATGGCATTATCAATGAAATATTATTGATGCCATTAATGTCATTTATGGCATCAACAATGCCATTTGTGGCATCAAAAATGCAACATTTCTTATGCCATTATTGCCATAAATGGCATTAATAATGCCACATTAACAATGCCATTAATGGCATTACTAATACCATGAATGGCATTATCAATGCAATAAATGGCATTGTTAATTCCATTTATGTAATGCCACAAATGGAATTTTTGATTCCATAAATGGCATTTTTGATGCCATTTATGTTATAGTTAAGGCCATTAATTCCATTTTTAAGGCCAATGTTAAGGCCATTTATGGCATTTTTAAATGCATAAATGGCATTTTCAAGGCAATTAAATTCAATTTATGGCATTGCTGTAATGCCATTTATGCCAATTTTCTGGCCATAAATGGCATCTGTATGTCATTCTTGATGCCATTTATGGCATTATTATGTCATTAGTGATGCTATTTATGGCACTTTTGATGTGATAAATGGCACTGTTAATGCCAAAAATCAAACTTTAACTTCCACCCATCATAAATTACATTTTGAATTCAATTTATGTCATAAATGGCATTTTCAATTTAATTACAAACATGAACAAAAAAACATCAAAAAACATGGACTTTTTGGGCCTACAAATGTTCTTGCAAAAAAAATACCAAAATGCTGGGTTTCTGGTTTATTATTCTCAACATTCTCACCTTCATTTTAAAAAAAAAAAATATTGAAATTCATAAGTGGGAACATTTTGAATGAATTTTTTCAAAAAAATGGGCCATTTTACCAAATTGCCAAAATAGAAAAATTGGGCAAAAAAAAAAAAATTGAAAAAATTTGGGGACCTTCACATCCCATGTTGGAAAAAATATGGCAAAAAAAAAAGTTAAAAATTCTCAAAAATGAGCCTGAGGAATTTTTATAAAAAAATTAGCTTACTTACGTGTTTTTACCATAAAATTACGTGTTTTGGCCATAATTTGGTAAAAACACGTAAGGGCTTACATGTTTTTACTAAAAGCTTACGTGTGTTTACCAACACCCAAAAAAAATTTATAAAAAGAAATAAATTTTAAATATTAATTTAAGTTTTTAATAATAAATTTAAGTTAAAAAAAAAATCATTAATCATTTTTAAGTTTTAATAATTTTTTTTTTTTTTAAAAAAAGCTTTCTTATTTTATAATTCAATTTGACAATTTGATTAGTTAAAAAAAAAAAAAAGGTAAGGGTTCTCAAACTTACTAAATAACAACTTGAAATAAATGTGGGATTTTTTTTTAAAAAAAAAAATTCACATTTAAAAAATTCAATATTTTTAATTGAAATATTTAATGAATCTCCCATAATTTATATTTTCATAAAAAAAAAAAAAATTGATTTTCTTTTAATTAAACCCTAATCTCATATGTTTTCAAACCTCTGATTCATTTTGAATTTATGATTCTAAAAATAATTACTCCAAATTATGTGAATTTTTTTTTTTGAGACATATCATAATCAATAAGCATTCACTTTAATTTATTTATTATACTCAAAAAAAAAAAAAAAAAAAAAAAAACTATTTTTCCTTTACACTCATTCAATTGAAAATTATTCATTAAAAGTTTTTATTAAATTAATCAATTTAAAAAAAAATTCATTAAATCTAAATAAAATCCTTTTTTTTTAAGAATTTAACTTAAGTTGATTTATATATTATTGATTAATTAGTTTTAAGATTATTTTTAATTAAAATAAATCATAAACCATTAATTTTTTTCTTTTTTTTTAATTAAATCCTTAAAGAATAAAAGAATTAAAATTTTAATTTATATCTATTAAAAAGTTAATAAAAATTAATTAAAAAAAAAAAGTTAAATTTTTAAAACCCCCCAAAAAAAAAAAATAAACTTTTTAAAAAAGAAATTTTTTTAAAAAAAAAAAAAAAAAATTTTTTTTTTTTTTTTTTTAATTAAATTAAGAAAAATGATCAAAAAAAAAAAAAAAAAAAAAAAAAAAAAAAAAAAGGATTTTTTTTTTTTTTTTTCATTTTTTATAATCAAATCAATTAATTTTTTTTTTTTTTAAAAATTTAATTTAATAAAAAAAAATTTTTAAATTTAAATAAATAAAAAAAATTGATTAAAAAAACTTTTTAATTAAATTAAAAAAAAAAAAAATTTTTTTTATAAAATTAATAATTAATTCCCAATTTATATGATTAAGGTTTTTTTTTTAAAAAAAAAAAATTAATTTAAAATTTAATTTAAATTTTAATTAAAAATTAAATAAATTTTTTAATTAAATTTTTTTTTTTTTCATTTGTTTTTCAAAATCTTTGATATTTATATCTTTTTTTGATAAAACAAAATATTTATCTTGATATCTTTTTTTTTTTTCAAAAATGGATGATTTATTCATTAAAATAATTTCCTTTTTTTTTAGGATCTTTTGGGAATTTCATTTATCATGCTACAGCCATTTAAGCTATCATCATCATCAGCCAATACAACATGGGGAGTGCTTTAATACATGGAACAACAAAGCAAGGTTTTTAGGGCTATTCCAAATGGGACATGACAAATTTTTTAACCTGGTCCATTCAATATCCATGGAAACCTCAAATAGAAGCCAAGAAGACATTCAAAGCTTAACAATAGAGGAGAAAGTGGGGGTTACACTCTATCAATTGGGAAATGGGAGCTCATATGAAACAGTGGGGCACTTATTCAACATTGGAAAGGAAAAAGCTTACAGGGTATTTCAAGAGGTAGTTCACAAATTTGTTTTACACTTGCATGATTTGAGTTTCATTTTCTATAATTGAGAATCTAATGCAGTGGTTTTCAATCAGTCTTCTAGCTGTGAATAAAGATTCTGAGTGGAATGTGATTAGAGATTCTTTCAAGTTCAGAAAAGGACTTAAAAACATAATTGGTGTCATAGATGGTACCCATATTCCAATAATTCCACCTCCCAATAATGAGTGGAATTTGTATGTCAATCATAAAGGTTGAAATTCAATAGTATTCCAATTTATTATTGATGGTGAGGGGAATTTCAGAAATTTAAGCAAGGGTTTGAATAGATAATATAACCTTAACTAAATTTTTATACATTATTCATAGGTGTTTGGAGGACTACCAGGCTCAGTACATAATAGTAGACTTTTTTGAAAGTATAAGATTGGGAGGGACTTATTGAATGGCATAGCAATATTCCTACTGGACTTTTTACTCATTGGGGATTCTGGATATTTGTCCAAGGTGCCAATTCTCACACCATCCAAAAACGCAAGGAGTGAAGAGCATCAAAGATTCAATAACATCCACTCCTCAACATGGTAAGCATGGGATTTGTTTGGGGGAAAACTTAGATAGAGGAATTTCTAATAAGAAATTATTGAGGTAGAATGGTTGTTGAACAGGAATTTGGGAGATTGAAAAATAGATTTTGATTCTTATTATCACCTCAGGAAATTCTGCCAATAAATACAGTTAAGGTGACCATTACATGCATGATTCTAAATAAAATTCTTAATGGGAAAAATGCATAGTTGATTTGTCTATTGTACAATAAATCATTTTAGGAAATTGTTGTAAATACTCTGATTATTTCAAGGGAAATAATTAAAAGAAGTGTTTTTTTTTTTTTGATAACAGGTTGCACTGCAGCCACCAATGACACCCCACTTGTTTGTGCAAAAAGGATAAATGCAAGAAATTAAGATATCCCATTATTAACTCAAATTCTCACATTAGTGTTCAGATGGTGTTCATTTTGATAATAGAAAGATAATGTGTACACCTGTTCATAAAATCTGTTTCAGGCAACATTGTAAAGTGGGAAGTTGTGCCTTGTACTCATTTAATAAGGCCTCAAGGGTGGCATCTCTATTTTAGATGTCAGATTGGAGCTGTGATGCTTGGCCATCCATAGTGTCATAAGATGTAAGTGTATTATGAGGATATAAGGTTAATATAAGTGTCATGCAATAATGGGATGTCAGTTGGACAATATTGTTATATTGAGGAATATAAATGCAACTCAAAGGGGCCTTTGTGTAGGATTCTGGCTAAATAGGGTCTGATTTGCTCTTGTTGTAGGCCAACCCCATCAGACTGGTGGGCAGATTGTATTCAATTGGGGCTTACTTTTCAGATGTTTATTAATATGTGTCCATTTCAGTTGATTTTGAATTTCAAATAAGTTGATACAATAACCAGTTAAAGCAATCACCCAAGACAAATCAATAAAATGAGAGAAATTTTCTGTATATCAAAATATGTATCCTAAATGGTAACTATGTTTGGATATCATTAGCATTTTCAGACAAAGAAAAATGATCATCATGGAGATTACTTTGAATTCATCTCCATTACAATATTACATAAATTGAGAGATATTTATGATTTAACCACCATAAATATCTCTCATTGAAGCTGGATCCACACCTGTAACTTTTGCAAACATCATCAACATCATCATATTCATCCAATATTGGCATGATTCATCTTCCATGCACCTGCCCTCCTCTTGAAGATGTCGTTCTTCATCTCTTTCCATTTGGCACCTATCTCTCTCCTCTGCCCTCTATTGATTCTGTTGCATCATCATCATAAGTGGGAACAACATTCCTTGCATGTTGTTGTTAATATTGATCAAGAAACTCCAATCACGCCTGGTTGATTCAAATCTTATGCTTGCTTCCTGACTCATTGACCCGTGGCAATTTTTCCTTCCAGATGCATGAATATTTTGGCCAAAAATTGAAGGCCCCGGTTGATTTGTTTCTTCATTAGTCCCCTGGAAATTTTCATTGGGATGGCCTTCCTCTTCTGGATCACTATATCCATTTTCTCTTTCATTATCTCCACACCTATTCCAATGATTTTCATTAGTCAACTCATTATTTTTGTGCAATTGTTCTTGTGTGTAATCACCCAATTACATTCCATTTCAATTCATCCCACAATTGTTCATGTTCAATTGATTTAGTATATCATAAACCTTTTGGTATTGCAATTCATTAATTTCTTCCCAAAAAAAACATAGTAATGTTTACTTACCTCATTTGTCATGTAATCATGCTGCAACTGTGTGTACAATCCTGCCCCTCCAGTCGCATCACAAGAGTCTTTAATCATCTACATAAATATGAATTAGCATAAAAGTAAAATCATGACATTGTTGGAATGACTTACTCTATATGTTGTTATTAATGCTTTATAATGGCATTCTAGAATTCCAAATGACAAATCCTTCTTGAGATTTTTATTATTTTTAAAATAACGAGACCATGCAATAAAACCCAACATTGTAAAATCTGTATTCAAGTAATCCATCCTCAACTCCATCATCAAATCCAACAATGCCTTTGTACTCTCTTCATTCCATAGAAAAGGACTGCAGAGACCTTTTTGTTGTTCTTGATGTGCCAGGCATGTTTCAGCTTTCCTAAGCCTTTGCACTTCTGCATTGACTCGTTCATTTATTCTTCTTTGTTGCTTCAGGAAGGGTTCATGTTCCATTTGTTGGAAATGAACTTGGGCTTCCTCATGAGCTCAACGTTTACATTTTCGCTGCAATGATTGACTTACAGTATCACCTAAGGTATTGGGCACACCTTCCAATATTCATGGAGATCTGTTTTTGTTATCTTCCACAACTTGTGATGGTTCACATTGTTCAAAGTGAAACCAATTAATTTGCTCATAAGCGGATAATTGAGAGTCTGGAGTCTGATTATCCATTGTGAGCTAGTAATAAAGAGACAGAAAATTGAGTAAAACCACAAATAAAGTATTTATGAGAATATGTAGTACAAAAAAAATCCCAAATCAAAATGATAAAATCAACATTTCAAGAAAAATTTCAAGTAAAATAAATTTAATTTTTAAATTTTCAAATATTTTCAAATTAGTTTAGAAATCTTACTCAAAACCCAATCATAAATTGGGCCTAAATGAAAAAATGAAAAAATTATTTTTATTTAATTTTTAATTAATTAATTTATTAAAAAATTTAATCAAAAAATTAATCAAAAAATTTAAAAAATTTTAAAAAATTTCAATTTAAAAATAATTAATTTTTTTTTTAAAAAAAAAAAAAAAAAAAAAAAAAAATTTTTAATTAATAAATTCAATATTTTAAAATTTTAATTATTTTTATATCCTCTTTGAGTTTTTTTTTTTTTTTTTTTTAATATTATTAAAATTTTATTATTTAATTTAATTAATTGAAAAATTTTTTAAAACCAAAAAAAAAACAAAACAATGTTTTTTGTTTTTTTTGTTATTTATTTCATAATTATGAAAATCTTTGAAAATAATAAAAAATAAATTATAAAATTAAAAGATTAGAATTTTTTTTTTTTTGATTTTTATAATCTTTAAAAAAAAAAAGTTTCAAAAAATTTTATAATAAATAAAAAAGAAATTTATTATAAATAAAATTTCCCTTACTCACCCTACCCTCCCAAAAAAAAAAAATTAAATAAAAAATAATTTTTAATTGTTTTATGATTAATTTATTTATTTACAAAAGAATTAATTAAATAATTAAATTATAGAATTTGAAAAAATAATAATAATAATAAGATAATTAAAAATTAATAAATCAATCAATCAATTAATTTTTTTAAAAAAAGAAAGAGTAAAATAAAGAAAATTTTATAAAAAAATTATATTAAAAGAAAGTTTTGTTATTTTTCAAAAAAAAAAAAAACAAAGGAAGAAAAACAAAAAAATAAAGGAGATTGTAAAAAATATTCTGTTTTTTGTTTTAATTTTTTTTTTTTTGAGAAATAAAAATCAAGAAGAAAAAAAAAACCAAAAAAAAAACCAAAATCAATTTCAAATTTAACCAAAAATAAAATTATATTAAAAATAATCATTGTTTAATAGATAAAAAGAATATTTTAATAAATTAATAAGTAAAAAATTGTTTTTTTTTCTTTTTATTAAAGTTTATTCAAATATATTAAAGTAATTTGTTTTGTTTTTTGAAATTGAATTGATTCCAATTCTTTTTTTTTTATATTTTTTTATATTTTTTTATATTTTTTTATATTTTTTTTATATTTTTTTATATTTTTTTATATTTTTTTATATTTTTTTATATTTTTTTATATTTTTTTATATTTTTTTATATTTTTTTATATTTTTTTATATTTTTTTATATTTTTTTATATTTTTTTATATTTTTTTATATTTTTTTATATTTTTTTATATTTTGTATATGTTTTTATAATTTTTTATATTTTTATATATTTTTTTTTTAATTTTCTTTAATTTTTTTAATTTTTTCAATTTTTTCAATTTTTTCAATTTTTTTAATTTTTTTAATTTTTTCAATTTTTTTAATTTTTTTTTATTTTCTTTAATTTTCATTATTTTTCATTATTTTCATTACTTTCATTATTTTCATTATTTTAATTATTTTTTTTATTTTTTTTATTTTCTTTAATTTTCATTATTTTTCATTATTTTCATTATTTTTGTTATTTTTTTTATTTTTTTTTATTTTCTTTAGTTTTCATTATTTTCCTTCATTTTCATTATTTTCTTTATTTTTGTTAGTTTTTTATTTTGTTTATTTTTATTTTTGGGGAAAAAATTGGATATTAAATTTTATCCTAATGAAAATAGAATCAAATTAATCAAATAGTTTTATTCCATCAAAAAAAAAACCACAAGAAAACTCAATTTTTGATTTTTGATTTATTAAAAAAAGAATCAAGTTTTTTAACCAAACTTGAGTAAAAAATTATAAAATAATTTTTTTTGGGACTTTGTCAAGATGAGCCTATAGGGTGATAGGAATAGTATATACAACATTAATTATGACTGTGATATGGTTAATAAGTATAAGATAGTTTTAAATTTAAGTTATGAGGGCTTTATTATAAAGAAATAGTGGTGGTGAGCAATCTTGAAAGCCCTGGATCCAGACTTACAAATTGGGTTATTATAATAAATAATACAATAATTAAAGCTATAATTATACCTGATTATTTTCCAAGACTATAGCTGTTTGTCAAAAGGTCTACTACTTAGGAATGAAAGAGCATGATGGGGATTTCTCTTTTTGGCAGAGAAAGGTCCCCTTTTATCCTGAAATGGTGTAGAAGGACTATTAATCCTTTCCACATAGAGGAAGTGAATATTCTTTCACTTCCAAGGACAGGAGTTTGGGTTTTAAAGACCCTGCATACCCTGTATCAGGCTCAGACGTGGTTTTGAAGCCACATTTGGGAAATTTTCACCAATACAGGGTGAAAATTTTCTTTTGGGGACCACATAGCCTTATTCTGATGTGCATGACATGTAGAATGCTGTACAGAACCTGTATGAGCACCACATACTGGAAAAAATATGAGGTATTGAAGGATAAACAGGATCCATTGTAGAATTGAAACCTCATATTCAAGGATATGAGAAAGTATCCCACAGTAAAGGTGTAGTGGCCAAACTGTATGATTGTAACCTTAAAGCTGCCATAATTTTGTCAGTTTTTAAAATAATTATATCAAAATTGGTTCATTTTCTAGCCCTGGATGGCTTATACACAATGGTACATCATTTGGTATGGGTAAAATTAAATATGGAAAAGTTATGCCATCTTGAATTTTCATTATTCAGATATGTATTTTTCTTAAATACTGTATGGATTTTTTTTGCTCCATAATTTTTGTTCTAGATGAGTTATGAGGAAAAAGATGGCACCATGAGATAGCCTCGATTGTGCTCTTTCCAAAATCACCCCAATTTAGGTATCTCACATTAAAACTGTAGAAGTTAGATCAGAGGTGAATATTTTATTCACCCTTATTTGGCTTTATGTTGGCCCTAACCTTTGTAGTGTTGGTGATAGCTTTATTTGGATAGTGCCATTGGATAGCCCTTATTGAGAGAATTAACTTGAACACCAGCTTGATGGAGTTCAGCCTATTTCTATGGATTTCAGATGAGGGGGGAAATTTAAGGTTTATGCTCAGTTGTTGCTTTGAGCAGGGATAACTTTGTTATTCTTTGTCTTATAGTTTATGGGAGTTATATATTTGAAAAGAGGTGGCTTTCTTATTAATTTCATACAATTTATGAGCTCTTTTGGCTCAGCTCCATTTGTGGTGGTATTTTTCTCTACCATTAGTTTTATGGTATTTTGGCTGTCATGCTTGTGCTCTGGTTTTGAGTCACAGGCTGACAGACTTTTTTTTATATGAAAGAATGGAAAATCAAAAAATGAATTATTATTATTATTATTATTTTTTTGAAAAAAAAATCAAATTTGAACAAATAATCTAAAAAAAATTTTACTTTTTTTGTTTTACTTTTTTTATTTCATTTTCAAATTAAAATTGAGCTTTAATGATTCTATTTAAAAAATAAAACAAATTATTCGGTTTTTTCCTTTTCTTTCATTTTTCCAAAAAAAAATAATTCCAACACTAACTGATTTTTTTTGGTTTTTTTATATTGAAAACTTACAAGACAAAAAATCTCAACTGTTTTTTATTAATTTTTTATTAATTTTTTATTAATTTTTTATTAATTTTTTTTTTAACAATTTTTTGGAATAAAAGGAATACCTGATTTCTTTTCTCCATTTCAAATTATAAGTTAATTTGGTTTTTGAACAAGAAAAACAAACTGAGGTTTTGTTTTGATTTTTTTTGTATAGTAAATTTTAATTTAATTTGTTTTTCAAATTAATTTTCTTAGATAAAAAAAACAATCAAGTTTTTAAATTAAATTTTTATTTTAAATTATAATTCAGTTTTTGTGTTGACCATTACATATATTGTTTTTTCATCAAGATTTCTGGTAATTTTTTTTTGAATAAATTATCCAATAATTTCAATAAAAACCAAGTGTTTATTTTTTTTATTTTTTTTGAATTCAGCTTAAATATAATACCTTCACTTCTTATTAAGGTATTATTTTGTTTTCATGTCTTTCTCATAGCTAAAATCCCTTTTTATTAGGTAGCTGTTTTATTTCAAAAATATTATCATAATAATCACAATCCTTCATTACCTTTCAGCCCCTCAACAAACTCATCATCAAATATACCTTTTTTATAGCTCATCATTTTCCTCCACCCCAAAGACCATATTCACTGTTTTCTTTTTTTTAGAAATTCATTTTAATCAATTGAAAATACCTATTAAAGCAATTTTCCGGTGTTTCTTCATGATTTTTTTAAATTATAATTGATTGAAATCAATGAAGGATATTTTTTTGAAAATATTTCTATTAAGAAAACCCTTGATATAATATTTTTTATCTTTAAAAATTTAATTGATTTAATTTTTGAATAATATTCTGATTGTTATTTTATCTTATTTGAACATCATATCTGACCATTCTTTTTTGTTTTGTTTTTTAGTGGTGAATATTATTTTGGGCTTTTGTGAACTATTAAGTAATCTTTCAATCTTAAAAATCTCAGTTAAAAATAAAAAAACATTTTCAGCCTCAATCACTTACTACTTACATCAATACATCCAATGTCTTGAATTATTCTAATTATGGAATGGCTCTTACTAAACTAATGTTAGTCCATCAAAAGAAACTTCAAGATAATTCTATTAAAAATTAAACTTCTGAGTCATCTTCCACCTCAGTCACTATAAAACAAAGAATATTTATAAAAAACAGGCCTCAAAAATATTGGTTACAAATATAAGAAAAAACTGTGTAGATGCATATTTCAATATAAAAACAAAAAGGGATAATAAATCTTGGCTCAGAATATTACCATTGAATCCTCATATCAAGCCATATTAATCTATGAAAAGGATCCACAAAACTTACCCATTATTATTTCTCAAATAAATTCTTCTCCTTAATTTTTGAAGCTGAAAGATATTAAATTTTCTTCAATTCAAATAAAAAAAGAGAAAAATAAAATAAAATAAAATAATTTTTTTTTTCTTTTCTTTTCTTTTTTTTTCTTTTTTCTTTTTTTATTTTTTTTTTTAAAATTCTTAAAATTGAATTGAATTTATTTTATTTTTTTTGTTGAATTTTTTTTGTTAAATTAAAATAAATAAATAAATATTTAATTTAATTTCAAAAAAAAATTAAATTAATTCTCCTGAATCACCTTCCCCTCCCATCCCCCTCCAAAAAAAAAAATGATATAATTTTTAATTTGAATGAAAAAAAATATTAAAAAATACCTTATAAAAATAAATAAATTATAAATATTAATTCAAGTTTTTAATAATAAATTTAAGAAAAAAAATATTAATTCTTTTAAGTTTTAATAATCTTAAAAAAAAACTTTCTTATTTTATAATTCAATTTGACAATTTGATCAGTTAGATAAAGAAGAAAAGGTAAGGGGTCTCAAACTTACTAAATAACAACTTGAAATAATAGGGGGTGTCAAACCTATGAAATCCCGCATTTCAAATCTTGAATTTTTTTTCCTGAAATGTGGAATTTAATTTCTGGGATTTCCCAAATAACACACCCCCTGACCAGTGGTATTTTGAACATGTAAAAACCTATATTTTTGCCTTCAAATCCCAAATTATAACCCTTGAAATCCCAACCTATCATGGCTGAATTTTTAAAAATGGTGTGCAAAAACCTCACCCAGGGAATTCAGCTTTGAATAAATTTCTTTAGACCAAATTCTTTTCAATAGAATTCAAATCTATAAGTATGAAAAAATGCCAAAAACATCAGCAAGAATCCCATCAATTCATCAACTAAATATCATGCAGAATATCCTTGTCGTGGAATCCGATATTGATTCAGACCTGGAAGAAGATGTATCACTGCTACACCATCTCAGTACCCAAAGGTATCTTACACCCCGCCAAAAAAATCCTTCTGCATATATATACAACTCCAGCGATTTGGTCCAGTTATCAAGTCATAAATTCAAACAAATCTGCCGCACTACTCATGAATCTTTCCAGTGGTTAGTTACCTTGATTCAAGATCATACAATTTTTCACAATTCATCAAGATTTAAACAGAGAGATCCAGCCATACAACTGGCTGTAGCATTAGCATGATTAGGATCCAATGGGAATGGGGCCTCTTTGGGAAAACTAGGAATGCTATTTGGAGTTAGTCATGGGGCTATTGTATTATATACCCAGCATATAATAAAAGCATTAATCAAGTATGAAAAGGAATATATTATGTGGCCGAATTCACAAAAGCAATTGGAGACTTCCCCAGTAATGCAAGCCAAAGGGTTTCCTGGATGTGTGGGATTTATAGATGGTAGTATTATACCTTTGTCTCAAAGGCCACCCAGAGATGGTGAGGCATACTTTGATTGCAAGAAGATGTATTTATGCTATTCATATCTTATTTATTGAACCATTTTGAGCTGATAATAGATGTGATGTAGGTATTAAATGTCAATTGAATTGGTTTATGATGTCAACAGAGTGTTTATTTCACTACATGTTGGCTGTGCAGGCTCTCTTCATGATTCAAATGTGTACCAACATATGCAAATCTGCAAAAATCCACATGAATATTATGGGAAAGATCAGTATCTACTTTCAGATTTGGCTTATGCAAGCTCCCATTGGATTGTACCAGCATAAAAAGGTGTGAAATCCCACTCAGAAGATAATCAAAAATTCAATCTATGTTTGGCAAGATCAAGAGTACGGATTGAACATTTCATTGGTATTTTTAAAGGGCGGTGGTCATCTTTGCGTGAGATGGGAAATCAAATGCGTAATGTGCAAGAGGTACAGTTATTTGTACAGTGGGTGGTAAACTGTGTTATATTGCATAATCTATTAGCACAAGTAGGTGACAAATGGAGTGATTTATATGAAGATAATGAATCCCCTGAGCTCCAAAATATCACACAACAAGATGCTGAAAACAGCCATTTGAATATGCATGAAAGAATCAAGCCCTACACTTTAGATTGGTTCAGGAATGAATGAATAGATGAATTACAAGTGCTGACCATGTTTTAAGATTTATAAAACATGTGTATTTTCAAAGATGTTTGTGTAAAGAATAATATTTGTAATACATTTTCAATCCATTTCCATGGAATGGTAACTGTTAAGACTGAATTGGATCATAATTATAAAATGTGTAAATATATATGATATATAATATTTACAATATTTTATTTTTACGTAATCTTTTGTTATACTTTTCATTCCGCATAATTTGACCGTTGACTTTTGTTTTAATTTCTTCAGAGCTGAGTTGTTTCAATTTTTGTCCTGTAAGAAAGAATTTCTTGTTTATTTGAAAAGAACAGCCAAAGTGTGTGATGGATTTGTGTTCAAGCAATTCCTTTGGTGGCTTGGTTGTTTGCTGAAGAAGTTCAGACATTTTCCAGAGTATTTCAACAATGCCTTCTGCTTTGGAAAAATCAAAAATGAATTTGTGGTTTGGAAATGATAATCCATGCCCAGAGGGTGTGAAAGCTGTAGGAATTGGCATGAAATTGTTTTTATTGATAAAAGAGAATACACCATAAGTCCATGAATTGATGTCCTTATTATCATTATGTGGTTTATTGTGGAAGCCATTTAATGTAACTATAACATTTGAATAAGTTTTGAAATTGGGTGATTTGTTGGAGTGCCATTCACATTGGCTGCATTCATGATTTCTTGATTGTCTTTAAGTGCATTATTTGAAAATCCTTGAATTCGGGAGTGAATGAATTCATCAAATTATTGAAGTGTTGACCATTTCTCATTATCTTCATCAATTGTTTTTTTGATCAAGCCTGCCTTCCTTTCATAAACCCCAGCAGATTTACCCAAATCAGAACCCTGAAGAAATCCTATTCCTTTCATAATGCCATCAAGCATATCAGAGTTAGTGGTGATATTTTGACGGTTGTTTGCAAGGTTATTTAATTTTATGATTAATTTTTGAAGTTTATGGAAGATGGGTGTTGGACTTCTTAATGGGTGAATTTGATACATGAAAATAGGAAAATAGGGTTTGTTATGTCTATTGATAAGTACATAGGGTCTGGGTAGTTGTTTGTGTGGAGGAAGCTTCAACCAGGAGGCATTCAAATCCTTCTTCTTGTCCAGTGTAAGTAGGGAGAAGCTGGGATTATAAAGGCCAAGTTGGTATGCTGCTTGGTTCATATATAGAAGCATTCTTCTTTGTTGTATGGACATGGGTCTATTATGATTAAGAGAATTCTCATCTGTCAAATAATTATGATTGTGAGGTTGAGTCCCACCAGGCTTCACAACATGAGGAATTAAAGAGAGTTTGGGCACATTCAGCTCATTGACAATCATCTGGTCATTTGGTTGAGTCCCAACAGTCAATTTATCAGATGATTGATGAGGAATGGCTAAAGAATGGGAGAGTTGATTGTTGGATGGTGATATCATGATTGCAGATTAAACATATTCCAAAACTTAAATATTCCTCCCCTAAATTAAAACAATATGGTTCATCAGTATGGCATAGAAAGGATGGGTGGTGGTGGCAGATCATTGGTTTAAGTTGTTGCAGCAGTAGAGGAGGAGGTGATGTGGTTAATCGGCAGTGGAGGTAGACAATCACCCAGGGTGGTTGTGGTTGTGGTGGATGGTTGGAGGAGGCAGAGGTAGTGATTGTGGTGGCCGGTTGGTGGTTGAAGGGGTCGCCCAGGCATGGTAGTTGTCCATTGACACATGTCACCCCGGACAGATTCAAATCCTGTATACCATACAGGATGCAAAGGTGTGTAAAAAAGTCACACATATACAACACTTAGAGCTGCGCATGACTTACAGTACTCTAAGTGTTGAATATGCTTATATCACCTGTTGCAATAATGTACGCCATTTTCTTGAAGACTATATGCAATTCCAAATGAGCTTGTACTGTACCTTTTAACTCTATCATTTATTTTAATATTTTACATTCTGCTCAAAAATATTTTCATTTCACACGTTTTTCACTTTCTCACCTTCCTCTACTACTGATGGGTGATCGACCCTGCCCATGCAATTCATGTATCCTCAAGTACAAACAAAACAGACCATATGTCACAGAACAAACAATTCAAAAGCATCTTAGTGCTCAAAACTTTCCAAGAGAAGTCTCAATCAACATGCTCAGATCAACCTGCGATGAAACACAAGCCTTGTCATCTTCAAAAAGCTCAAAGCCTTCACAATCTGGTTGGTTGTTTTGAAATGACATGAATAAAACAAAATTCTGAAAATGTCTAATCATCTTTCCATTCTTTTTTAGACAAACAGTTTTCTCACGATTGGTTGATTTTAGGTCTTACTCTCGTTGTTTACCTTCATGTTATAGCCAATCTGTCAAGAAACGACACAAATATCTGCCTCAAAGCAATGAAGCTTATGATTGAAAATTTGAATAAGGGCAGCTCACTCACCAACAGAAAACTGGTTCAAAATTTCCCCTCCGATATTCGTACTGCCCTCTCCTGGTTACAAGTAAACCCCAAAATTAAACAAACAATATGTTGCTCAACATGCTTTAAGCTATTCCCCTCACCAATGGTTCCCCAAAACCTACTTTGTGACTATCAAGAAACATCACACAGTCAGAAATGCTCCTCCAGATTATTTACAGATGATGGCCACCCAATGCGCGAATATTGTACTCAGAATTTCAAAGATTGGCTTTGAGAATTCTTAATGCGTGATGGAATTGAAGAATTACTACTTCCTTCCACTAAAAAACAGACACCCAAATTCGAAGGAACCTCAAAAAACATTTGGGATGGGAAATTCTGGAATTCCTTCAAAAATCAGGAATATGAATTATTTTCAACTGGGTTTGGTAACCTGTCTTTTGCAATGTTTGTCGACTGGTTCAACCCTCTTGGAAATAAAACATCCGGGAAAAGAAAATCAGTTGGTGTTATCATTCTCTTTTGTCTCTCACTACCCCCAAGTCATCGCTATTGGTTAAACAACCTATTTTTCGCTGGGATCACGCCGGGGCCAAATGAACAATACAATTTTACCACTCGTATCGGAGCTTATTGAGCTATGGGAGACTGGTCTATTTTGTCCTACCAGGCACTGCTCTACAGGCCGTAAAATCAAAGTTGCATTAATTGCAGTTGTTTGTGATCTTCCTGCTGTTCGGAAACTGATAGGTTATGCTGGTCATAGTGCCAAGTATTTTTGCTCATTCTGTTATCTCCAGAAAAACGAAAATAAGTCTGTCAATTATAATTGTTGGAAATCTCGAAATCTTGAAGGCCATAAAAGAGAGTCAACTGCATGGAAAGAAGCAAGAACCCAAGCGGAGAGAAAAGACTTATTTGATTCAAACGGGGTTAGATGGTCGGTTCTGAACAAACTACCTTATTGGGATCCGACTCAGATGACGATTGTTGAGCCCATGCACTGCATAACAGGAATGCTAGAATGGCATGCACGCAAAGCATGGAAACTTGATTTGACTGCTGCAACAATTAAGAACACCAGGTCAGCAATTCAAGAGAATATGGAAGTCATTGAGATGGAAGATTTTTTCAATGAAGATGACCATGAAATTGCAAATTTGGGTAGCTTGAGGGAAAATGACAAAAAATTGGATTACTTAGACTTAGGTGCCCTGCAAGAAGTCTTTATGGAGATAGATGAAGGTGTTGATGAATTTGAAGAAGACAATTCAAATAGCTTAGGTCCTTCACTATTAACAAATGACTTGTTCTTGATACGTTCATCAATTAGCAAGGTTCAACTCCCGTCCTGGCTCAAGAGGCCATCAAGAAATTTGGGAGACCCTTCAGCTGGTAAAGTTTGCTCGGCCGACTGGATTTCTTTATTTACAATCATCATACCTTTCATTATTGTTGAAATGAAAGGCCATCATAAAACATTTATTGATGCATTTGTTCATTTAGCAAGATTATCGGAGTTGGCAATGGATTATGAGATCAGTGAAGAAAAAATTCAAATCTATTTCTACCATTTAGTTACTTATCGCTGCTTAGTTGGAGAAATCTATCCAGAACTTAATCAAACACCTAATCATCATGTTGCATTCCACCTTCCACAACAGCTTCGGAATTTTGGTCCAACAAATCACCTGGCAGCTTGGCATTTTGAGCAGATCAATGGTATCTTACAAAGGTTTCCAACAAATCAAAAACAAAGTGAGTGTTACTTTTTATCCTAATATAAGTGTATCCAAATATACTTTCTGATGATTTTTCATCATATGATTAGATCAAATTGAGCTAGCCATGCTCAGTTGTATATGCCAAGCCTCAAATCTTGGGAGTTTTATGGATTCAAAGGACTTGCCTGAAATTCTGCACAAAATGGAACCAGTCATAAACAACCACAAAAAGCTTCGGTCCTTGGTGGGTGAATTTTCCGAAGAAAACATGAAAATAGAAAAGAAAACTCAACCAAAACAAATGAAAGACTTTCTCCCCAAGGATTTGTATTATCGCTTGATTGAAATTCTGAATTTGAGAAAGGGTAACAGCTGGATTTATGTTAATGAGCAGAAGGGAAATTTTAAAAAAGGTGAGGTTCCTGTTCCCATTGTTGGAAAGTTTGTCTCAAGCTTAAAGTATAAGAACATGGTCTTCAGTGTTGGGAAAGGGCTCAAGTGGAACAATGCGGTGGTTGAATTTCATTCCCCATTGACAAACGTGCAAAGCACCAGATTTGGACTTATTGTGGGAATCTTTCAACACCGCACATTTGTGGAAAACAAGTATATTTTAGATGAATATTTATGCGTTTATGAGTTTACCGTACTGGATAATAATGATTCATTAAAAGTCCCTTATAAAAAATTATGTCCTGAATTAGATATAAGATGCTTTTATCAGCCCCCAGTTCTTTCAGAAAAAGATAAACTGCGATTTAGTCATTTAATCCACATAGAGGATATTGTTTATCATGTGGCAACATATACACATAGCTCTGCAGCCTTTGGTACATCTCATAATGTTGTTGCATTTAAAACATTGTCAAGAGGTCGCACCTTATCTCAATGATGGCTTGTATTCAGACATCATATTTGTTATTCTTGATTTTTTGTTTACTGTGAAGCGAAATGAATTCATTTAAAAGGTTCCATTTTTCAAGTTATGCTGTCATTGAAGACGGAAAAAATCATATTACTTTGAGCATAAAGTGTACTAGGTTTCCTAGGAGACATTGACCCAAGTTGCTCATCCTTTGTCTAATCTTTTGTACGACCAACCTCGCTCTTACCCATTTCATCAATTTTCAAATACTCATCAACCTCCCTTTTCAAATTATCCTCCAGTTTGTTATACCAAAGTCTTATTTTTCTAAGAAAGCTTGCTTTCTCAAGCCAACACCTTATTCTCCAGAACGCCTCTAACATTCAATGGCATCATTTCGCTCACAAACAGTTCCAATCGATCCCACCATTTCTGATGATTTAGAATATATGAAAGCTGAAAATCAACGCTTGAAGGATGAAATATCGCAATTAAAAGCACTATTTCAAAACATCAATGTCAATCAAGCAAATTCACAAGCAAACACATCTTTTCAAAACCCCAGTACCCCCTCTCCACGCTGCAAAGGGGGACCCCGTAAATCCATTCGGCCAGAAAAACTCCAGAGCTCTAAGCCTTCTGCTGACTTTGACCTTGATCATGTTGAGCTTGGCCACCTCAACCAGAAACTCTTAGTAAGCGCACCCTTAATCTTCATGCTTTTAACCTATCCTTTACAAACTCATAACTGAAACAAATTTACTTATGCATGTGGCAACAGAACAGCTGTTATACCCTGGCAAGGGTACTTATGAACCGTAGAAATGCAAAATCATTGGTACCTAACCCTCCCACTGAAGCTGAGAGACAAGTTGTAGAAGGTTTCTTCAATGTTTCACCAGAACCGCCTTCTGATGCTGCCAGTCATCGACTTCAATTAAAACAAATTACCCCTATTCAGCACAATTCCAAAATTGACACAGATTACGTTGTATTCATCCATGCAACAATGCGCCGGTGGGGAATACCTAGATTTACAATGGACTGGGACAGCCATTGGGACAATTGCTTTAACCAAATAATGAACCAATTTTTCCTTCGTGTTTGGAAATGGGGTCTTGTTTGCAATCGCTTTGGTTTAGTTGCTGAATCTCAAGCAAGATCTATAAATATGGACGAGCTGATCTTGATGGCAGTCTATTGGCGACATGCAAAAAGTCTAAAGCGCTATTACAAACGTGGACTTTCTGATCAAGAAGGGTTGCAGAAAGATTCTGAAGCAAATACTAAACGTTCGATTCTATTTTGTGTAAGTCTAACCTTCTTTATCTAGAACAGCCAATACTAACCCATCTGCCCTATAAATTAATAGAAATCTCAAGTTCGTCAGGTTTATCTTCAAGAGCAAGGTGTGGATGAGCAGTTTGTTACTTTGTTTGATGAGAAAACAGTGAACTCGGATGATGAAGTTGTTATAAAGAATGAAAGCCCCCTTGTACAACCTAAAAACCCCTTTTGGCGCTCAAAAAAAGGCACTGAATTTATTGACTGGATTGAATTACGCAGAAATCGCATAAAGCTCTCTACAGGCCACAAATATCTCACCCTGGGAAGCTTCGGACCAGGAGCTAGCCCAAGACCCCGTCA
The DNA here is from genome assembly GCA_023105745.1 of Austropuccinia psidii. NCBI lineage: Eukaryota > Fungi > Basidiomycota > Pucciniomycetes > Pucciniales > Sphaerophragmiaceae > Austropuccinia > Austropuccinia psidii. Next base: position 66,430,728 of record JALGQZ010000006.1, read on the forward strand.
AAGACCAAATCCACCAGTCTTTGACTTACATGCACATATCCCCATTGGCCTCCCAAGGGATTTTTATGATGAAAATTTTCTAAGCAAGCTATCATATTCTGAGAAGCATGGCCTACAAATGAAACCCGAAATATTTGACAATATTGTGAATCTTGATCAAATACTACCCCACGATGCAGGATCATACAAAGAATGGCCAAAGGAAGCTCACATAATGCAAATAGGAAAAGGAAAAGACAAGGCATTAAATGAAAATGATGGCGAATTCACAGAAGAGTTTGATGATTTGGGTGATCATCAAATGCATCTCAAAGTAGAATATGATGATTAGTTACTTAAACATTTGAATAATGAATTAATCAAATCATTTTTTTCTCTTTAATATACTTTTTCTTGAAGGCCATTCGCTTTTGTAATTTTTGGATTCCAGATGATCTCTGAATCATGATCAACATCTGATGAAATTCATCTCCCTTAGTCTCACATCCTTTGTAAAGTCCAATAGCTGATTTGGCTTCTCCTTTTTTTTCTTTGGAAATGAAAACAATTCATGGATTATAAAAATAATTCAAAGATGATAAAAGTTCAAAATAAATAAAAATAATAAAATGAGAATTATAAAAATAGAAGAAAATGAGATTGAAGACATGTTGAGCTTCTTGGAGCAAATATTGGATAATCTATAGAGAAACCATAAGTATCATCTGGCTCATAAATTGTCAGAATCATATCAAGAGATGTGGAGAATATTATGATTATTGTTTTGCTTACATTGGCGAGGGAGCTTGTGGAAGATTCTCTATCTCACGTATGAATGGACAGGTAGATTTCCAATGTCCATGTAATTTGCAGTAATGACATTGAATGCCATATTTCATTTGTTTTTCAAAATCGGGCTGTTTGTTTCCAAATTCAATGTTCAATAAGGCTTGACTGATTTCATTCATGTTGGGAGGCCTAAGGGGCTTGTTATTATTCGATTTTCCCTGTTCTTTGTCTTCGTTTTCTTTGCTTTCAGTAGCTTGAACATCTAAACAACGAAATGATTTCACTAGGGAAGCTGTACTGGAATAGGTACTTGTTTTTCCTTTGATAAATTCTTTTTTCTCTACTGGTCTCATTTCAGTCTCATGAGAGTGGAAGTAGGTATACATCATCTTATGAACATCTTTTGGAGAGCAAGATTTTATTTTTTTCATTTTTGATGTCATGAATTCAAACCATTCATCCTGAGAAAAGTTAGGAGGTGGTGGTATTGCTGTTTGAATGAAAATACTCTGAATATTTTGAGGTATATTCAATCCCGTTTGACGAAGCTCTTTGAACAGTGAAAAATACTTGGGGATCATTGCAGTTGAGCCTTTGTTTTGGGATCTAGCTCGGTGGTGACAATCCATTAGCTGAAGGAACAATTCTAGTTGATGATTTCGTATCAAATAATGAAAATAGTTTTGTAAAATGATGATTGCCTTTGCTGCTGATTTTTCATCCTTGACTAGATCAAGCAATTTTATATCAATTCTTTTTTGAATTAGGTAGCGAAGTGCTTTGTTTTCTTGAGGCTGTAAGGTATGGTTGAGGTAGTTATGGGTGAAATCAGAAAAATCAAAAATAAAACATATAAATAGGTCCAGTTGTGTCATCCAATCTTGAAAATTTGAACCATCAGCTTTGAGCTCAGGAATCCATGTAATATAATTGTGGGGGCTATGAATGAAAGCAGAATATGAATTTTCTTGACATTCGGAGTGAGTAGTGATGCTAGAGCACATAGTGTGCAAACAGGAAATTTCTTATTACTAAGAAAGAAAATTTATTAAAGGTGGTAACGTACTATCCTATGGTGTTGATTTTGATTACAGTACTTGACTGCAGTGTGCCCTTTGTGAGAGTAGAATAACACTTATTACAGTGTTTCAGCGTGAACAATTGAAAATATCAAGTCATATCATTACTGTATTAATTGAAAAGCTCTGACGCGTAATTTTGGGCTGTTTGAAAACACAACAGTACAGTGTTGTATCAAGCACAGGAGTTTGCCCCCTGTAGAGCATACAGGAGTCAAATCTAACCGGGGTGTGTGGAGGTGGTGTGGATGTGGTGGTCGCCGAACAGTGGTAGTAGTGGTGGTGGTTGCCAAACGGCCATGGTAGTGTGGTCGCCAAACGGCCGTGGGAGTGGCAGTGGTGGTTGTGGATGGACAGATGGTTATGTAGTGGAGGTAGTGTAACAGTAAGTATATATTTATTGGTAACACTGGGGAATGAAAGAATTTAAAAAAAAGGGTATACATACCATTGTTTATCAAAAGGTCTGTACACCCTTTATGAAACAATACAGTCACCAAAGGCCCTCAAACAAGCCTTTTGGATCAATTAAAATATATGCTTATGTCTGTGCAGATTGAAAGAACACATCAGTGCAATCAAATGAAGATCAGCTGAAGTGTATTCACTTACAAGTCCTGTGCCAAGGGCACACCTAAAAGCCTTGATCAACAAAAGAGTGTTGATTTAATTGATCTAACTTTGAAAAGAATAGATCAATTAAAGATGGAGGAATATATTTAAAAAAAAGTGATGAACAAAAATACTAAAATGAGGAATTTACTAAAAAACATGTGGTTAATTTTTAAACAAGGGATCAATTATTCTCAACCTTGGAAAAATAGGAAATCATGTTTCTGACTAGCATTGTATTGGCAGAATTTAAAAATACGACTTGTGTTTATTAAAAGTCCAAATGTCCACTGCCTCTGCTTCCTCACTGGACATATTAAACTTGATTAATTGCCACAACAATAATGTCAAAGGGCAAACATGCAATAAAATACAACAACATCCTTTGAGATTGATCATTTGAATGGGCATCCACACCCATCTTATGTGAGCACACCTCCAGTGTTGAATTAATCAACCGCAAAATCACATATTGAACCATCATTTACCCATCAAATACCAAATGAGCCTATTTTGAAAAACTAATCCTATCAACTAATGGCACTGCTCATATTACACACATAATATTTAATGAAGAACACTTACTTCAACTCTTTTTAATAATAAAATTTAGAATACGCTCTAACTCTGAAATTGGATGGGAGGAATTCAATGCTGCTATAGTCAAGTCCATGTTCTGTTGTTTTTCATGCATCTTCACTTCTTTTTGCCATTTTTCTTTCTCAAAATCAAGTTTTTTTGCCTCTTTGGCCATATCAAAATCAAGTTGTGATTGTATTTTGGACTGTTCCAGCTTTCTACACTCTGTTGTTCAGTTTGCATAATCTGAGCACTCCTTTCTTTATTCCCTTTTTGTTTATCCCACTCTAACTGGGCCTCATCATGAGCTTCTCTCCCTGAAAAACTATTATTAGTGTGCATGAACATCAGAATAAAACCATCTTCTACCAACCTTTTTGCCAATAAATCATGATTTGTGAGTAACTTGGATACAACATATCTGACAACTTCTTCCGTGCACCACTGGTATTATTAATATTGAAGCTGGAACTATGTTTTCTCTTTTGGGATGAACCATTTATCTTATCCTGTAACTATACAAAAAATATGCCAGAGTCAATTTGTTTCATATGGGTTTTATGAAAGAAATCTTACTTTGGGTTCTTCCACATGGTCAATCAATTTATCTTTGGCAATATCCATATTTGGTTGAATTGTGATTGTTCCCTCCTCTGTTACTGCTGAATCTCAAAAAGAAACGACACATCAGAATTTAGCAAAAATAATGAAATAATGTATCATATCTTACTTCATTTTCCATTGGTTCTTCTTCATCCTCATTTGAAATCAATCCAGCCTCTTGGGAATCATATGTTGCTAGTGGAGTCACATTTGGCTTATGGCCAAACATTGAATCCATTTCTGCAAAACATGGACACATAATTTGAAGCTTATCAGCCATATTGTGCAGCACTTTTTTCTCATCCTATTATGTTATACCTGCCCCAGTTAAATTCTCAAACTTCTTTTCTGTTTTGTATTTTTTCTGATATGTACACCATCGGTCATGAATGCTTGTTGCACTGAGATTCAACCAGTGTCGTGATTTTTTATTGACCTCAATTGCCATAAGATGAAATCCATTCTTTTCACTTGAGGGTGGCTTTCCCACCAATGTGGAGCCACCGGTTCCAAAACATGCATCAAAGTTTGATTTATGTGTCAACCAATTGATAATACATAAATACTCCAGCTGAGTTAAGTGACCTGAAGGATGGGGCAGGCCAGATGAAATCTTGGGAGTGTATTTATTTGTCTTCATTGGATTATGTGGCATTGAAAGGATGGTGATGGTGTGTGATAAATGAGTAATTGAGTAAATCAAGAAAGTGGGAGATTGAATGGAATTGTAAATAGATTGGTTATTTGGTTACACCAGGGGTTGGGTTAAAATTTACTTTTTGAGAAGGGCAGTGGTTAGGTTTGAAATTTCAATATTCAATTAGGTTTAAATAAGTATAGAAAAGAATGTGGTATTTTGCAAAATTCCAGGAGGACTGAGTTAAAAAAAGTGGTTTTTGGGAGACAAAATCCCTGATTTTGGAATGTGGGATTTTGGTATCAAATCACGCTTTTTTTTAATTTGTGATTTCATAGGTTTGACACCCCCTATTGAGGAGATTTAAAGAAATCAAGCTATAATGGGTGACATAGTCTCTAAAATCTCTTCTCCCTGAATTTCAAAAGTCAAAAAACCTCCCCAATATGTTTTGATTTGGCTTAAAATATTTGTAATCTTCTTTTGAATAAGTCTCCTTATGAGAAGAAAAAAAAATTACTTTGGCTCAATATGCATTCCTATAAATCATTTTAAAGGAGTCTTAAACCAATTTTTGATAATTTTAATCAGAGACTACTACAAAAACTGAGTTAAAAAATTAATAGATCTCAGAAATTCCTTTTAGAAAATAGGAAAATGAATATTTTTATTAAGGAAATCCTATCTAAGCTTATTATAAATACAATTATTTGAATTAAGCCCAAAGAATCATTCCAATATATTTTTTGAAAAAAAATATCTTTCTATTTCCCAAACCTTTTTTTCTGAGAATATTTTCCTCTTATAATCAGTCAGATTCAAAATAAAGTGGAGTATTTCAGGAATAGATTATAAACAAATATTTGACCTTTAATCTTTTGAAAATCTCCTCAGTAAAGCATTCATCATTCTGAAAAAGCTTTATAATATCTTGAGGCTTGGTTGAAAGCTGTTGGTAAGATCTTTTTGAAAAAAAAATTGATTAAAATTCAATTTTGAGAGGGATTCTTTTTTCATAAATGATAATATCAGAAAATGTTTCACACCAATAATACACTTTTTCTATCTTATCTTAAGAATTATTGATTGTTTTTTCTTGAAAATATTATAATTTAAATTTTTTTCAAAAAAATGAAAAACCACTCTTTGGAAGTTTTCAATATACAAATAATTCAAAAATATGATATAAATGCAAAGAATTAGACAAAGCAAAGTAGTAAAGGATCTCAATAGTTTATGAAGGTGTTTAATAGCTTTTAAAAAAAGCCTCTTGTATCTCTCTTAAGTGTATATTCCAATTTATTTTTTTTAAGCTGTGGATTAGCCTAATGATCCTTTTTGAAAAACTGATATTGGCCAAATTACATTTCATAAAGCTAAACAATAATTAAGATAATATGTAATAATATTTTTGAATTATTCCGTGTTTTTTGTCAAAATAAGTACAGATGTCAGGCTGACTCTATAATAAAGGTGGAAATAAGCTATAGCTCTGATTGTGACACATAAAAAAGAATTGAATATTAAAATAAAATCCTTTAGTAATAAATTAGTGATGGTGAATCCTTTTGAGAGGCTGGGGCATAGTATTGATTAATTTAGTTTTTATAATAAATACTACAATAGCTAAAATGATGATCATAGCACGTCAACTATAATAGTGTAACTTACTTTAAATATTCAAATTACATGAGAAGTGGCTCTGATGGGATGGATTATCTTTTCAATGAATCAAAAGGTCTCTTTTTATCCCTTCTGGGAGCTTCTAGGATGCTATGAGATTTTCACTTCTCCAGTGGTAGAAATTCTCAATCCATAAGGACCACTTATGATCATTAAACCTATTATCTTCTGGTTTTATCCTTGTTCTTGGGTATGGAACAACAAATACGTTAATAATGACCAATACAGGGTAAAAAACATTTCAAAGGGACATTTAAGAAGTCTTAGAACCATGATTAAATTCCTGAGTATGTACATAGCTTTTATATGAGGTCATTATTGAGTTTTTGCTAGAAATTCAGATTGTTGAGATATTTCTGTAATTTTCCTATTTGGCTTATTCTTATTGTTTTATTAGTGTAGTCCTTTCTTCTCTTATTATATTTCATACTAGTGTGTGGTGGTTTCTTCTTACACTGGGCTTTAATTTTTGTACCATTGTTTTCTGGTATTTCTGTTTTCATGTGTGTGCTCTGTTGAGGGTCGCAGGCTGAAAACAGAAGAAATAATTTATACTATGAAAAATGTGGATATCCAAAATCTAAAATATAAATAATTCTAAGCAAAATATAATTTAACTCAAATGACTTGAAAATATGTATAAATTTCTTCTATGTATACCTATGGCTACAACAGTTATTATTAAGATAATTATTAAAAGAGGATGAGTTTTAAGAAACTTGTTTTCCATATTACCCATTTTTTGGTCTAATAAAGTCAGTATTTGAATCTTTAAATTATAGTTAAACTTATTTTTTCATTCAAAGGTTGTTTCAAAACCATGAGCATAACCCCCCATGGATACATTATGGCAGTTCTGTGTCATTTTAAGGTTTGGCTATGAAACAATAAGTAAAAACTACTAATATTTTACTTATTGTACTATGAATGTCCTTATAAATAAAATAAATAAGATAAAGAATACTTATAATAATAAAGAATCATTATAATTATGGCATAAAAAATAATTATATTATTAGATAAATCTAATAATATAATAAATAAATATATTGATATATGATAATTAATATATTTGAAAGAAGTGTAATATTGTTACCAACAAATAATGAAGGCATGAAAAATCGTTTTTTATTAATAAAAAACAATCAATAACAATAATATTACTAATATTAAAGCTATATATTAATATAAATACTATTGATATTAAATTAATAATTATTGATAGTAATAATAAAGAGAAATTATTATAATAAGAGAAAATAACCTACTTTTGAGGCTTAATGTGATAGTTTTTAATGAATTTACACCTAATAATGTAATTCAAACTTATTTTAATTGTATTTACAAATAAAAATAAAAGAAATTACAAATTTTATTGATTTTACGTGGAAATGAGATTTTTAAGAGAATTATAACAAAACAAGAGAAAAATTGGAGTAATCATGTCAAAAATAATGAGTATAATAAAGATAAATTACTTTCTTTGATAATATAAGAGATCTATATATAAAGAATAAAAGCTTTTAACTTTGGATTTGATTGTTTGATTGTTTTGATGCATCTGAGGGGAAAATAGAGTTAAAAAGAACTCTATTTATAGTAAATACCTCCCTTCTAGAGTCCAGTAGGCTTCTACTAGACGTGTACTGATGTCATCCACTGGAAATGATCAGTATTTTAAGGTTTAGTGATGATTACGTCATTATCAAACCATCTTATCTCATTATTACGCCATTATTTAGAGTTATCACTATAGCTCTAAGTTTGATGATATAATAGGCTTGTCAGAAGCCTAAAATTTGTGGACGTTATTAGTATTAATCATAATCTAATATTCTTCATCATTTTTTTACTTATATAACTGTTAAACTTAAAATAGAGTTACAGTGAGTGATCATAAATGATCAATTTTAAGCTTAAAATTTGATCATTAATAACTTTTAAGTTATACATGCTACAGCTATTCTGAGAGTTAATTCAGATAGATTTACATGTCCTCATTATACTGCCAATAGCATTTCATTACATAATCAAAACTCTATTTCTGATGATTTCTCTTGTAACTCATCTTTTCTGTCGAAATTCAATATTTTAAACTTCAAACCTTGATTTCAAGGGGTTATACCTTGAATATTATAGTAAAAACTACATAACTCTTCACGTATGAGCTGGTAGAATCTTACTGTCTACTTTTTTTAAGTTTGGACCACTTTCACAACAAAGTGGTCAACAGCTCCAGTGATTTTGCTTAATAAACCATTACAAGTTTTAACCTTGTATATAACTTGTAAAATAAAGTTCATATCTGTGTTATTACAGTAATTAAGTGGTGACTTCATTTTTTGGTTTAACTCTCTAGGTTGTATATTTCAAGAGATATTAGCTAAAAACCATGAATATATGCATTGACCAAAAAAATGCATATATTCAGCTTAATTCCTCATGTATTGACTTTAGAGAATTGCCATATAATTGTTTTATGTGTAGATTTGTATGGAGAATCCAATGGTAAAATTTATTTTACATGTTTCTTCATTGTTTTCTGAGTTAAATAAGTTTTTGTGTCTTTTTTAGGGTATTATTACTTATTCTTCAGTAATTATTGACTTTTCAGATGCCATAAAAATGATATATGTGTATTTTACCATGAGAAATCTAATGGTGTAATTTATTTCACATTTTTACTAATTATATCCTGAGTTAATTCAGATTTTGTACCTGTTTATGGTATTTTCACTAGTTTTAAGATAATTATTATAGAATTTTTCTTGTGACCTTTTTGGATATGTGGTCATATCTCAAAGGCTCACAGTCATGACCATCTTTTTCCCAATTTGCCACACTTATCATTGTATAGAAAATTTTCCACTCCTGTGCTCCATGGCTTCCTGGGCTACACTCACTTCACTAGATCAATTTGGCCTCGACCATTGAATATTTCCTCATTGACCCTCCTGGGCCTCCACCATAAATAAGGGCCCCAAGTCTATTATCTTTCATTTGGCCCATAGGATGCCTCACCATAATCCCAGGTCCCTATTTTCCCTTTAAAAGCCACCAGGACCTTTGGACTTTCCCCTTTCATTGGATTTTTTTGGCTCAAATGCCCATTTTGGGCAATTTGAGCCCCTACAGCCCATGGTCTGTAGGACCCCTAGGCCTCCTTTGCCCTAAATCCAATGGAGGCAAAGGAGGCCAAGTCCTGTGGCCCAACTGCCTCAATTTTGTCCATAAATCACTATTCAGCCTCCATAATCAAGCAGTAACCTCTGGAGCTCATCATAGGGCCACCAATCATCATTCTGGCTAAATCATCTTTCCCAACCTTCTGGACCAAATTACTTCTGGATATCAACAAATTCCATATATGGTGTTATACATCATTATGCACCATTTTTCCTCAGAAATTCAGTGGTGAAATTTTGAAGCCTCAAATTTGTCATCACACAAAAGGAGTCACCAATCCTCAAACCAGTTTTGAAGGAAGGATTCAAGGATTTCAATTCATCATCCCATGGGGGTAGTGAGTAGTAGTTCAAGAATGGAATTCAAGGGCTCCAATCACCTGGTTCATTCAGGTATTGGTGAAATAATTCATTCAGTATTCTCCCAAGGGAATAGTGACCAGGCATCTTCAAGGGATATTCAAAAGGCAGTTATGAACATCAGTTTTGAAGGCTCAAAAGCTCCATTGCCACCCTGGACAACTTAATTCATCCATACAGGCTGCAGTCAAACAATCTGTATGGAATTGACATTTTTGAGGTAATTCAATTAAGAAATGGGGTTCTAAGATACACCTAGTTTATTTTTCAAAACATTCAATACATCTGTGTTTCCAACCTTCAAGGATCAGTTTCACAACTTCTCACATATACTTTCCACTCTTTCCTCCCCTGGGGTTTTTTCCCCAGTTAATTAATCTACTGGATTTATCTTCATCTATGTTTTCTTTTTATGTTGATATCAAATACTTATATTATTAATTCATTCATTTCCACCTCTTTCCTAGCCTTTCAGTGTATAATGGTGTTCATAAAGCTTACTAATTCCATTGATCTTTCTGTTAGGATGAAACAAAGATGAAGGACTTTCTTGGTTGGCTCTTTGGCCATTGACTTTCTTTCTTATTGGCATCTCATCCTGTACTTGCATATTCCTTTTATTATTTCTTTAATTCTTTGGAGTATTCCAAGTGAGTTCCCTGATTACTGAGTTCCAGGTGACTCTTGCTTTTCATAAGAGTCCCTGTGGCTGGATGATTTCCTCTCCTTTCTTTGTATAAGAAATATGTTCTCACTCATTTTTTAATATGGGGAACTCCATAACCCTCAAATTTCTCTTAGATCTTTTAGTTAAGAAATTATAAATTTAGAAAATATTTTGTTTTATTTAGTGAATTCTTCATTCAATAATCTGAAGAAATAATTTATCTTATTGAATGGATATTAATTTGAATTCAAACTCTAAAAACCTCTCTAAATCTCTAAAATTATGAAGTTGGAAAGCCTTTTTATAATAAAGTGATAAAAGGCAAATTAGTTTGAAATAAGCTCATACTCTTTTGATGATTAAATACTATTAGGATTAGTTCCTTGCTAAAAACAAATTCCTGAAAGACTTGTTTAGATCCTCTCCATACTAATTCTTTTCATAGTGTTTTGAAAAGATGTTTTTATATGAGAAATAGATATCAGAATGAAAAAAATAACCATCTTTATGTTTTCAAGATATATTTCATATTAATAAGAATTCGATTCCTAGTGAATGAAGCTGTCCCTTCACTGAAGAATTCACTATTATGGTATCAATTAACCTTGAGAAACCTTACAAGAGGGAAAATATTACATAAAATACCACCATGGGAATTCTCTCAAGCTAAAATTTATGTCTAAATTACTTATTTTTAGCTATAAAGATGAATCTCTATATAGTTTTGGCAAGTCAGAGATATATAAAATAATTATTTTTTATGTAAATTGAATTAAATTTTTGCATTTATTGAACAATATTTTTTTAAGGATGTATTTGGATATCAAAACAAGAATTCTGATAAATTTGCAACAGAGTTACGTTGTTAAACCCAATACAGCCTTCAAATAACTTTTACCTCACTAGTAAGTTATCATGACCCCCGCAGAATCTTGCTGATGAGAAATATATTTTGAGTGCTCTTAATACTTTGCGTCAAAGATGTAATTTTGGGGCTTTATCAGTGCTTCGCCCTACCATCAGTTAGTTCTACCGGACCCTTGATTGGATTCATGATTGAGACGTTGACAACTTGACGTCGTTGCAGCACCTTAGTCTTGTAACTTATTGATAAGGTTTACATAGGGAACTTACCCTTTGATCGATGGAGCATAGGGGCACTGCGTTGAGTACTGATGAATTCAAGCACTGACAGGACAGTTTTGCTGCCCAAGCTTAGGCATCCATCTTGCGATCTTGGTAACTTTCAAATAGGGTCTCGACCCCTGTCTTCCTCAGGAATTTATTCGAAAAAAACCTTGATGTCAGTCCCCAAAAAGATTTATAAACGCGAGCAAACTCGGCATAGTGGGGCGCCACCGCCTTCGCAGTCACAAATTCATAGCTTGATTAGTGTGTGACAGAGTTGCAGATCTTCCTAAGTCGTATGCCAAGCGGAGAAGCTGCCAGGCTGTTCAACGCCGAATTGTTTCAGGCCTTTGTGTGTGGGGAAATACTTGCAACTAAGCAGTTTAGCTGCAGTCAGCCTTTTTGGCAATGAGTATTGCATCTGCTGTTCACAATAGGCACAACGCTTCCTACAGAATTACCAAGGATCTGTCGCAAGCCCAAATCATGAAATCTGCAAAGGACGAAGCCGAAAATGTGCAGACCTCCGAAAAGCTTCCCTATTCTGTTCCTCTTCCCAAGCTCCGTCTTCATATCCAGAACTTGGATCACCCAGGTGCAAGCCGTTTCTTAGAAGCTGTTGAAGCTGCCAAGGTTCTCTCTTCCAGCGCTACCACCGTCGTCAAGCTACTTTACATCAGCCCGGCTTTCAGCGACTATAAACCTCCGCCGATGCGTTCTGTCACGCTTTACTTGCAGGACATGGATGGCGTCGCCTACACGAAAAGCAGCGACCTGGACGAAGATCACAAAGAAATCCACTTTTCATTGGAGTACATCAAAAATATTAAAACGTCTTCAAAGGAAAAAAATCACAAAAGCGACCTGGCGGGTGCATACGAAATCCGGGGCGTACTTGTTCACGAGCTTGTGCACTGCTTCCAATATAATGGCAAGGGCAAGTGTCCAGGCGGGCTGGTAGAGGGCATTGCGGATTGGGTCCGCCTAAAAGCGGGACTTGGCGCAGTTCACTGGAAACGTTCAGTTCCTGAGCGCTGGGATCAGGGATATGAAAAAACAGCTTATTTTCTGGAGTGGCTTGAAGGGCGGTTTGGAGAGGAAACGGTCCGAAGGATGAATGAATTGCTCAGAAAGGAGGCTTATGACGAAAAGGAATTCTGGGATGAGCTATTCGGCAAAGGGGTGGACAACTTATTTGAAGAGTATATCAATGACTTGGAGAAAAAACTATTGTAGGATGAGCCAAACAACTCGATGGCGGTGATACTTCCACGTACCAACACCATCGAATTCACCCAGTAAACTGATTCTTCAAACAATTTGGCGGTGATGTGCTACAAGGATGTATCCGCGGTGCCTCGGCTTTCAAGTTTTTTTATCACACTTTTCTATCAAAATTATTATTTTCTTCCATGAGACTTTATTCCTTTCTTTTTTTCTTTGTGGGAAGATACTATGGGACTGCTATCGACGGATTTCGTTAGGGGTAGAAATTTTAGCGAAAAAAATACCTTACTTGTCAACCAAAGTAACAAAAATCGAATGTCTGGATCTCTATTTCAAAATTTATGGACTAGGTTCTAGTTTCTCAAAAATATCATTTCTTTGCGCATTAAACCAGCAACCTTTTTTAGAATCAATAAACTATAGATTGTATACTGGGAGAAACATGTCAAAATCAATTTTGAGTTGAATATATCCCTGGTCATGTCTTTAATTTGACAAACTCTTGTTGTTATTTAGCTTTTGATTTATTATTAAATAGGGAAAAGTAGTTCTTGTTACTAAAAACATTTTGACGTCGTAGTCTTAGTTTGAGCATTTCAAATATTTATTTGTCTTGATTTCTAAGAAAACGTCATAACAAGTAAAAGTTATTCTCTATCACCTTACCATCATCACATTATGACATTGACTTTTTGCTGAGAATTGCCTTGGGTTGATGGCGGTCTAAATATGAGAAAAGCTAAATCCTGCACAGCAAGTCTATTGATGACTATGTAAACTCTTCTGCCACCCTCATAAGTCTCGAGAAAAAATGTGACTTGATAATATCACTTTTTATTGAAATATATTATGTGGTGAGACATAATTGTTTTTGAATGACCTAGAGAGATTTTTAAAGTTGATTCAAAGTGATAATTCATTATTACTTTTAGAGTTCTTAAATTTAAAAATAGAAATAAAAAAATATCTACTTTTCATATCCTACTATTTTTTAAGATAAGAAAAATACCATTAGCTAAACAAATAAATAAGATTTCGTCTGAACTCCTCATTTTTTTAAATATGTATGAAAGGTTAAGAAAAATTGGCATAATTATATAAATAAAACAAATAGTTTTCAAATTTGATTATTATTAGTTTTCAAAAAAAATCAAATTATTAAAATTTGAACAAAGTCATCAATTGAACCCCAAAAACTTTTCTGAAATAATAATATTTTTATTCAAATCAATTTTTAGAAATTTTATGTATTTGTATTCAAATTCTTACTTTTATTCTTATTCTAAAAAAAATTAGAATTGTATTTTTTTAATGATTTTTACCCTTTGAAATTTCTTCTGTAATCAATTTTTTCAATTAAGAAGTTCGTTTAATCCTAAATATTAGGTTATTTTTTTAAGCTCAGTAAGATCAGAACTATTTTTCAAGTGAGGCATTTAAAGGAATCTAATTTCAAAACTATTTTGATTTAATTATATACCATTATTGGATTGAAATAGTTAGATAAATCTCAAAAAAAAGTTTTAGAAATAATTTTTTTACCTTTTTTTAAAAAAAAAACTGTTAATTTGATAACATCTTTCATTTTTTTGAAGAGTTTTTTATTGAGAAACTTTTTAAAAAATTATAAAAAGATTTTCATGTTAGTTCTTGAAAAATAGGGGGCGTCAAACCTAAGAAATCCCACATTAAAAAAATGTGGGATTTGAGACCTAAATCCCACATTCAAAAAAAGGTGAGTTGATCTCACAAAACCTGCATTTTCCAACTCAGTTTCTCAGGGATTTTTCAAAATACCACATTTGTGCTTATACTTATTTAAACCTAACCTAAATTATTGGATATCAAGATTTTCAATTTCAACCTGACCCCTTTGCTTCTCCCAGATAAAATTTTCACCCAACCCCTGGTGCCATCAATCAATTTATAATTCCTTTCAATCCCTGCTTTTCTTTAGTTTCTACTGATTTAACACCCACAATCACCAGCCTTACAATTCCATGTCACCCAATGAAGCCAAATAAATACACTGCCAGAATTTTCTCTAGCCTGCCCCATCCTTCAGGTAACCTGACTTGACCAGATTATTTATTTATTATCAATTTGCTGGCCAATAAATCAAATGTTGATTCATTTTTTGGAACCAGTGGATCAACATTTGTGGGAAGACCACCCTCCAGTAAAAAAAATGGACTTCACCTTATGGTAATTGAGCTCAATAAAAAATCATGGCACAGGTTGAATCTTAGTTTAAGAAGCCTTTATGATCAATGGCATACATATAAAGAGAAATAAACAACAGCAAAGAAGTTTGAGAATCTCACTGGGGCAGGTATAACAGAATAAGATGAGAAAAAGGGGGTGCATACTATGGTTGACAATCAAAAAGGTATGTGTCAATGTTTTGTAGAAATGGATGCACTCTTTGGTAATAAGCCAAATGTTACTCCACTGGCAATTTATGATTCTCAAGAGGTTGGAATAATTTTTGATTGAGGAAGAGAACAAACCAATGGACTATGAAGCAAGATACAATATAATATTTTATTATTTATTATAAATTTTCATTTCTTATTTAATTTCATGATTCTGCCATAACATGGGAGGGAACAATAACTATTAAACCAAATATGGATATTTCTCAATATAACTTGATTGAGGATTTGGAAAATCCTGAAGTAAGTCTTATTTTAAAAAAACAATATACTGCAATGATCTCAGATGTATTTTGTCTGCAGATACAGAATAAGATATATGATTCATTCCAAAAGAAAAAACAAACTTCTACCTTCAATCTAAATGACACCAGTTGCTCACAGGAGAAGGAATATGATATTTTGCTCCCAAGTTACTCATGAATCATAATAGATCAGAAAAAAGGTGGTACATGATGTATTTATTCTGAGGTTCAAGCAGACTAATGAATTTTTTTGTAAGGTGAGAGGCTCACAAGGAGGTCTGCTTACATTGGGATAAACAGAATTGGAATGAAGAAAGGAGTTCACAGATTATAAAAGACTAAAAGCAAATATCATTGAAACAGATGGAAATTTCCTTTCAATGGGAAGAAAATATTAAAGGAAGAAAGCTTGAATAGTCAAAAATAAATTTGAAACTGGATTTTTATATATCCAAAGAGGTAAAAAACATCATTTCAAAAAATATAAATGGAAAAAAGAGGTAGAGATGTGTTAAATTTACAATAGAAGAGTTCAATTTCTCAGATCCAATTGTATATTTGGGGAGGATTCTGAGTTTTATTAATTAAATTAATTGAGGTAAATTATTTTTGGGAATTATTTTCTAAAATGTGAGCTGTTATGTTTGATGAAATAATTTCTTCATCTATACAGAACCATTAGGGATTTGAAGGGTAAATTAATTATCATATATTTCATTTCTTGAAGGTTTAATCCAACACATTAGCTATACTTGCACAGTAGACTAGCATATGCAATGATAGTTTCAAAGATGTGATTCTTCAATTTTAAAGGATTTCTTGTTTTACTTTTCTTTCAAGATTTTTTTCAAATGAATGTAATTTAAAATATCCGCTGTTTAATTTTTTCAAATGGTCAGTTAGCCTTTTAATAAGCATAGATGGATTTTGAAAAAAATTGATATTTAACCCTATTGGCAAAAATGTTGAATAGAAATATGTCATATATTACATGATTGTTTGAGAATTCTAATTGGATCATAATTCAAAGAATTTTCTTTTATTATTTAATTGCTTAAATGGGTCCTTCAACAACTGCAATTCAACATGAGGTATAAAATTGCCTATGAAATATTAAATTTGGAATGAGCAATCACCTATTGAATATTCGACGTCATATGAGCAAGTACCTACAGAAACTAATTTACCACAAACTCGATTTGGTTCATCATCAACCTAGGATGTCTATAGTTCAAACAGTGAGCTCTTCTGATCTAGAATTTCAGCTTGTGACTCAAAACTGGAGCATAAGCATGACAGCCAGAATACCATAAACCAATGGTAGAGAAAAATACCACCAAACATTGATCTGAGCCAAAATAGCCCAAACAGTATCAAATAAAAGAGGAAACAAACCTCTTTCCAAATATATAGCTCCCATCACCATAAGACACAGAATAGCAAAGTTATTCCTTCTCAAAGCAGTTTCTGAGCATAAACCTTAATTTTCACCTCTCATCTCAAATCCAAAAAATGAAGCTAAACCCCATAAAATGGGTGTTCAAATTGAAGCTCTCAATAAGGGCTGTCTAATGGTACTATCCAAACTGAGCTATCATAAAAACTATAGAAGTTATGGCCAAAAATAGGCCAAATAAAGGTGAAAAAACCATTCACCTCTTATCTAACTTCTATAGTTTTAGTGTGAGATACCTAAAGTGGGGTCTTTTTGGAAATGGGACAATCAGGGATATCTGATTGTGCCATCTGTTTCCCCATAGCTCATCTAGAAAAAACTTTGTGGAGAAGACAAGTCACATACAGGATTTTACAAAAATACATATCTGAATAATTTGGCAACAAAAATGGTATAGCTTTGCCATACCAAATGAGGTATCATTGTGTAGACCTCATTTAGGGCTACACAGTTAACCAACTATGAGCTCAATATCTTGAAAACTGAAAAATTTATGGCAGTTTTAAGGTTAAAATTCTACATTTGGGCCAATACACCTTTACTGTGGGATACTTTCCCATATCCTTGAATATGAGTTTTCAATTCTACAAAAGAGCAATTTTGTCCTTCAATTACTTGTGGTTCTGTCAATGTGGGGTCTCCATACAGGTTCTTTACATCATTCTATGCGTCATACACATCAGAAGAGGGCTGTGGTCCCCAAATGAAAATTTTCACCCTGTATTGGTGAAAACTGCCTGGATGTGGTTTCAAAACCACATCTGATCCCAAAAAAGTCTATACAGGAATGGTAAGAGCCACAAGCAGGTCCTTGGAAGTGAAAAATTCACTCTTCCTATGAGAACTGGTCTATAGAAGCTTTTCACCCAATTTTAGGAGGACAAGGGGCATTTCTCTGCCCAAAAGAGAAATCTCCATCCTGCTCTGGAATTCATATGTAACAAAACTTTCAAAAAAAGCTATACTCTTGGAAAATATGCAGGTATACCTCTAATCTCAAGTACTTTAGTCTTTCTTATAATAACCCAATTTATAAAGCTGTTTATTTGAGGGCTTTCAATAGCACCCACCACCCCTATATCTCTATAGTAAATCCCTTATAATTTATTTCTAAACCTAGTTTCACATCATTAATCTGTGTCACAGTAATAGTTAAAGCTGTAAATACATTCATTATCACTCCATCATAGACTCAGCCTGACATACAATGAGAAGTTCACTAACATCATTCAAAATTCTTTTTAAACTTCATCTTACTTTTTCTATTTTTAGGTGCAAGACTTGGGTAATACCAATATATTGGAAGATATACACTCCAAGTTGAAAAAATATGTGTCCAGTCTCTAGCCATTTTTCCCTCTTCTCTATTTATTTTCTCTGAATTAGAAAGTGAGTAAGAGTTCTACCAGAAAGAAACATTTCTTATTTTTGGTCCCTGTTTGGCCCCTGATGGATTTCATACTGAGGATTTGAAGTTGATGTGATATCAACCATAGGTTTATGTAATATCAACCATAGCTTTATGTAATACCAACCATAGGTTGATGTAATATCAACCATAGGTTGATGTAATATCAACCATAGGTTGATGTAATATCAACCATAGGTTGATGTAATGTCAACCATAGGTTGATGTAATGTCAACCATAGGTTTATGTAATATCAACCATAGCTTTATGTGATATCAACCATAGGTTGATGTAATATCAACCATAGGTCAACCCTAGGTTGATGTAATATCAACCATAGGTCAACCATAGGTTGATTTAATATCAACCATAGGTTGATGTAATATCAACCATAGGTTGATGTAATATAAACCATAGGTTGATGTAATATCAACCATAGGTTGATGTAATATCAACCATAGGTTGATGTAATATCAATCATGGGTAAACCATAGGTCAACCATAGGTTTATGTAATATCAACCATAGGTTGAGGTATTTCCAACCATAGGTTTATGTAATATTAGCCATAGGTTGAGGTATTGCCAAACATAGGTTGATGTAATATTAACTATAGGTTGATTTAATATCAACCATTTGTTTACCAAATACCAATCATAGTTTTAATTTGGGAGCCAATTACTCATAGTGTTCAATCAAGTCCTCATCATGTGGAATTAGTTCCTCAACATGTGGAATTAATTCATAATAATTTGTAATCAATTCCTGATCATTTTTAATAAATTCCTCAAGATGCAGAGTCAATTTCTCATTCTAGAAAAAAATCAAAATGAAAAGCCCACCTTGTTGAAACTTCCTCCTCGAAAGCTCCTGACACATTATGATTTACTTATTTATGAAACAGTTGAATCCTTGTTTTCCTATTTTGATGTATCAAAATAATCCATTCATGAGTCCCACTCCATTATTCAATAAACTTCAAAAATTCATAATCATCTTAAATAGACTGACTACTAATTGTAAAAACAATACCATAAATATTGATATTCTGGGGGGTATTATGAAAGGAATAGGATTTTTTAGGTGTCAGATTCTTGGAAATAAGCTGGGTTTTATTCAAGGAAGGCTGGTTCAAGGCAAAAAAAATGATCATTATAATTAGAAATGTTTCAAAACTCAATACTTTGAAGAATTTTTCCACTCCCAAATCCAAAGATTTTCAAATAATGCACTTAAAGAGAATCAAGATTTAATGAATTAATCCAGTTCTCCATATTTGATCAAATTGGAAGGGCAATCAAATACATCAGCCAAATTCAGAACTCAATAAAATGTAACAATGACTTTCAATGGCTTACACAAAAAGCCATATACAGAGAATAAGTACCTCAATTCATGAATATATTGTTTATTTTATTTTATATATAAAAATAATTTTCAAACAAATTGCAACACCTTTTCAACATTCCAGGAATTACTTATCATTTCCCAAAAATAGATTCAAGTTTGATGTTACCAAAAATAAGGAATCATTGAAACCCTTTGGAAAACTTCTTAAATTCTCCATCAAGCCACAAAAATGATTAATTGAATACATATCAATTACACACTTTGTTTTTTCCTTTCAAATAAGCAATAAATTAGTTCATTCTGGACAAACAGTTTAACAACTGACCTCTGAAGAGAATTAATTAAAGGTAAATGGGAAGATTTCCCAAAATGAAAAAGATTCTAAAAGATTTTGTTAAAAGTAAAATTTTTAAATATTTTCTATTTGTGGTTACCTGGTGTACTATATATATTAAACCAATCAATATTTATTCTGAAGTTTTTATCCTCCAACAATTGCAAAGAATAATTTAAGCTAAAATGCAATAAATCTATTTCAAAAAATAACTATATAAATAACTTGAAATTTCACTACACATATCTTTCTGAGTTCATCTTTTTAAATTTATTGTGAAAATTCTGACTAATCAGTGCTTTTAAATTGAAATATAATATATCATTAAGATAATTTAAAGTGTAGGGCTTGACTCTTTTATGCATTTTGGAGTTTCCATTGAAATCATAAGCTTCTATGATATCTTGGAGTTTGGGGGATCATTATCCTCATATACACCACTCCATTAGACTCCTACTTGCTCTAATAGATTATTCAATATAACACAAGTCACCACCCACTTTAGAAAATATTGAAACTCTTGAGCATTACACATTTTATTTCTCATCTCATAAAAAGATGACCACCTCTTTTTTAAAACACCAAGGGAATTCTCAATACATACTCTTGATCTTGACAAAAAAAGATTTTATTTTTTATTTTCTTTTGAGTAGGATATTGCACCTTTGTATTCTGAAACAATCCATGGTAAACTTTCATGAGGTAAATCATCTAGAATATATTGATATTTTCAATACTATCTATCAGAATCTTTGCATATTTGCATATGTTGGTACACATGTTAATAATGAAGAGACCCTGAAAATACAACATTCAGTGGAATAAATTCTTTGTTTAAATTTAAATTGAATACCTAAATCACATATATTATCATCTAAAAGATTTTTTGATCTAATTGAAAAAGCATAAATACCTCTTCTTGTAAGAGAAATTTGAGGCTTGAGGAATATTTTACATACCCAAATATCCCACAGTTGATATTTAAAGATATATTGGAATATAAATAACCCAGGATTCATGTAAATATCCAAAATTCATTTCTTTTCATATAGAAAGATATGAAGAGCTTTCTTGTGTGTAAGTAATTTCATGAATTGAAGTCCATATTTGCATTTCTCACATAAGTTCACCTAGGGTATCTCAATGGGATGACTAATCTGAAATGGGTTTTATGAGGTGTTAATATGTAAAATACCTTTTAACACCTCATCATCAATATACCACATAAAATATTTGTGAAAATATTTTTTTTGCATTTTCATGCCAAAATAATGGTATTGTGAGAAATCCCATGTTACATAGACACTAATAATAGTTTTATTCATGTTGATGGCACTTAATATTATGTTATTAATGTTGAGAGAAAAAGAATTATCTTTTTAATTAAAAACTAAAATTAATTTTCCTCCTGACCTTTTTTTTTATATTTTTATAATAATATATAAGCTTTATTATTGATAAGATAATTCTCTCAAGTCACATTGAGTTCATTCTTTAAGATTGAATAGATTAATAATAATTTAAAATAATCATTTATCTTAAATAAGAAGTATTAACTAATAAGAATTAATCCTTTTGTATTTATCATAAAATCCAATTTTCAATAAGCTTTATCTTTTCTTCAAACCAACTTTCATACCTTCCTACACTTGTAAGTTTTTTTTAATTTAAATATTTTTTGTAGCAAATATCATGCACTAAATTGCTTCTTATCTCAATTATGTCTATTTCTATTCCTTATACCTTTTATTTTGGATAGGAAATAAAATCAATTTCACTTCTGACTTTATCTTTTTATTTCCATTGTGATTATAATCTTCATTTTTCAGTATGACTAATATCAATTATTTTAATTAAGTAAGTTAAATCTCATAATATCATGAAAATAAGTCAATTTGAACTTTGAACATTTATTTTTGGAAAAAATCTTGTAACAATCATAGATCTCTTCTTTTAATATTTATCCTAGCCTTTTATCTTTCAAAGAATATCATCCTTTCCTAAAACCATATTTTGATCCTTTCCCTAATTTTGTGTTTTATTTTAAATTTGAATAATTTTTTGGAAAATACCAACTACTAAATTTTTCTTTTATCTCACTTTGAGCTATCTCTATTCCTTTTACCTTTTCCTTTCCATGAGAAAATAACATAAATGTTTCTTATTTTCCTTTTTTTGTTTCCATATTTCTTGGAAACTTGAGATTAATTATCTAATTAATAAAGTATTTAACCATATTTCTTAATTTTTATCTTACTGGTTCTGCTTATGGTATAATTTCTGAACCATTGTATTTTTAACTTAAAGATTTCAGTAATACTCAAGTTTTTACAAATTCTTTCATAATTATTTTTCTTTGGAGATTTCAAATATAAATTAAAGCAAAAACCAATAGTTACTATCTATCATCATTTCTCATTCATCCTATTATTCAAATTTATAGAATAAATTTCACCTCAAGCTAAATAATAGGTCCCATTAAAGATTATCTAAGTCATCCTTATTAAATTAAAATCATACGGATACTCTATTTTTATAAATCACAGGAACTTTATAATACTTATATAATATTCAGCTGAATTACTCATATAGTACTAAATTTGAACAAATTAATTTCAATTAGAAAGAAATAGAGAGATCTCATCCTATATCTCTCAACAAATACATAAAATTTAAAGCTTATATAAAAACAAAACTACATAAAGCTAATTATGGATTTGGTTTTATATAGGATAAATAATTAAAAAATGTTTATTAGAATTTTTTTTAAGGGAGTTTAATTTCAAAATTTTTATTCAAATTGATTCAAATGAGAAAATAATTGAATTCCTTTAAAAATTTCTTTTTAAGACAAAGAAATCCTTGGTGAATAACATCAATTTTGAAACCAAATTAGTGGTTCCATATATGAAACTTGGGGCTATCTAAACCAGGATATTCAATTGAATATTTTTTGATATTTTATCTTCAAATGAAATTTAATATAAATAATTCAATCCTCTAAACCATTCAAAATTCTTTATTCTCAAGACTTACTTCAAAAACCTTTCCATCTAATTATTCAACCAAAAGAAACAAAACATGTCAAAACTTAAAAAACTGGTATTCAAAGAGCTTAATTTATCCTAGTATTTTTTCATAAATAATTTTCAAATAACTTTACTTATAATCTTATAAACTTGCATAATTTTCTTTAATTTAATCATTATGCATCAGAGCTTGATTATTAACTTTCCATTCCTATTAATAAAAAAATTTTTAAAATATTTCTCAAAAATTATGTTTTAGAAAATGAGTTTTCCTATTATCAAGATTATTACTTCAATTTTGATCCAACTTTTAAGAGATATTTATTTCGTTGCATATTGTGGAATTCTGGAAAAATATGCAATTTCAATATATATACCTATAGCAGTACTAGCAATACTAGCTATAACCTTTATAAAGACTTCAGAATTTCTGTAAGATTTTTCCATTAAGCTCTTTATAATGTTACTTTTTATCAAGAGTACTCTGAATTTTCTTATTAAGAACAATAAATGACTTTATTAGAACACAAATAAATAATTAATCCCGTAGTTACTTCTTTTACTTTTCATACATTACTAGTGACTATGACAGTAATAAATTATTGTTGACTAGAATAAATTACAAAAATAGTTAATAATGAAACTTCTTATTGAAATAATATTAAGGAATTTTCATTGATAATTATCTTTTTCAAGATTAATTATTGAGAATTTTTGAAGAAAGCTAAAAAACTTAGAGAAAAAGGCTGAAAAATTTAATAAATCACTCACTAATACTACAACTAGACCTTAAAAATATTTGGAAAAGTTGTTTGATGAATTATTTGTGAATTTAAAGAATCCAAAGTTTATTTAAGAAATTAATACAGAAATTATAGTTGAAATACTATTTGAAATAATAATTTTCTTTGATCTCAGGTCTTTCTGGTTGATTTTTCAATATGATAATTTTTAAAAATGAGTAATGATTAATATTTACTGATGGCATTAAAGATTTAATGATTAATATTGGAGAAAACAGAAACATTAGTCTTCTTTTTATCTTACAAAAGCTCAAATACAAAGTCTATGGAGCTTAGTGAGAAACCAAATACCTTATTTTTATTAATTATCAAATCACTTTTTTCATGTAAAATTATCATAATTACCTAATTAAATGACTTTTTTCGGCTACCAAGCCATTTATGGTTAAGAAATAATTAATTCACATCATTAAATATTTTTTCATTTAAAAATATTTTTCTTTCTTAAAGTTATCAATTTTATTGGAAATTTCATCACAGGTTGTATTTTTAATGAATTTGATGAAAATTAAGTATTTCATGTGGAGTCATTAAAAATGGACTGTAAGTAAAACTTTTTATTTAAAGTTATGAAGTAATAATTTTTTTAGTGTTGATTATTATTTTCTCCATTTTTCCTGAAATCTTTTGAGAGATTAATTAAGAATTTCATTTTCAAAGAAATTTCAAAGTTTTATCTCATTTTCTATTTAGTTTGAGTGAATAGTATAGTAGACACTAGTTTCCATGATGTAATTCTATGGATATCAGTCCCAAAAGGGTTTTAATTTATTAATGGAAAAGAATTAATAATGGACATGGTTTCAGGAGTCAGAGTTGACATCACATCCTGTGACATAAAAATAGTAGCTTATTTCCCATTTTATTGTGATTTAATTGGACTTAGCCTTAGTAATAAGGTTCCAAAAAGGTTTTAATTGACCAATTAAGTCAATATAAGCCATTTATTACACCTTTAGGACTGTGTATGCCTCATAGGCCTCAAAAATTGGGGTACTTTGGCTCTCTTTGATGTCTTTTGTCCCCCCTAGCTATTTTCACATCAAAACTAGTAATTTATGCTTGAAGAATTATATTGACAATGGGTGTATCAAACCTTTATTTGACAATGAAGTAATATTAAGCTAAATAAACATGCATAACACTAATTTTAGTGCATATGTAACATGGAAATTTTCAGAATCCCATTTTTTTACATGAAAAGGCAAAAAAAAATACATAAATATTTTATGTGGTATTGATGATTAGGTGTTGAATTTTTTTTAATATTACCACCTCATAGAATTAATTTAAGCTTATTTTCCCTATGGAGTTACCCTGGGTTATTTTTCTGTAGAATCCAAATCTGGCCTTAAATCCATGGATTTACTTAATCACAACAAGGTTATTAATATCCTTATTCATAAAGAATGATTAATTTTTATTATGCAAATTATTTATAGTTTTTGAATATCTTAAAATTTTGTCTTGGAGTTATTTTTGGCCTATTTTGGTATGTAAAACATACCTCAAGGCTTGCAGCTTCTCAATCATCTAATGAAAGCAAGATTCATGGATTATTATTTTGTGATAAAAAATTATTTTCAAATCAAACTTCTTTTTCTTATAAAAGATCTCTTCCTTTTTCTTTCAAATTCCATATAGCAAATAGATTATAGCACTATCAAATTTAAAAACTAATTGCCAATTCTTTTTCCAAATATCTTTCTAAATTGAGATAAAAATTAATTTTCATCTTTTCAATTCAATTTGAAAATAAAATGTGACTCATTTTTTGTAAAATTTAAGAATTTCAAGCAATCATTTCACTGCATACAAATATAAAACTCTTTATCTGATTACTCAATTTCAATATTTCTCCATTATTAACCAAATCCTGTAAGCTGTAGCTCTGTTTAATTCTTTTCTTCCTAAATATTATCCCATAGCTTAGAAATAATTACACATCTTACAACCAAATTGATAAAGAATTAGAATTTCTTAACATTTTGAGTCTCTCCAAGGTATTATTATTTACCTTAAAATATCCTAATTCAACTTTTGATGTTGCAAGAAAAAACTTGAGATTAATATTGTATGAATTTACTTTGTATTCAGAGATGATTTTTGATAAAATTTCATCTTTTGAGTCAGAAAAAAGATATTAATTTTCTGAAAAACATCTTTCAGGTCTCTTATGAGTCCTCATGTTTTAATATACACTTTAGTGATGTACTAATCCTATAAATACAACATGAAACAAAGTGATGTGCCAATTGACATCATATACTCACCGGACTGACATTTAGTAAGTAAAAAGAAATTCATCAGCAGATTGACTCATATCATTTGACTTAAGAAATCATATTTTATATTACAGTAATTATAAATCCAGAATTGGAAAGGTTGACTTTCAAGGACTTTTTGAAGATGGTGAGGAGGAGGAGGAGGATTCTGTGAAAAAGGAAAATTATAAAGATACTGAAGCTGTCCCTTTCCCAATAGGGGAACCCAAAGGCTTTGTAGGACCTACTCCAGAAGATGGCCCAAACAATGGTCAATGCTTAAAAAAATTCTACCTTTGAAGCTTCAAGACTTCATCTCTTAAGGCACCAGACAGAGTTTATTTTACTCAACACATTAAATGGAGAAGCTTAATTGATTATTGTCGAAATAAATTATATTTGATATTAAATTAATGAGAAACTTGAAGCTCAAAAATACTTACTCTCAAGATCAAAATGACATTTACCATTATCAGTTGGCCTTTTTTTAATGAAATAAGACTACCATAAAACAACCCCACACAAAATGGGAACCCTTCAGCTTAAATCACTTGCAATATCTTAATCCTTTTTTCTCGGTGAGCCATGAGAGATATGTTTATTTGCACTTTATTAATCATTTAATACCCTCTGTTTTTATAGCACAACCTCCCCATTAATTCTAAAAAAATAGCCCCAATATTCCTATCTTATGAGCCATTCCCATTGTAGCCGGGTCTTTAGAGTGTCACTGACATTTGAATTTCTGGCTCATATTGACAAAAGTCTCAATGATTGTGAAAGAATCTATGATTTCCAATAAGATATATCAAAAAATACAAATGATCTGTATGTTGTACAGCATAGATACTTGAGCTTTGTCTTGGAGAGACTTTCAAGATATAAGGAGAGAGAAAGAACTCTCATTTCCTGTGGTATTTATTTTTATAAGTTAATTTCAAGATCAATGAGTTCTCTTAAAGCTCTCATAAGATTCAATATAAGTGGCGTGTGATGATTGTGCTTCTAAAGTATCATGTTTGGACAGAGATCTTGATAATAATTTTGGAATACTTAGCTTTTGAAGCTTTAATCCAAACTTTTTTCAGTTGTTCTTGACTCTATATGAATGAAGTGAACAAAACCTGTATTATTTACCAGTATGTTAAAGTAGATTTGTATATAATTTGATGGTAAAATCGATATATTTTCAAAAAAAATTATATTGAAGCTTTTTTCAAAAAATAATTGAAATTTTGAAGATGAAAATCAAGTCTTCAAGAAGAAAAAATGGATTTATGGTGATTCAAAATACCATGTCTTATGAGCCATGGTGTCTTGAAAAAGACAAAAATTAAATACAGTATTTGTATGAATAAAATTTTAGTATTGTGAATTCAGTATTTAGCTAATTTTAACCCCCCTGATATAGATATTTTATTCTAATTTCTCATTTATATAAGAAAAAGTACAACACTTTTTTTCCAAAAAAACAAACCAAAAATGAAAATTTTTACACTCACAAGGCTAAACAAAAAATAATTTTATGCAAACCTATCCTTGAAAAAAATCATAAAATTTTTCATATGTGAATTTCTTCTATATGACTTTAGCTTAAAAATGTCTTTTCAATAATCTATGATAAATATGTTAAATATATTGTGCATGAATACTCTGATTGAGAAACATTTTTCCAAAGTCCTTGTGGGTTAGTTTTATTTTACAATCCTTGTAGCTTTCATCAACTTTATCAAGATTAATGTTGTAGAAAAACTATACAAAGATATTGAAATTAGTTTCTATCATTTTTGATTTGGGATTCCTATTCTCATTTTTTAATAATTCAATCAGAAATATCTTCATTTCAATCTGAATCTTATAATTTCAACATCAAGATGGAAGTCACAATAAACACAAATATTGGTGTCCTTCAGTTTTCCATTAAGCCAAGCTGGTACACAAATACCACCATGTTTTATTGATGTAAGAAATGCTGATGGAATTTGAAATAAACTTGTGTTGGCTTTATTTGACAGCTTATCTCACCAGTGAGTAAAGTAGTAGCTTCAACATTATTAGACTGGTTTACTCCATGAAATGTTTAAGAAAAAGCACAAATGGTACAAATTTTGAAAGCTCCATTAAGCCATTTCTTCATATTTCTTCAAATTATTCTTTTCAACACCTTTTTAATCATTTTTTTCAAAAACTTGGTTGGATCTTTATTCTAACTTTTTGGAATGTCTAAATTTGCTTGAATGTTTTATAGCTTTACCTTGGAATAATTTTTGGTTAAAATTTTCGAATGAATTTTCTAATTTTCTTGAAAGAAATTCAATTTTGCTGAATTCTTATTAAAAATTTCTGATGGATGTCCTTTATGATGAGTTATTTGATATTCCTGGCTTAAAATTCAGATTGATTCAGCCCTTTTTGAGTTTTTATTTGTTAATTTCCCTAGGTTTGGTATAGAATTCATGAATTTTTATTTGCCCCAATGGATCGACATCGGAATATGGCCTCCTACTGCTCAAACTGAGATTTCTAATCCATCCTTTCTTTGATCATCTTCAACATTCGAAAGCTCAAATCTGCTAAAATATCCAATCATCTCACTGTCAATTATATCCCATCAAGCTCTCATCATGGGCTTTCCAGATGTTGCTCAGTCAAGCTCGGTTATCCTTTCAGTTTTGGCTATCTTGATCGTCGCTATCCTCACAACACGCCTTTCTTCAAGTTGAGTATTCCATCTGAAATTATCTTGAATGATTTTTTGGAGATAAAAGTAAAAGACCCCAATTTCGCAATTATTCTTAAGAAAAGATTTCCTCACTGATTAGCTTTATTTTATTTTATCAATTGAAAAAACAGAAAAAAATCCAGCCTTAGTTCCTGACAGGTTTCAATCCTTTAAATTGAAATCAAAAACGTCAATATCACCCAATACTTCAATCTATCGCTTCTCTTTGCCAAAACCCGATGATACGCTTGGGTTGCCTATTGGTCAACATATTTCAATTCAGGCTGAAATTAATGGAAAAAATATTCAGCGGAGTTATACACCTGTATCGAGTGATGATGATCGGGGTTATTTTGATTTACTGATCAAAGTGAGTTTTTCATCAAACCTCAAATCTCAAAAATTGTGTTCATTAAAAGGAATAACTTGATTGAAATACGGTCTTGTCAATAGACCTACGAACAGGGTAACATTTCAAAGTATATTTCTAATTTGAAATTAGGTGAAACAATTCAAGTCAAAGGACCAAAAGGACAAATGAGATACCATTCAAAGCTATGCCAACGAATCGGTATGATTGCTGGTGGTACTGGGATTACACCTATGCTGGTTGGCTCATTTGACTCATCCCATCAGTCATCATGAATTCCTTTCAACATAAATCTGACGTTTATTTGATCATCATCTCAGCAAATCATTCGTGCTTGTGCTAAGAACCCCAATGATCATACCCAAATTTCACTTATTTACGCAAATGTCAATATTGACGATATTCTCTTGAAGCAAGAACTCGATCAGATTCAAAAGGAACACCCCCAAAAACTTTCTGTTGAGTTAATTGTATTTGCGCTTCTCTTTATAGAACCAATTTCAACAATTCCTCACAGTTAAATTTTGGTTTTGTTTTTCCTCCCATTAAAAGGTTTATTATGTTTTAAATAACCCACCCGAAGATTGGCAAGGTGGTTGCGGATTTGTTACAAAAGATATGATTCAGGCGAAACTGCCCCAGTCGAAAGGGGCTGATCAAACAAAGATTTTACTTTGTGGCCCACCACCGATGACTACAATAATGAAAAAATATCTTGAAGAACTTGAGTTTGAAAAATGTCGCGCAGTCAGTAAAATTAATGATCAGGTGTTTTGTAAGTTGTCAGATGTGTCTTTAACTTGTGTTATTTCCTGACGTAATACAAAGCTAACATCGCATTTTTCAACAAAAAAACAAACCTCTCTTAATGAACTTTTTACCTTTCAATAGGCTTTTAAAATGATTGACACGTAATGCAACATCTCCACCGCGCAACTCTTTGTTTAAAAGTGCATGGTCTGTTTTTTTCGTAACGTCGTTAAGTATCATGAACATTGCGTGTTGAAATGTTGTTTTCAGCTTCCCTTCGCAAGAGTGAAATATAGTAATTGAGCATTTTCTGTTGCAACGTTTATTCAATTTTTTCTTGTAATCAAAGGAAGCCATTTGATTAGCACACAAAAGGGAGAATAGATCTTTTAGATAATGCAATAAAATTAGTCTATAACAAGAGTTGTTGCCCAGATGTACACTAAACTCCGCCTTAAGCCCCGCCCCCCAATGCCATGGAAATTCCCAAACCTGTGTAGAAACTTATCTGTAATTCTTTTCTTTTTGACTTCAACTGATGCTCTCAGACTCATGAAAGGAAGTAACCACCCACCAACTGGTGATGGAACAGGTCAGTTTGAAAGCATGTAGCTTTTTAAAAAACAAATGAGGTGGGCAATTTTATTAGCCACTTTGTATTTGAAAGCTAAGAGTGGCATTTATGCAGGTCTTTGGGTAAGGTAGAAGGGGAGAGAGTCATGAATTAAATTTACAGTATGCGGCCTATTTTATTTTTGCTTAAGATTGTTACTTTCTCATTAAAAAGCTTTCACTAGAAACGCCCAAAAGGACAAGCCTCCAAAGCAGTATGAACCTCAATATATGGAGTGGTTTCCCAGTTATCTCAATGATCATTCAAAACAACAACTTTGGGTAATCTCAAAAGGGGGGTTGAAGATTTGCATGATAGCAATGCTACATGAGCAGTCAGTCTACTACATGAACACTATCTCATTAATACCTACAAAAATCTTTTACTTAGTTTACTTCCCTGTAATTGCTAATTATACTAAAATTTCTTATTGTTGAAAAAAATGGAATAAGTTCTTTTACAGTGTTTCTCAAAAAATACCAAAGCACAATTCAAATAATTATTCTGATATTTTCATTCAAAAAAAACTGCTTGGATTCTCTATTTAAATTTTTTAAATCATCAAAAAATTAAGAGTTAACTTTATAATATGAATTGAGAATCATCGAATCAATTTGTTTAAGGAGTTCCGTAATCCATATGAAACAACTAGTAAGATAAAATATGAAATAAAAGTTGTGCTTTTACCTATTTCTTATATGTTTTTACCATAATTGATTGAAATGATTTGAGATTGTGGTAAGAATACATAAGGGATTAAATTAGGACAATATCAATTTCAAAAAAAATTCTCACAAAAACATTTAAGACCATTTTCACCACCCAAAACCCCCACCATGTCTTTTTCCTTTTGCTTTTGAAAATCTTTCTAACCTCAGGAAATTCTTTGGTACTGCTTTTATTTCTTTCACACAATTCACTTTATTTTATCCTTTTTTAATACTTATTCAAATTTTTTAAAGTGAATCCCATTTTAGAAAAGAAAAAGTTTGAGAATTTTATATAAAAAAAAGAAAAAAAAAGGGAGAAGTAATTAAAACTAAATAAGTTTTCTTTTTTTTTTCAATTTTATGTTTCTTCTCTTTTATTATTTATTTTGATTAAATAAATCATAAAATTCAAAATATTTAAAAAAAAAAATAAATAAAAATAAGGGTGATGAATTATTATATAAATTGAGTTAAAAAATAATAATAATTAAGAATTGAAGATTTAAAAGATTTTTTTATGGAATTTTGAATTATGATTAAAAGATAATTTTGATTTTCTTTTATTAATATTATTTTAAAATTCTTTTAATTTATTTATTTATTTATTTATTTATTTATTTATTTATTTATTTATTTATTTATTTATTTATTTATTTATTTATTTATTTATTTATTTATTTATATTAAATAAGAATTATTTAATTTATCTCTCAACTTCTTAATCAAAGATAAAAAAATTTTTTATTGGTTGAAATTTATAATGATTTATTGGATGAAGACTGAATGAGATCATTTTGAGGTATTTGATTATGAACTAATATCAAAAATTGTCATATAAACTTAATTGATTCTAATTTAAATTGTAAGTATTTTATGATAAATCTAATTAAGATTAGATAAAATTATCTTGAAGTATTATCAAAACTAGATTTGGTATAACCGTCCCATCATTAACTTCAAATGAGAATAATTTGAATTGGAATAGAAAAATTTATTGGAAATATAACTCAATTTTTTAAATTTCAGATATAGTGATAAAGAAGGAAATATTATATAAAAAAAAAATAATGACTCAATGAAATTAAGCCCTTTTAAGTAATATAAAGAAAATAAGAAAAAAAGGTATTAATAAAATTAGTTTTAAATAAAATAATAATTTTAATATTATTATTCAAAAACAGAAATGATTAAAGCTATTTTAAAATTAAAAAAAAAAAAAACATGAATTAATATCATGATGATATAATAATTCACAGTTTATTAAAAAAAAAAAAAAAAGTTAGATGAATATTTTAAATTATCATTTTAGTATTTAAGAATCCTAAAAAAAAAAAAAAAGTGAAATTTCATATTCATTTAAATTTAAATAAATAATATTAATTAATTATTTTTTTGTTTAAAAACAAATTGATTTTTTTTCTTTTAAAGAAAAATAAACACTAATAATTCTTTCAATTACCTATATATCTATTCATATGTATGCTCAATAAAATTAAGTTTCTTATAAAATAAATTTGAATGTTGATTTCAAGATTTTTATGAATTTACCTGAGTTATATATGTAAAAATTCTGAAAACTTTTTCTTATTTTT
This sequence comes from Austropuccinia psidii, assembly GCA_023105745.1. NCBI lineage: Eukaryota > Fungi > Basidiomycota > Pucciniomycetes > Pucciniales > Sphaerophragmiaceae > Austropuccinia > Austropuccinia psidii. Next base: position 66,463,337 of record JALGQZ010000006.1, read on the forward strand.
TTTTGTATTTCTCTGTTAAGATTGATTGTGGTAGGACAGTACAACTCAACTTTTCCTTCTATGCCTCGTATCTCAAAGCAGAACTGTTTTTCATTTCAGACTATGGCACCCTAATATCAACAAGAGCTACAGAGTTGGAACACCTGAAATCTTCAAATGAGGTATCTAGTTAAAGCTAATCTAAAGACAAACGTTTCAATGTTTTTTATCTACTTTTTCAAAAGGATAGGTCAAGGGTTTGGGGCTCAAGCACAACCATTCAAATAATTCGAGATACAAAAAAGAAGTTCACATCGATCCTAGAACAAATATTTACATTGCCTCTTTTTTGTTTGGTTTTTCACTTTGCAATAAACAAAGACAGTATTCAATCATTATCTTTTTGACTTGAAAAAAATCAAATTAAATACATGGAGATTTTTTTTTATAACCATCAAGTTTAATATAATCAACAAAAAAAGTTACTAGTACGAATGATTTCAATTTTTTTTATTTCTGTTTGGAAAATGAAAGCAATATTACCTGCCTTTTACTCTTTTTTAGGAAAAAAGCCTTTTTAAGGAGGGGTTTTGTTTTTTTGTAAATACGTGAATTAAAGAAATAAATGTGATCAGACCCTTGATTCAAAACCTTTCTGGTTGACCGTTCCACCTCCAACTTCGTCAGCCAATCGGGTTGCTGAGCGTCTACATTTATAGCTTTACCATTTGTGCCGTCTATGAAACTTGCGAAATTTTTGACGAAATGCACCATCTTTTTTTAACGGTGTTGGATTATCTACTAATCCGAACTTTTCAGCTCTTTGACGTTTTCGCGCTTCCCATTCCAATTCAGATGTCGTTGGGGCTTTTTCGTTCCTTTTTCCATCTTTTAACGGCTGATCTAATGCTTTCAGCCCAGATTCAACGTCTGGCGCGATCCCAAATCTTTTAGCTCGGTTCAGCTTTCGGAGTTCTTCCTCATCTATACTGGTAGCTGCTGAAGTTGTGGTTGGATTGGTGGGAATACCAAATCGTTCGGCTCTCATTTTACGCTTCTCAATTTCGGCGTCGATGGGATCCACGCCCGTGTCAAGTTTTGGTATAGATTGAACAGCATCAGTGGTGGCTTTGACGGTGATAGGGTTGGTTGGTTCAGCAGGGTCCACTTGTGATTTATGAGAAAAAGCGGGCTGGCTCGACGGGGCTGCAGTGGTAGCGGCAGGCCGAGTGTTAGGAGCATCCGAGCGAGCAATTGATGTAGCCAACTTGGATGGCATTGTAGGCTCTTTGATTGGAGTGTTTAAGGCGGAATCCGACTGTGGCATCTCATAATGAGTCATCAGCCGATTGATGAGATCAGACTTGTTTCCTGATACGGGTAAGCCATACTTTGAACATAATGCCTAAGGGCCGGCCATGGAGTGGAGAGCATGACGATGATCAGTATGATGTTAGACAAGACGATTTGTGCAAGAAAATACTGACCTTTAGCTCTGGCACCTTTGAGGAACTCAGGCTGGCTTTGGTTGGCGAGGGTGCAGACATGAATGAATCCGGATAGCTGGTGATGGATTCCAAAATTGAAGCTGATGAAGGTCAAGAGGGATGATGTCAATAGAACAATTGAGATGAGCCTTTGTCACAGCACGAGCGACCCGGCCAGCCAAACTTAAATTGCGCGAGCACTGAAAGTTGGGGACAGGGCATTCCCATCGATCGGGTAGTTGCTGACTTGAGCTGAGCTACCCGGCTGGATGAATACCCGCCACATAGAAACTACTGGTTTGAAGCAGATTATGAGATAATTAATTGAAAGAGCATGAGAAGTTCTTGTGCCTACTGCCTACTAATTTCAAAAAATTGATTTTATCAAGTGCCATAATTTTCCTTGCAGCCTTTTTATGAGGATATTTTTTGTTATGGAAACCTTTATTCAAAAAAGGTGCACTGTATGTATACTTATCCTCAGGACTTTGCAAAAATAGTAAGGGAAGGGTTCAGAAGCTAAATTTCCATATTCATTGAAATTGAGAGGTGAAGAATGAGGTCAATTATATGCAAGAGAACCCCTGAAAAGAAGCTTGTGGCTTTTCCAAGACTCAACTACTGACAAGATTTAAGTATAGTGCCCAAGCCCCTGGAACCTTCTGAGTGAAGATATGTTTCTTGTGGTAGCTAGTTTTAACCCAATTGTAGTAAAAATAAATATGTAAATTATTTTCATTCACAAATAAGAAGATTAATTTCAGACCACCCAATTGTTTCATGAAAGGGGTTCGCATAGATATACTGACTTGTGCTTGCTTTTCATGGAAAACTTGGCAGTTGAGCCTATACCAAATGCATTTTGGCTGACTAATCTCTTCTGCAAGGTGCTTTTTTTTGAATCAATAAGAGATGTTAATAGTATCTATTTGTCCCTATATACCTAGTAAGAAATGTAGTCAAAGGGATTGAGAACAGAAACTGAGTGAGAATTCAATCTCAGCTCTTGAAAGAAGGCTCATAAACAGGTGAGGAAATCCGATATTCAAAAATATGAGATTTTTCATGCTTTTTAAGCTTGTGGTAATTTATCAGATAGTTGAGAAATATCCAGTGATTGTTCAGTTAAAAAAGGAATTTTTTAATAAGGAATATTACGAAGTATTTAAGTTCTAAGCATTCTCCGATTTTAAGATAGGTTAGGCACCCAGTACTGAATAAACATGGAGCTTAGAGAGTTTGGAATTCTTAGTTTCTTGGTCATAGGGGGTATCAAGAAATGAAAATAAATCTAAATATTATTATTATATATTAGGATTTCATTCAAAAGTGATTTTTTGTTTAAGCACACATATTTTTTCTTTGTAGCACACCCAATCACCACACTCAAAATCACACTATCCTTTCAGGAAGGGTTAAGTTAGCTGGTTAATTGACAATCAACTATATATAACTTTGAAAATTGAATTTCAGTTATAATGAAGCAAGATTCACCTTTTCAAAAATATATTCCTATTTTAAATTCCACAATTTTTTCATCAGGCTGTAATATGAAAAAATCTCACCAAAAATTACCATTTTTTTTTTAATATTTTATAAAAAATTATTTGTATTTATTGAAAATTTCTCCAAAGTTCAAATTACTATGAATAAGGAATATATAGCCTTCTTTTTGAAATAATAAAAATATCATTGTGGAATTTATTGGTTTATTTTTGAAATGTAACTTAATAAGCTCTCACTTAACTTACTACTTTAAAAATGAATTTGCGAATTTTAGACTATAAGAAAATATTCAATTTATATAAGATGGCTAAATATTAACTTCCCTACATATAAATGTTATCTTTTATTTAATCAATAGCTAATATATAGCATATATGTTATTCAGTAAGAGACTAACATAGATATTCATTTTTTCTTATATTTATTATAATCAAAAGTTTCTATTAAGTATTATATTCATATGTATGCAATGAAAATTTATATTTCTTTCATATTAATTTTGAAATAAATGAAACTATATATGAATATAGGTAGAAATATTAAGGGTTATCCATAATAAGATATATTACTAAATATGTATCAATAAACTGGATATTTATTTTATTTTAAATATTTCATGTTTCCTTTATCATTAGTGAAAAGTACTAAATCCTTTGATTTTTTATTTAAAAATTATTTTTAATCTCTTTTCAAAGTGTCACTTTCTAAAATAAAGAGTATAGATCCTTTTTCTTAGTGAAGTATAACTGACAATTAGTGACAAAGTAGCTTATAATCATAGAGGATCAAAAGTAGATATATATTTTTAATATGAATTTTAATAATGAGATGAACTATTTCCCAGTTTTTGAATAGTATGTTTTGGATTATATAAAAATTCCTAGCAGTATACCAAAAATATAATTAATAATTTGCCAAAATATTAGATATTTTCTTAGTAATAAAATGGATTTTATTTTCACCTTTGAGGTACAATTGTTTTTAAAATCCAATCTTGACTAATATTTAAAGGACAAATACAATTAATTTGATTAATATCATAATATTAATAATCAGATTCAACTTATTGTTTTTATTTCATTTTTTTTAAATATATTGAGTTTTCCATCAAATTATTTGAGAATTTATTTAATGAAATCCATTCTATTGTATTTGTTTTAGGAATGAGTGAAGTGAGTGAAGATTTTACTTTTTTGATAGATTTATGGTTGGAATATTTTGGAAAATTACAAAATTTATTGGAATTTTCTATTTAAAGCTTAATTGAAAGTGAAACAATTACTATAAATGGATTTATAATCTATATTAATTTTTCTTAGAGAATAAAGTATTATTGATCAATTTCCAAAGTAATTAATTAAATATAAATTTGGCTAGGTAATTGAGGATGGGGTAACCTTAATGATGTAGATATTATTCAATTTTGTTGATTAATTGTAAGTTCTTATTGAAGAGAATGCTTATTAACAGTCTACTAAAAATATAAAAAACTTGAATGATCCTTTTTTATTATTATTGAAAAATTATCATTGATAATAAATACAATGAATTTTAATATGATGACACAGAGTAAAATTGCTAATTATAGGTGAAACTGAATTATCAAATTCTCCTATATATTAAATTTTATGTAGAAATCCTTAATTAATAAATATGTTATTCAAAATATTATAGTCAAATAATGTATCAATATATTTTGATATTGAAAATAAAACTTCAAAATGAGCAATATTCCAATTTTCCAACAAGAGTATGATGGATGGAAGAATTGAAGGAGCTAGGATATTTATAGATAAATACTTAATATTTTGAGTATTATTAGGAGAAGGATTATTAATATATACAAGAGATATCTATGATAATTTCAAATCAACAATAAGTGACTGAAATAGCTGTCTATACAACCTACTCAAAAATGCCATTTTAAATGAATTTCTTATTGATTTTCTTTATGATTCATGTTTAAATTTGTTGATAAGCTATAAAGAAGTCCTAAAGTGGTATTCTTGAAACTTCTATCCCTGATATCCAATACTATATGAGAATTATAATCAACTTTATGCCCAGAATATGGAATTATATAGACAAATAGATATATCTCACAAATAGCACCACAGAGAGGTGAATAGCTAAGATTTCTAAAAAAATCCCCCAGAACACCCTAGGAGGGTAAAAATCTGGCTTATAAAGCTTCATATATTCTTTTAGAAGCTCTGAAAAGAAGAATTTATGTTTTTAGAATAATAGATACTAGATATATTAATTATGCCTTCTTTATTATTGAGAATGGTTTAATAAATAATATTTTAATTGAGAAGAACATGGAAAAGATTGTGTAAAATCATTTTCCTCAGACCCAAATGTAAAGAAGGCTTAATTGAATAAAATATATTGTCAGCCTGTGACTCAAAAATAGAGCAAAATCATGACAGCCAAATACCATAAAACAAATTGTAGGGGAAAAAGAAACTGAAAATTTACCTTAGCCAAAATGGCTCATAATGGAATTCAAAAGAAAGAGGAAAAAACCTCTTTCAAAATATAACACTCTAATAACCACAGGAAAGGGAATAACAAAGTTATTCCAGATCAAAGTAAGAACTGAGCATAAACCTTAGTTTTCACATAAAATATAAAATCATGAGAAAGATGCAGAAGCCCATGAAGTGGGTTCTAAAATTGAATCTCTCAGTCAGGGATATTTAATGATACTCGCCAAATGGAGCCAGAATCAAAATTACAGAAGTTAAGGTCAAATAAAGACCAAATCAGGGTGAAAAGAATGTTCACCTCCCATTGAGCTTTCACATGTTTAGTGGGAGATATTCAAAGTGGAACCTAATTAGAAAAAACAAATACTGAGATTTACAATGGTACCATAAATAAAATTGTACCACTTCTAGAAAAAAATTATTGAGGATAATAACTTGATACAGATTGTGTAAAAAATACAAATTCCAAGAATGAAATTTGAAACCTATATAGCTTTTTCATATTGAATAATAGGAATAACAAATAAGTTAACACTTTTTAAAACTAATTTAGTATTACAAAATGAACCAATTTTGAGCCCTACATCTTAAAAACTGAAAAATTTATTGCAGTTTCAAGGTCAAAATCACACAATCTTGGTAGAAACCCAATACTGTGCAGTATTATCCTGTAAATATGAATACCAGGTGTCAAAGTCACAAGAAAGAGTTTTTATGCTTCAAAACCTCATAGTATGAATAATAAAGGGTCCACTGATGCATGCTGTATAGATTTCTATGTGCCTGACCTATCAGAAAACATCTGTGAGAACCCCAGGTGAAACCTTTCACCCTATATTTGGGAAAAGCAACAAGATGTGGCTTCAAAGCTACATCTGGGTCTTGTAAAGGTCATAGAATGATTTATAAATCACAAGCCCACCAATGGAAGTGAAAAATTATTTTCTCCTTCTACATGGTAAGTTCCAGAGGTCTTTCCACCCCTCTTCAGGATGAAAAGGGACCTTTCTATGCCTAAAAGAGAAATCTCCATCCTGATCTTATATTTACTGTATGGTAAAATTGTTAAAAAACATACTATTGGAAATAATAGGAAGGTATAATTATAGTCTTGATTATTGTAGTTAATATTATTGTAACCCAGCTGATAATACCTGTACCCTGGGCTCTCAACAGTGCTCACCACCACTATATTCCTTATAGTAAAGCCCCTAAAACTATTTGAAACTAACTTAATTATCTTATATAAGTGTTATAGTCATATTTACACTTGTATCTGAAATTGTTATAGCTTTATCATAAACTCAGCCTGACATGATGGGGGCCTGGCTGTGTTTTTGAGCTTATTTTGGACTTTTTGGTGTAAAAAGTGAGTTTTCTTTTATTTTATCTTTAATTATTATCTTAATTTTTTTAGAATAGAAATAATGTAAATAAAATATCATATATTAGGGGGTGTCAAATTCACCAAATCCCACCTTAAAATAACATGGGATTTGGAACCCCAATCCCAAGCTTTTTATGTGTAAATCACATGGAATTTTAGCTGAGTCCCCTGGTATTTTGACAAAATCTCATGCATCTGGGATTTCAGATTGAAACCTAACCCAAATGAGTATTCACAATTCATACCTGTACAACATATTTTTCTACACTCCATTTTGGACAATCTGACCAAACAGCTTACAGTCCATTTATACTTCTTCATCCATATAATATTGCCTCTTTCCAAAGCAAGACACATCAAGTCAGATATAAATATCACCTCTGGTCTGCCACATACATCAAGTCACTTAATACATACAGATTATTTAACCATAATTAATTGACTTTCAGTCAAATCCAATTTTGAGTCATGTTGTGGTACTAGTGGTTCAACATCTATTAGAAGACCTCCTTCATCAAAGAAGCATGGATTCCAGCTTATGGCCATTGAGGTCAACAAGAAATCACAAAATTGCCTAAAACTTAGCTCAAGAAGCCTCCAAGATCAATGGCGAACATATAAAAAGAAGTATATAGCAGAAAAAAAAATCAAAAATTTAACTGGGGCTGGAATAACAGAAGAAGATGAGAGTAAAGGAATAAAATCAATGAGTTAAGATCTTGAAAGTATGTTTCCTTTCTATTCTTAAATGGATGTGCTCTTTGGCCACAAGCCCAATGTCACTCCCATTGCAAGCTATGATTCACAAGAAAAAGAAAGCTTAAATGGTGATGATGATGTTTATGTCTTGCTTGATAAGGTAAGTTATCATCTCTTCCTTTTTTTTACCTGCAGTAATTAAACCTCATTTGCTTTTTAAAGGAGAATAATGGTTTGGAATCACCACTCAATCTGGGTCCTTTGCTTCATAATGAAGATGACTTGGTTCAAGCAGAAAACCTTCAAGATGAATCAGTAAGTATGTTTAAGCCTGATGCTTATAAAATCCATTGTTTATTGTTTCTACTTTGACCAGCAAAGTAAATCCATAACAAATTCAACACAAAAACATAATCAAGCATTGACACCCAACTTGAATGACAAGAGTGGTTCTTGGAAAAGGCCAATGGATATGTTTGCACCAACATATGCAAATTTTCTTTAATCACGGCAAAATGGTATGTTTTGTATTTATGGTTACTCTGATCAATCCTACTGACAAAATGTATGATTTGTAGCCCGTGAAACCAGTGAAAATGCTGGTTTGGAGTGGGACAGGGAGAGGTGGAATGAAGAGAAAGCAACAGTTTGAAGAAGTCAAGTTGCAAAAGAAAATGGAGTTTGAGGAGAAGCAACATATGAAGAAATATGACTTTGAAAAAGAAAAGTGGAATTGTGAATTGGAATTTAAGGAAAAGAAATTCCAGATGGATCTTACTATAGTGGCATTGTCATCAAGCAGGCTGATTGCAGAGCTAGAATGCATTCTGACATTAATAAATAAAAAATAACATATTAGGTATACATCATGTGATCCTTTTATATGTGGTGATTTGTTAAATAAACCTGATGTTTATGTGTAATTATTGATTTTATGTCATGAAATCTAACTGAACTTTATTATCAAATTGAAAATTTGATGTTTATGCATAATTGGGGCACCAACTTGCAATTGATCTTATGGCATGAAATTTAATTGCAATTTATTACAAAATAGAAAATTTGGGAAAGTTTTGCATCAAAATTTTATGCAAAGTCTGTTCCAATTGAAATTGATGGCTCCCTCCGTATTTCCTTTCTTTTGGATTTTTTTCCAAATAAAAGTTGATGACGACTTTTTCCCTTTTTTTTGAAATGGTATTTAATGTCATTTTATTGTTTTCTTTTTTTCTTTTTTTTTCTTTTTATAAATTTTTCTCATTTTGAATTGTTTCAACTTTTAATTTTGAAATTTTATTTTTGATTTTTAATTTTTAATTTTTAATTTCTTATTTTTTATTTTCACCCCTCACTCTTCATTTTTTTTTTAGATTATCCAAAAAAAATCACTCTAATTTTTTAATTCAGGTAAGTAATTTTTTTTGTTTTTTTTCACAACTCTAATTTTTTTTTAAATTTTTATTTTACTTCTTTTACCCACCTCCAAACCCCCCCACCCCAGTCACCCTGGAGCCTCCCAAAAAGGATCCTGGGAGGTTCCAGGTTTTAGGTCTCTCAAATGAATCCAAATTGATTCATAATTGACTTGGAAGGCCTACCAAATTGATTCTGAATTGATTCCGCTCATTTTTTTTTATTTTTTGATGTTAATGGCCTCCAGGGGCCATTAACATCAATTATTTTTATTTTTTTGGAATAATATAATACTGATGTTTTTTTTGATTTTTTTTGGAATCATAATATTATTTATGATTATTTTTTTTAATTGATGATCATTAATGAATCACTGATTTTTTTTAAATCATATCATCATTAATCACTGATGAATGTTTTTTTTTGATTTATTTTTTTTAAATCATAATTATCTTTATGATTTGATTTTATCTTTTTCTTGATCATTATGAATGCTGACCTGTTTTTTTTATAATCATCATCATGAATCACTTATGATTTTTTTTAAATCATAATCATTTTTGACTTATGATTATTTTTTTTCTTTTTTTTGATAATTATGATTTCTGACCTGTTTATTTTTTTATAATCATCATCATTAATTACTGATGATTATTTTTTTATTTTATCTTTTTTTAAATCATAATCATGTTGGACTTATGATTATTTTTTTCCTCTTTTTTAATCATTATGATAGCTGACCTGTTTATTTTTTTATAATCATCATCATGAATCACTGATGATTTTTTTTTATCTTTTTTTAATCATAATCATGTTGGACTTATGATTATTTTTCTTGATGATTATCATTCCTGACCCATGATTGTTTTTTATTTTAATTTTTGTTTCATCTTTTTATTTATTTGTTGATATAGGGGGGGATTATTTATAAGGCTTTATTGTGCAATGTCCTTCCATTTCAGCCCCCTTCCATCTTCTTTGAAATTCAAAAAAAAACCTCCTCCTCCATCTCACTCTTCAAATCATTCTGATAATGTCATGGTTAGGACTAAACCAGATTCAGAACATCATCAGAATTATTTGAATGATGTTGAATGTACTATTCCTCCTCTTGATGTCATGGTTAGGACTAAACCAAATATAGAACATCATGAGGATAATAATACCAAATCAAATCATAAAAGAAAATTCACCCAAAGCCAAAGAAAATACATCCATTATCAAAAACAAATCATGTCTCACCTTGGCCATTAAAACACAGAATAAAAGACCTTTTCAACCATTTTAATTGACAAGAAATCAGCCAATGCATCATGGTTAAAAATTCCATCACTCAACACTCTACCCTATCTTTATGTACTCATTGATAAAACCAAAAAGCCCTTTTTATCTGTCATAATATATGAAATAACCCCTTTTGATAATTCTTCTGTCCACTCTCAATTTCTCCAAAACCTCATCATGACATTAATGTCCTTATCTCAAAATTGACAAGAAATTAAAACCAATAAGCAACTCCTAGGTGGCATTATGAAAGGTATTGGGTTTTGTGCTGGTTCTGACTCTGGCAAATCTGCAGGTTTGTGATCTTTTTTTGCTTATTATTTTAATAATTGCTAAGTAATTACAGGATTTTTAGGTGTTTACTCCAGAAAACCAGGTTTAACTCCTCATCAAGTTGAAACAGATAATAATAAATGGACCAACCTTCATCAATATGACAATATTTTTTACTCAAGAATCTCCAATTTCTCAAAATTAGCTGCAAATGAAAATCAGTCATTAATGGAAGCAGCCAAATTAAAAAATTTCAGTCAACTCAAATGGTCTTCTATAAATCCAAAGGAAGAATTCAAATCATTTACCAATGTCATTGTAACTAAAGATGGATTTTTCAATAAGCCACACCAAGATTTGAATTATCTCAATGCCTGGACTTATGGTATAGTTTCTTTTGTATCAAAAAAAGATTTCCATACCCTTCCAACTGTCTTCACCCCCTCTGGACATGGCTTGCACTGCCCCAAATTGATAATGGAGATTGATTCTTCAAAAAAACCTGGAATCATGGAAATTCTTTGGAAGACATCAACAATAGTTCATCATACAACATAGCCTCATCCAGAAATAATCAATCATTACAGAATAACCAATTTTGGATTTTCTTTTCAAATCAACCATAAATTATTTGCTGTAGGTGAAAAATTCTTGAAAATGACACTCACCAAAATTAATTCAAAAGTAAATGGGTACTTTGAAAGAAATATGCAGGACCAAAAAAGAAATAAAAAATATTAATTGCAAATAGTTTCATTTTACCAATAACATCTCCACTCTGTTGTATGCAATTAAATTCAGTACATAAAACAATGGTCCTGATGAAATTCACAATTGACTATTTTTCCATGCCAAAGTAGTTGGTTTAAGTTTTTCACCCATATTTACCAAATCTTCCCCAATGTGGTTATTGGACCTTTTTTCTCTGCCTGTGGTGGATCATCATCCTCATATAGATCAAACCATTAATCACCAATTTGTGCTAACATATTATGTAAAATTGTGCAAGAAACAACCCAACTAACAAAATATTCAATTTCATGATTATACCTCATTTGATTTTGCATTTCCCTACAAGAAAACCACCTCCCCTTCAAAATTACAATTGAATGCTTGATTCTGACCCTTTATTTTTCTAGACAGTAATTGAAAGAACAGTTGTCTTAATTCTGTGCTACAACTCCCTTATATGCTGGAACAACCAAAGGAGAGCTTGCATATGCTGAATGGGAAAGTGAGTACCAATCCTTTTCATAAAACTCTTGAGGTGTTTGTGCTATTTTCATATGTTCATAGACATTTGAATCATGAAGTGACCCAGTACAACCAACATGTAGAGCAGTGAACTGGTTGTTGATATTGCAAACCAGTTGTATTGAAATAGAATACCTTAATTGTAAACAATTAGTAAAAATAAAATAAAAAATGAAAATTCAATGGCTTACATCTTTTTGCAATCAAAATAGGCTTCACCATCATTTGGGGGACATTGTGATAATGGTATGAGACTCCAATCAATAAACCCAATGCACCCAGGGAAGCCTTCTGCCTTAATTACTTGAGAAATCTCTCTCTTTTTTCTATTGTTGGACACACAATCACTTTGTGCTTCAGCTTCATTAATATCTGGTTCACTTTTTGAGTGTACAACACAATAGCCCCATGGCTAATTCCAAATAACATTCCAATCTTTCCCAAAGCGGCCCCATTGCCATTTGATACTAGCCTTGATAGTGCCACAGCCAATTGGATGGAGGGATTGCTTTGTTTGTTTTGTGATGAGTTTTGAAAGTTTTCATCATCTTGAATTTGTGAAACCAATTTTTAAAATGATTCATGTGTGGTCCTACATAGCTGTTGAAACTTTTCAGATGATAAGGTTTGTAAATAATTCATTGTATACATGTAATGTGATGGTTATCTTCTACAAAGATTGATGTATATTTGTGATTTTATCATATCTAATAAGATTATATATTCCTGGATATCAGAATCACTATCAGAGTTGAGAGCATCAATGAACTGCAGTGAGTTTAAGGTCTAAAGTAAAGGTAGCCTTTGCGATGCCTTTGGCATGGTAAATGATGAAAAGATGTATAGAAAATGCAATTTTAAATGAAATAAATTAATAAATGACCAGTATATTCAGATTTTATTGAAGAGAAGGGGAGTTTTATGCAATTCAACATACCCTTACTGAGTTGTGTGTTGTAAAAATGTCCCTTTAAGTGAAGCTAAAGGTGGGAGTTTAGTATCAAAAAACCTGGGTTTTTGTACCTCAAAATACCTCACCTCTTGAGGTGTGGGATTTACCAAATCCCAAAAAGTTAATGCAGGATTTTGCAAAAAAAACTCAGGATTTTGAGTGTGGGATTTGGTAACTTTTGCACCCCCTATTATTATTTTTTCAGTGTTATATAATCTTATACCATTGTTTTTTTCTTTTTTTATGAATGTTGATGTGGTTTGCTTATAATACAATCACCACAGATAAATTTGGGTGTTTTTTTGTATAAAAGTAATAAGAACTTATAATGCTCTTTTAAATCATAAAATATTACACTTTTACTGTAAATAATAGCTTCAGAGGGCATGGTTGAATACTTTGATAGTTTCAAATACTCGTATTCTACCACTTTTTTAGATTTTTTTTGTTAGCTACAAAATAATCTGTGATATCTGTCACAACCACAAAGAATGACCCTCTTCCATTGGTGTTGCGGAAATTCCAACCTGGGACCAAGTTGGGGCCAATTGTCCACACCATATTTTTATGGCCAATTTGGCCCCTTCTGTTGCTTTATGGCATTTTGGCCATATCACTATTCCCTGGCCAATTATGGCCTCAGGGCATATCCTGCCACCATTGGCCTCCCTGGCCAATTCTAATATCCCCAACCCCCAGGCCTCTATCTTTGTTTTGGGCCTGGGGGGTTCTGGGTCCCTTAGACATCATCATTGGGTTTGGACCACCCCTTTTCATTAGGGGGGTCCTGGCCTAAATGGCCTTTTTGGGCCATTTAGGCCCCCTACGGCCTCTATAGTCCATGGGCCATTTAGGCCCCTTTTGGCCTAAGCCAATGAGGCCAAAGGGGGCAGCCCATTAGCCCCAAGGCCAGGTGGATCCCAAACCACAATTGGGCCCACCTGAGCCAATCTTGGACCCAAATTCCATCAAACCCCAAAATGGTCATAAGACCCTCAGGACCCAATTTTGGCCAATCATCACCATGAACCATTTTTCAGCCCAGCTCAAGCTTTCCCCTCACCTTGAGGGGGATCCTTCCATTCCTCCATGCACCCCGTACTCAAGGTTTCAGGAGTGGTGCATATATGGTATTATATACCATTATGCACCATTTTTACTCAGAAACTCAATGGTGATGCTTTCAGGACACAATTCCATCTTTTCAAATCAAACTCCCAAATTTCAACACCCATTTCGAAGGAGGATTTCTTAACTCATCAGTCTGGCAATCCATGGCGGCAATCAGAATACCATTAAAGGATTCCAACCACCTGGCCCTGCAGGAGTTGGGTTGGAAATTTCATTCAGAATTATTCCAAGAGCCATTCTCAGATGTTATACATCATTTCAATCAGCTGTAAAGGCATCAAGTATTTCAATACTACTTGGACAACTCAACTGGTCCATACAGGTGTCAATCAATCAACCTGTATGTACTTTGCCCAATTGGGCCAATTCATATTCCACTGTGGGAATTCAGTCACACAGTTCAAATTTAAAGATGGCCAGATCTGTATTGACCCAATTAAGACAATACATCCAGTGACTCACCTTCCAGGATCAGTCTTTCAGCTTTTCACATATACTGGCCACCTTTCAGCACCTGGGGAATTTTTCCCCAGTTAATTAATATATTGGATTTATTATTATCTTGATTTTATTTTACTTTATTAAAGCTAATACTGATAATCTTAAGTCAGTCATTCAGCACCTTTTCTCTTTTCTTCCTTGCCTGTCAGTGGATATTGGTGGTCATATCTTTTGCTAATTCCATTTCCTTTTCTGGCAGGTTGAAACAGTGAATTGAGGGTTCACTTGGTTGGCTTCTTATCTTTTCCTTTATCTTTGGCATACTTGTCTTTTCCCTTTCTTCTTTGAAGAAATTAATCTTTATTATTCCTTATATCTTTTGGAGCCCTCCAAGTGAGTTCTTGATTCCTGAGTGCCAGGCCACTCTTGCTTCCATAAGAGCCCCTGTGAAAATATCCTTGAGCTACAGTATTAAATAATACATATTTAAGAAAGTGTTTTTGATATTAAAATTGATAAATTCAGTTCTAGTCACAATAAAAACATAAAATACATCCATATATTGTATCCAAGGATATTATTTGATATGCAGGAGGATAATATGAGTATTAAGTTAAATTTAGTCCTCATATTGTGTTTCAGGGGAAGAGAATGTAATATCAATGGATAGTCAATAACAGAGAAACCCCTCTGTGACACCATCTGAAACTGAACACATGCAGAAGGCTAAAGGAAAAATGAACAGTGAAATACGTGTTACAGCCAACAGGTGGACACCAATTACAGCTACAAGCACTAGAAAGCCATGTATTTCTGCTTCAATCCAAGGTCAAGAAACTTTGGAAACTTGTGAAGGGAAGATAATTATCATTAACCCTAATTTAACCTTCAAAGGAAAATTTCCAAAAGCAGTAAAATACAATTTTTGAAAAGGCACAGTCAAGGTTAAATACCCTAAGAACAGAAAGCTGTTGACTGTTTGCCCATGCTGATATTATGTCACCTGTACACCTTGGAGACCTTGAAGTCCCAAGGAACCAGCAAGAGGAAATGAAAGGACTGTTCAGAACAAGAAGATCAGAGTCCTAACACTATGGTGGATGGCAGAAAACTCAGGGAAATCATTTGCACACTACCATTTACATTCCAATTCAGAAGGAACCTCAAACCAGAGTGCTAAAAGGATATGAATAAAGCACTTCAGAACCACTAAATACTCAAATACCTTTTCAAATGGAGCAATGAAAACAAGAGGTTTAACCTAGAATAACACTAGTAAGAGCTTGGAGAAAGCTGCTAGAATATATGTCTCAAAGAGATAACCTTCAAAAACCTTATTGAAACCACAAAAGGTTGGAATTTCAACAGGAAGTAAATAAGGTTTTACTATAAAACAATAAGTAAATATTATCAATGTCCTACTTATTGTACTCTGAATGTGAGCCTGTCAGGTATATATGACATACCCATGAGGCCACAAATAACTTGATATACAGCTGATTTAGTCTTTAACAGACTTTTCAGTTGAAATTAAAATGAAAAATAACACAAAATAAGTATGACTTTTGTTTGGATAAACAAAGCTATAATTATTATGTTATTTTTGGATTCTACACCAAAAATAACCTAGGGTAGACCCATAGGGTGTTATGACCAAAAATGCTCATTTCTTAGGTTATTGGAAGATTTAAGAATCTCACAGTACTAATGTAACTGTTTTAATTTTTTTTAAAATTGTTAAATTTGAGCTCAAATAAGCTTAAATTTGAAGTTGCATAAATTTTATGCAAACTTACCAAAATTTTAGTTGAAATTGAGGTGTTGTGTATATTCACTGAATTGCCTAAGGATTTGCCATACAGAATGTAAATCCTGCGTGAGCTCAATTTAAAAGTGTTTAAGGCCATAGTATGGCTTTAAATAAATAAAAGGGCAAAATCCATGCAAAAAGGTGGGACAAAGGAAAAAGACCAAACAGAGCTGGGGTACCCAACTTTTTGGATCTGAAAAGATTCAATTAAAGTTTTCCACCTGTGTTGGAGGATTTCCAACCTTATTTGAGCTTTAAGATTAGACTTTGATCCAACCTTAAAGTTTAAACTGGTTTTATACCAATTTGGACAGGAATTTCAAGCTGCCAAAGGGTAAATCCCAATATGCAAGCTTGAAATTAAAGTTTTGAGACCTGTCAAAGCTTAAATAAGCTTAAAAATTTAATCTTACAAGTATCAAAACCTTATCAAAAGTTAAGTTTTAGTGAGTATTGCTATTTTATGTGGAAAAATAGCAATAACTTCAAAAATTCATTAAAAATCCAAATCTTGATAGATTTGCTTGAAATTTTCACACAGCTTACAATTAAATGTTATCTGTGTATAGGTCCAATTTCAGATATCTTTCATACACAGGTTTTATTGGTAATTAGCCTGGAAAATTACTCTTTTAATAATACTTAGAGAAAATTAAGATTTCTTTAAAAATTAATTAAAGATTGAGTTTAAGAGATTTTTACTTGAAACTCTATTTTTAAGTTGTTAATGTGATTAACTTTAATATAAATAAGATTATTTTATATCAAAACCTAAAATAATTAACTTAAATGAGGATTAAAGTTACTTGGAGTTAACAATAACACCAGTAAATTTAAATTGGAATTAAAAATAAGTTACCTTAAGTTAGGAACCTTATTTTTAAGCATGGTTTTTCAGTTTTGACCTGAGAAGGCTCTCTATATCCATTATGAATCATGAGAGCTGCTCTTAAGACATAAAAAGAGTCCATTCATCACTGTTTTTGTCCATCAACTCAAACCAATTATATTAGACATTTAAACAGGTAAAGTTTTATTATATATGAAATCTTATTATTAAGGTATTTCTTAAGTATTTTATTCTCGATAAATCTTAAATTAAAGAATTGAAATCATAGAAATTAGATTATTGCTGTAATCACAAATAATATATTTTATTTTATAAAATTATTGTCTTAAAATATCTTTTAAAATCCACAAATTCCTCTTAAAAACTCTTTTAATAATATTTTTATTATAAAAAGTTGTTTTATCTTTCAAAATTTGATTCTTGGCATGTTTTTAACTTATGATAATTATCCAATATGATAAGTGTTGTACTTGACCTGTTGTATTAATTATATATTATAAGTAAGTTTTTCTCTAAAATTCTATAATTTTTTTTATCTATTATTAGTATTTTTACATAGAACTTTTTTATAAGAGTTATATCTGCACAGTGTGAATTGTAATTTCTTTTTATGAATAATATTCATATTATTTATAAGTGGCTAAATATTTATATTTTCCACATGTAATTGTCTCATTAAGAGCTTTACACTTCTTATTGTTATAACTGTCAGTGACTATAGCAATAATAGAATAATTATAATTTATTATAATTATTAATGTTTTTTTATTATTATATTATATAATCATAATAAAATTTCTTTTTTTATATGATTATTTTAATAATTGTATTTAATTTGTGGTTATAATATTTTGTTATATTATATTTTTCTACTGAGGACAGTCATAGTACTCTTGATATTGTTAATATTATCATGAGTTTCATAGACAAGCCTTACACTGAATGTCCTTATCAAGATAATGAATAAGATAAAGAATAATCATAATAAAAAAGTATAGTGATAATTTTAACCCCTGGAATGCTATATGTGATTATTATTGCTAAATACAAGCATCAATTGAGGCAAAAATCTGGTTTTGAAACCTATAAGATCTCACAATATTAGAGTTTTATACATATATAGTACATAAGCATAATCAGAGGAAAACTCAGAAATCTCATTATATATAAAAGATATAACCAAAATTTTAGAAAGTTAATTCAAGAAAGTAATTGAGAATTCAAATATTTTTGAGGCTGTCAAAACCTCTTAATCAAATATAAGGGGTCTAAAAATGGGTACAGTCTTTATAAACCTCATTTGATCTCAGAAAATATTGATAAGATATATTTCAGAGAACAATTTTGATAAATTTGAAAAATTTCTACAAAAACTTAGGGCTTGAGGGTTTATTCAAATAAAATTATATATTTATGGCCCCATCCTCTTTTAGAGGAGCTATAAGATTTAAAACTGAATAAAATCCAATAAAGAGAGATAAGGTTGAAGACAAATTAGATTGAGAAATACTTTCAATTTGGAACCAGTGGCCTTATACATTTCAACAATTATGGGATGTATATAGGAGCTTTAAATTTTATTGAATATGAAACTTTCTCTATAAAGCTTCCAACCCAGAAACCTCAATAAGATTCAAAGATAAAGCACTTATGAGTTTCCATAGCTTAAGAGGAAATTAATAGATTTAATTTTTTTAAACTTCTGTAATGATATGTAAAATACCTCTTTGAGTTTAAAGAGGAATTATGCAAAGTTGAATTGGCCCAAGGGCCTGAATTACTTTATATTTCTCTATAGGTGCTAAAAAGGAATATGTAATACCATTGTATATACCTTATCAATATACTATGGAAAAAAATTCATTCCATTTTATATGGTTAATTATCAAAAACATTCAATGAGAAGTCGGTATTGAGGTTTGGAGTAGGCCATTGGTGTTGAGCCAGGAATAAATCAGTAAGCTCTTTACTAATTTGAGAAACGAAATAAGATTATGGAAGGAGGGATTGAAATAATCCTCATTTTTACTATTTTTATCTGTATTGGCTTTGATTGTATTTTGAATGCCATATATTTGTCAGTTATTAAACAAATTGATGAGAATGGTATATTCTTGATCAGGTGATTTTGGTGTTTAATATATTTGTTTTATGAACCCAATTCTAATTTTAGAATTTGGAAAGAGTTTCTGAATTGTATTATTTTCTGGTTATTTGTATATTATCCCTTCAATATTACTATTTTGATCAACAGGCTGAAAGTAATAACATGATTTTTTAGGCATACCAAGTAAAAATTTGAAATAATACAACATTTTCAATTAAGTAACAAAATAAAATAAAGCTTGGTTTTCAATTGGAGATACCATAAATTTTTCCCAAATTCCCCTGGTTTATCTTAATAACTATAAATTGGTTTTAAAGCCAATTATTATATTTTCATAAGCTTTTAAATGCCTAACTATGCCTAAAGAATTGTTGCAATTATTACAAGATACTTACCCCCCTTTTATGAGATAGACCTTTGATCAATATTTGGAATTATTATCTTCACAAAATTTGAATCATAAGGGGCCACAGGAGCAATACCTATGAATTATTCTTAGAAATTAAGAAAGAAAAATTTTTCTCATTGTAGACACTTGTTCAAGGATGAAAATGTGTGTATCACTAACTTTTCAAAGGTAAAACGAATATTAATAATTCTTTTGATACAGATTTTCTTAATTTAATGGACTGAAAATCATCAATAATGAAAAATTGACTTGAACTCTTGGGCATTGAGGTTGATAGAAAAACTAAATGTTTCTTAAATTCTTCATTATACAATAATACATTTAAATCCTTATATAGTTTCAATAAATGAAACTGATCATTTTGAGAATATATAATTAATATCACAAAAAATTGAATAAATTCTTCAATTATTAATCAAATTAGCCACTTCCATACAGCTACTCACTTCTAAGAATTGACCAATCTCTTGGAAAGTGAATGGAATGCAATTTTTTCAGGGATAGGACAATAGCCAATATGCTGTCGTATATGCTTGAAGAATAGTACCATATTATTTTGAAATAATGAATTATAAGAAACTTATCAATTTGGAGACTTATGAGTCCCTCATCCATTGAAGAATGTCTCATATTATAAATTAATCTGTCCAATAAAATTACAAAACCATAAAAAAAGAAGGGATTTCCAATTTTGGCTGATCCAAATTAATTACTGAAGATAAGGATGATTTAATTATGCTTTTAGTGTCAAGATCATGATTAATTGATTACAAAAACCTGCATATCTGTAAAGATAATATTAGTCCTTGGAATAATAGAATCATTCCTTTCACTTTGAATTCCAGTTTTAATTCAATTCATAATCTTCTTTTATTGAAATTAATTGACCCCAAATTCCTTCACTAAAGTTTTAGACAAGAAATTATTAAAGTAACTTGGAAGCATTCAGGAATATTTCACCATAAACAAGAGAAATTCAAATATATTATAGACCATGAAGTAACTACTTAGTTGAGAGAAAATTGGAAGGAAAAGGTGTCAAATTTCAAAAGGAATTAATATTACACTTCTCAATTTAAATATAATAAGGAAGTTTTAGCTCTTTAAGATCACAAAATTTTCACACATGCTCCTATTTATGGCCTATATTTGCGACCAATCTGTCTAGTAAATGACAGTTAGCCATAAAATCTACAAATTAACATACCTAATGTATCATTTTAAATAGGAATCTCATTCCACTGAGTGATTAACAGAACTGATTCAGTGTTTAAATAGAATTTTACATTATTACCTGTGACTTTTCCCAAAAATGATTGAGAATGTGATTATCCACAACTCGAAATTCATTTAATCTATATCATGGAAAAAGCCACGGTAAAATCCTATGACTTAATCTGATAGGAATCATGGTAACCCAAAATAAGGTCTAATTTAATAGCTTTTTATGTTCTAAAATAATTGGATTTAAATTAAGAACCTAAAAATGCAATCCAAAAGTGATGAATATTGAAACAAGATATTTAAAGCTAAAGAAGGATTAGGCCTAAATTTTTTAAGGAAAAATATTCCTCCCAATCTTCACATGGAAATTGGTATCAGGCAGCTAAAGCTCCCTAAATAAATTCTACACATCCTGGGAAGTCTTAAGCCTGTATTACCTATAGAATTTTGTCTTCTTTCTGTTCAATTATGCAATAAATAATTCATTTTTGAAGCTTCAATAATAATTCAATTCTGTTCTTAGTGTATGATTCAATTTTTACATGGCTTATACCAAAGGTTAATTATATTTTTGGTGAAGATTTCCAATTAATTTTGGGGAATAATAATAATAGAGAGACAGCTTATTATATTTCTTCCTTATGAAGAATTAAATAATCTTGAATAATATGAGCTAATTATTCAAAGGGATTTTAATTGGTTCTGAACTTCTTATTGAGACATTATTTTAGGGAATACCCATGAGATGATCCATATTCTAGATGTATGCTTATAAATAAAACTTCAATTAAATGAGGTATCCTTACTAACAATTAAATAAAAATAACTTTACCATCTCCCAATGATGAAATTTACTTCTTTGAAATGGATTAGTTCTTAAAATGAATCATAGCCAAATAATGAGTTTTTAGATTTCCTGCTGATAATTTTGGAGCTCTAAGGTCATATGGTGAGCTCAATGAGGGAAAGAAAGAGAAATTAATGGTGGGTCTTATGAGGAAAAGGATATTATATGAATTCAAGCTGTTTCTTGGAAAATATGTATTTTCAAATAAGAAATCAATAGCTGGGTCATCCAATTAAATATTTAGTATCAGAAATTTGGTTTTTGGCACCTTTAAAGGCCAAATTAGTAGGAAGACAACTATTATAGTATATGCAGAGTTTATTCAAGAAAAAATGAATACTTTCAATTTGGGATGTGGTAGCTTTTACATGCAAAATTATAGTAATAATAATGAGCTGACTAATGAAGAGAAATTTATGTTGAAAACAAATAAAAAAAGATACACAAAAAGAGCTTCAAAATTAAAATTATTATCAAAAACTTGAAGAAAGCCATCAAAAATCTCACAAATAAGCTATGAAAACTTTGCAAAATATCACTTGAATAGTTCTTGAAAGATTAAGAGGTAAGGGTGTGTTTAACAAAAAGATTTATCAAATAAGTTCAATTATTGAAGAGAAAAATATGAAAAAGTATTGATTATTTGAGCCCTAACTATCTATTATTATTCTTCCTCTTGAGATGTTTTAGAAATCTATTATTGGAAATATTGATGTGATTTGAGATTGAATTTATACTGAAGAGTAAAAAATAATTCTATCCCAGAGCTAAGTCTATGAAAGCATAATGAAGGCTAAAGAATTAGTATTTTTCACTGAATCTTATATAGTAAGTATTTGAAGCTTGTATCTCCAATTAAATATAAAACATGAGGATATTTTTTCAAATAAAGAATGTGATTGTGGCTCTGTAAATAAGATTCAATTTGTAAATTTGTTTCAATTAATATTTAACTAAGTCATATTGTGGGAACTCCTCTTGTGTGGGATTAAAATGAGGCAGTACCTGGAGGGGGAAATCACAGGTAACTAGTTTTGAATTTCTAATAACTCCTGTAACCAAGGGTGGCAAGGGTGTATTGCCTGCCCCTCCTAAAATACTGAAAAAAATCTTCCTTGGAGCTCACAAACCAAAAGAAAATTAGTAAGTGGCTTTACAACCGCAAAAGACAAAATTCAGCAGTCTCAGATCAGACCTATTCAATATATAATATGAAAAATAATGTTAGTGATTTTGGGTTAAATTTTGAGATGTTAATGAAATACTTGTCTGTATAATTTTTATTTTTTTAGTGAAATTGGGATTAGTGGTTTCTTCTTGGTGATAAAACTTTGTTAAGATGAGTTATTTAAGGTGTTTGGAAAGATTTTAGGAGTGTTGATAAAGGTAATTTTGTTAAGGTATAGCTATGATAGAGTAAAGTAATTTTTCAAAGGTTTGTTATTTTTTTAAGAGTGTTTAATAATAAAATGGCATTGTATTTGTTAAATTTAAGAGGTAAGATTCTTTGATATTGGATTTTTAAAGGGGTAAGATATTTTTTTAAGTCTTGATAAATGGTGTCAATTTTACTGGATAAAATATTTTAATAGAGTAGTAACCCTAATCCTGGGTACTGGATAATTTTTATTTTTATTTTGATAATAATAAGATTCCACTGAGCTTAGCTACTGGGTAATCTTCAACACTATACTTCCACTGAGCTTAGCTACTGGGAAAGTAAATTTACTATGATATACTGGACTACCTCCCAGGTGAGGGATGAATTATTCCTATGCTCCTACTTTGCAGTGGATATAATGTGCATGGGATATAATTTTCATGCTGGGGATTTTGAAATTCGGGGGGAGAAAGCCCCTCTATTCATACCTTTTGGGAGCCCAGGGGGCCCTCCATGGGAGTTGTCTTTTTCCACTTTAATTCCTCTTGATTTCATCATGTGACTCTGTTTTTAATGAGGACCTTTCTTGCATGGGTCAGGTGATTTAAGTTTTGGTGATAATGTTTTCTCTGCACAGCCTCCATTCATCACATGATGGGTTTTTGGTGAAATAATTATGATGTGATATTCTTGAATTTTCCTTTCATGCATGAGGTGATTCAATTTTGGCTGGGGATTTCTGTTGTACACAGCCTCCTTTCTGTCACATGATATTCTGTTGGTGGATAAAGTATCACCTGATGACCTTGTAATTCCTTTGCATATGTCATATTTTAGGATTGGTAGATGTGGCTGTATGATTTATGCAGGTGTCATGGTTGTTTTTCTTCTTTTTGAACTTTAAAATGAGGTCAGGTGATAATTTCTTGCCCTGATGAATTTACTGTTTTTTATGAGATGATGTGATTTTTGAGTTTGACACATGCTGTGCATAGTCATGTGGTTGAGATTTAATTAAAAAGTGTGTACTGCATGCAGCTTGCTGTAACTAGCTTTGGTTTGCATGAGGTGATGAGTGGTGTAAATAATTTTGTTTCTGTTTTAAGGTTTCAAGTGGGGTTACTGTGGATATAAGATAAGGTACTCCTGTTGCTGTGTTGTAAATGAATTGCAGGAATTCCATGGGGCTGGGATTTGCATCATGTGATTTTGAATGAAAGCTGGCTGTGTAACTAATGCATGTGTCATTTTCATGCTGCAGCAGTCCTGTGGCTATAGAGGGGTGTGTAACTTAAAGGGTGGTACCTCATTTTTTGTAACTATTTTACTATATGTAACTTGATTTTTACATATGCATAATGAAATTGAATAATTTATTTAAGCACATACACTGCCCTTTGGTGCCTGTGCCATGGTTTTATGAGTTAAATCCAGATTCTTGCTGTAAAATTGACCTTTTCGTGTAAAATTTCAGTGTAAGTTTGCCTGTAGGCTGGATTTATTGCTGTTATGGGGTACTATGAGCTTGTTCCTGGTGAAAAAACTGGTATGGAATACCACATCCCCCTCTCCATTTAATGCTGTCCCCAGCATTCCAGGTGAGAGCTCCCTATTCTTCATCTGATTCTGTGGTCTCCTCAAATATCTCTTCCTCATTTATTGGTTCATCTTCTTCACTTTGTTCTTTTTCTGTGTCTTATTTTGTGTCCATCAAATTTCCTCTTGGGTAAAACCTCTTGACTTGAGATGCTGCAAGTCTTCTTGCTAGTTCTGTTCCATCCAGTTCCTCAAGTTCATATGGTCCATTTTTTATTTCTCTGATTACTCTGTAGGGTTCATTCCATTTGTTTTTGAAAAGTAGTCCCCAATTAGTTTCTATTGCTTTGTTGTAAACCAGGACCAAATCTCCTGGATTAAGAAGTGATCTCAGTTGGTGTGCCATTCTTCTATCCCAATATTTCATTGAGTCCTCCCTTGATTTGTTGAGTTTTTCTGCTGCTTTCCTTCTCATTTTTTCTTTTCCTTCTAATTGTTTAGCTCTGGCTTCCAATAATTCTTCAGTTGTGGAAATTTTGTGCCATTCTACTGCTAAAAAGGTTTTTGTTTCAATGTCAATTGGTAATACTGGTAGTTGTCCAAATTGGAGTTCAAATGGTGAGAAACCAGTTGTCCTTTTAGTGGAGATTCTGTCAGCCAATTTCACTAGTGGTAAATATTTTTTCCATTTTCCACCACTTTACCCACACATTTTGACTAATGCATCTGTGAGTTGTTTATGGCCCCTTTCCATCATTCCTTGAGACTCTGGGTAATAGGGTGTGGTGACTCTGATCCTTGATCCTGCTTTCTTTACTGAATCTTGAAATTCTGTTCCAAAATCTGGCCCCCCATCAACAGTTACCTTATTTGGTGAGCCATACCTGCATATCCATTCTGAGGTGAACCATTCTGCAACTGCTTTTGCTGTTAATTTGACTAGTCCAACTGTTTCTGGCCATCCTGAAAAATCATCTCTTGCCACAACCATATACTTCCATTGTCCAGATTTGATATGGACTGCATCCATACAGACCCTCTCAAAGATGGTTGATGTTGCTTAAGATTTTTCTTGTTCCCTTTGAAAGTTTTGACTTCTCTTTTGGAAGGCCAGGCAATATTGAACCCATTTCTTGACTGATTTCTTCATTACTTCCCACCAAGATATTTCTTTAAATCTTCTGTAAGCTTCATTTTCCCCTCTGTGGCCCATGTCTTCATGAAGTGACTTTAAAATTTAGCTTTGAACTTCTTGAATTGATATCACCAGTTGAGGGTTTGTGTTGTTTCTTCTTTTAAGCCGGCCATCTTCCAAGAAAAAGTTGTGTGACCTTCTTTTAATCCTTCTAAACTTGTCATCTTTGCTTGATTGTGGTTTTTTCATTGTACTTAAGTATTCTTGCATTCTCTTCCAAAATCCTTCTTGTTTGGTTGGTACTTGTACTCCTGAAAAATGGAGTGAATTTACATTCTTAGCCCCATATCCAGGGTGTGGCTTGATCCAATCTTCTTCTTCATCAAATTCTGGTGCATCTTCATCTTCTTCTTATGGGTTTTTTGGTCTTCTGGATAGCCCATCTGGAATAGTGAAAGTCTTCCCTGGTTTGTGTACCAAATCAAAGGAAAATAGTTGAATGAAAGCCACCCATCTTGTCATGGGGGAATTGGGTAAGCAAGGGGTGTTGATCATTTCAATTGAGGCCTTGGAATCAACTTGTAATTCAAAATGTTGTCCCCAAAGTATTGTCTGAATCTTCTTGAGAATTCTTGCAGCTCCAAAGAGTTCCAATTCTGGTTGTGAGTATTTTGATTCTAATTTTGAAAAAGTTATTGATTCATATAATACTGGTCTTTCTTTTCCTTCTTTATCTTCTTGAGTGAGTACTGCTCCTGCAGCAATGTAGCCTGAATCTACTTCTAGCTTAATTTTTCCTGATCCTTGGTCATAATCCAATTTTTTGAGAGTTATTTCTTCTCCAACTATTCTTCTGAGCTTATGGAAAGCTTCTTCACCTTTTTGATCCCAGTCCCAGTCAACATCTTCTCTGGTGAGCCTTCTGAGTGGTGATGAAGCTTGTGAGAAGTTTTCAATGAACATCCTTACATAGGCACAAAGTCCAAGAAATCCCCTTATTTCCTTCTTGTTAAGAGGTGTTGGCCAATTTTGAATTTTGTTGATCTTTTTTTTTGAAATTGTTCTTCCTTTAAATGATACAACATGACCTACTATGTCCAAAGCTGGAACACAGCATGAAAACCTTTATCCTGATATAGTAAGTCCTGCTTCTTCAATCCTGAATAAAACTCTTTCTAAGGTTATTGCACATTCCCATATAAATCTTCTGATTGAGGGGTTTTCTGATAGTGTTTCTTGGTTTTAAAGGGATCTTGGTCCTTTTATTCCTCCATAATCAATAAAGATTCCTACACTTTCTGGTATTTCTTCTTGAAGTATCCAGGTCATTTGGGCTTGGTATAATGCTACTGAGTTGGTGGCTCCTTGGGGTAGTCTTGTGAGTTGCATTCTTCCAAGGGGTGTTTCAAAAGTGGTGAGGGGTCTTGTAGTGACATCTAATTCTCTTTCATCATATCCTCCCATGATGTCTCCCAGTCCATATCATGCTCTTCCTGCAAATGCATCTACAAATTCTTCAATGTGAGGTGGTAAGCCAGCATCCTTGATGGTGACTTTGTTGAGTTCTTGAAGGTCATGGACAATTCTGAGTTTCCCATTTGATTTGGCCACACAAAAGATTGGGCTTGTGTAGCTTGAGGTGGATTGCTCATAGAGTACAGTCCTGATTCTTTCTCTGATTAATTCAGTAAACTGAGGTAAAATTGATTTGGGGATGGGAATTGGTTTCTTCTGCCAAGGTTCATGAGGTATTACTGGTATTTTGTAAGCTTTTCCATATGAGTGCTTGAGTAATCCTATTTCTTCTTCACAGAAGGCTATTGCTTTTTCCCTTAAAGTAATAACATTTTTGAGTAAATTGTTTTCTTCATTTGATAACAATCCTGGTGGGCCAAAATTGACTGCTTGCAGTCTTTCATGGGTGACCTTGAAGGTTTCTTAGAATATAGGTGGGTTTGGTGATAAGGGTTTTTCATAAGGATCTCTTGACAAAGATGGGTTAAGGTCTTGAGGCATTGGCTCATTGACTGGTCTCACCTTCTTCAGGACGGATTTATATTTGGCTGCTAAAATTTTGTGATCCATCTTCAATTAGTTATTTTGTTTTTTCTTCTTGCTTTTAATTATCTCTAAGAATTTGCTAGTGTCCTGAAATATTGAGGTCTTAAAAATTCTTCTTTCTTCTTTCTTCCATAAAAAATGTAGTTTAAAGTCATACAGGACCTACAACTAGGTGTGTAACCCCTGTATATTAGGTATACAAGTCCTGCAGTTTAAGTCATGCAAGGACCTCCCAACCTAATCCAAGGGCTTATCTTGATTCTTGAGCTCCTTTGGGCTTGAATTTTGGATTCCACTGGACTATTTTTTTATCTTTAAATCTTCATTGTTCCCACTTGATGCAAGATTCTTCTGGTTGTTTTATTTCTGGATAAGGAATTTTCTTGTCTTAATTGATGGCTTGGGACTCCACTTTGTTCATTTTGGCCAATTTGATAATGCTAAACACCTGTGAAACCCCTTGTTCCTGTTACACAAAGGGAGCAGTTTATTGGGATGCTAAGGACAAAAATGGTCTTTCAGCACTTCTCCTGACTAGGACAATCCACTCCAGCTTCTTGGCTGTTATTCTTTATAAGTTTCCCTGCCCAAGTCTACAGGGGAAGCAGTTTAGTGTCATGATGAGGACCTCTTGAGTCTTCAAGATTCTTTAAAATCCCAAGGGAAATTTGAGTTGAGTGTTTTAAATCATCTTGTTTATCCATCATGTTTAGTGAGTCCTGAGTCAATAATTCATCCAGTGAGTCATCCTTCAGTCCATCTATCCTAACCAGTGATTCTTGAATTCCAAATGGGGTTCAATCCAGAATCAAAGAATTGTCCAAGGTCTTGTGTTGTCCAAAGTTCAATCCATAAGGAACTCCTGCTTTTCTTCATAAATAATCTTCTTCATTTTCAGTATTCGTAATAATTTTCTTATGATAAGTTGTTTCTCAATTCTCTTTCTATTTCTTTAAAATAATTTATTTCCTTTTATTCTTCTGTATTCCTGAATTATACCTGTTATAAAAAATGAAAAATGAAACAATTATAATAATAAGATGATTTATAATTGATTGATTGATTATTTAATAATATTTGTTTTGGATGAGGGCCCCCTCTCCATCTAAAAATCTTGAGTTGGTTTTCAAATTTTGAATAGGATATATCCTCAATCCCCAAAAACTTCCACTATAAGGGATAGTTTAAGAAAAAATTTTACCCACCCCTTATTTTTTTTATAGTGATTTTGATAAGGATAAATAATGATACATAAAATTTAATGATGATAAAAAAAAATCTTATTATTATTATTGTTCTTTTTTTTACTGTAGGTATAAAATAACCATTAACTGAGATATCTGAGTAAAAATAACAATTCAAATGAAATAAACTTGAATCACAATTAAGATCATGGAATGGTTTGGTTAAAGGTGGTAAGCTGTGCCAATCAGTAAAAATTGGTGCTCTTGAGAGTATTTATGATTAATATTACATAGTTGAATGATCATAATTTGGGTCCTTTATTTATATAATGACCCTTATGATGCCACAACTCTTCCTTTTGGAATCATCATTGTGACTCAGACTTTATCTCAAGTCCATCCCCTTTATGGTTCAGATTTTCTGTTACCCATAAATGCATTTGAGTTGTTGAAAAAAATATAAACAGTGAAAAATAAGAATTTGTACAGTTTTTACAAAAACTCTTGTTTGCTTTTGGAGGGCTTTTAAAATTCCTTTTGGAATAAATAGCACATTGAGGTGTTATTAATATGTAAATTCCCCAAATCATTCCGTCAATTTATGAGTTTTTAATATACATAACTCCTTCAGAGTTCAATTAATTCCTTCATGGCACAAATACTTCCTATCTTCAAACAAGTTCCAATCACTTTCTTGTAATTCAAGAAATATTTTAAATTAATTGATTGTTTTAACCAATTAGTTGGTGTAGAGTTGGTTTTTTTTTTGAATTATTTTTTATTTTTATTTTTTTTTGAGTTGAAAAATTGAGCCAATTTAATGGCTCTTGTTATAATAGTAGGAGAAGTATAATAAAGATAATAAATAAATAGAATATTCTTGAGATCATGAATGGGATATTCCCCTAATTCTTAGGAAAAAATAATTGAATTTGAAGTAAATTAGAAATGTGTTCAAAAGATTTAAGTCAGTAAATCTCTCTAATTCTTGTTTATAATAAAATTAGAAAAAATAAGAAATAAAACCTTAGGTAGTTTATAGTCTTGCCTAGGACTTATCCTCCTTTGATAGTCCTTGTTCAATCTTTTTGAATATTTTAAATATGCAGTTTATGGTCTTGCCAAGGACCATTGGTTGATTGTGTTTTAGCTTTGAGTCCTTGTTGATAATTCTAATGGTGGGCAGTTTATGGTCTTGCCAAGGACCACAGATTTTCTTTTTGTTGTTTTTGTTGATATTGGCTTGATTTCATGTTGATATTTGAAGGGGCAGCTTATGGTCTTGCCAAGGACCATATCTTTTGTCCAGACACTTTTGTTTGATAGTTTTTGGTTTTCATGGGATTTGATTTATCTTAAAAGCCAAGTTGTATAATTAAATTCAACAGTTTATAGTCTTTTTAAGGACTCCTTTTCACTTTAAAAGCACTTTTAATGTTATAAAATCAGAGAAATATTTTCATGATGAACACCTGTAGCATTCAAAATAAAATATGTCAGTATAATATATTATAAAATATAAGAAAAAGCATAAAAAATAAAAAATAAAAAAGGCAGTTTAAAGCCTTTCTTAGGGCTTTTCATTGTCCTTTATAGCCCTGTAGCACATAAAAATAAATATGTCAGCTTCATGTAATATCAAGGGGGAAAATTAAAAAATCCAGCAGTTTAATGTCTTGCTGAGGAAATTTTTGTTATCTTTTGTATCCTGAGGGCTTTTTCCTTTTTAATCCCTCATTCTGTTATATATATTGATTTTTTTCTTATATATAAATGTATATATTAATTCATAAAAATAAATAAATGTAATTTATGTCAGCTTTCAATTCTTTATAAGTACTGCCTAAGAAATAAAAATAAAAAACAAGTTAGCAAAAGAAAACCAGAATTTTAAAGCCATACTGAGGGCTTTATTGTTGTTTTATTCTTCCAAAAAACTTTCCCAATATTTGGAGTTATAGTCTGTTTTGTATGTCTGAAGCACTGCATAAAAATATCAGTAAACTTAATAGCTATCAATTATAACTGATTTTGAGAAGTTTGATGCCTTGCTCAGGGCATTTTTTATACACTTTTTACAGCCCTGTAGCAATATCAAAAAAAAAGAAATAGGTCAGCTTCATTTAATATTAATGAGAAAATGGAAAACAATTCCAGAAGTTTAATGTCTTTCTGAGGACATTTTTGTTATTTTTTATTCTTTTTAAGGCCTTTGTAAAAAAATCATCAGTAAATTTAAATAAAATATTGAGTAAAATTAAAAATAAATAAGCATTTTATTTATATTCTTATGCTATATATATATATATTGTAATCATTATCATCGTTTTGTTTTATATATAAAAAAAACTAATTAGTAAGAAATAACATTAACACAAAACAGGAAAATAAATTCAACATTTTAAAGTCTTGTGGAGGAGTTCTTTTGTTATTTTTTATTTTTTTTAATTTATTACTTATTTATTTATTTATTATTCTTTTTTATATCTCTAGTTCCTTCAAAAACTCTTTTATTGAGCTCTAAACCCCTTCGTGTGGCTAGTTCTTCTCCCAAAAGCCTTTTGGTGGGCTGTTGTAGCCTTACGATTGCAGCTTGGGGCGATGATTTCTTTCTTGCCGAGACATCTAGATGGGTTATACTACTCACCCCCCTACCCTCAGTATGTTTCAAGACAAAAAAACAAAGATAAACAAAAGTATGTTTCTATTTTTGCTTTTTCTTTTGTTTTTTACTATGCTATTGACTCGATTGGGTGTGCTAGCTTACTTATAGGGGGACTTAGGATCTTGATGAAAATCTGGCCATCAAAATGCTACTTTGTTCACTCTTTACCACGCTCTAGGCCATCTCAGCTGGTTTAATTTTAGTTGGTATAGCTCAGGGCTGGTTTCCAGGTGTCTTGGAACCACTGGAAACATAATTTTGTGATGTCTCAACCACCTCTTGATCTTAGAAGAGGCTACCAGTGTGATCCTAACTTGATCAATTGGTAGTGGTAGGAAGAAAAACTTTTTGCCAAGCTAAATACACCGTTGGAATAAGGCCTGTCACTTTCTGTCTCTATGGAGCTAGTGAGTCATTTTCTTTATTAAAATATAAATCCGTCATTAATTTAATGATTGTCTTCAACCGTTTCCTCTTCCCCGTTTTAACAAGCCAATGGTCTGCCTTGTGCAGGTTTCCTTATACTTATTTGCTCATTAGTGCTTTGCTCCCATCTCTGACTAAATCCATGTCCTTCGTTTGGTACTTTGAGTTGATTCAAGATCCCACAAAGTTTCAATTAAAACAACTGAGAATTTTTTTAACAAAGTGGCGCTCATTTGTTCAGGTGGAGCCTAGTTCTCCACTAGTTGATTCATGATATTTTATTTATTTTTTCTTCTATGAAGCTTGATATTGGTAGTTGAAGAATTTTTTTATTTTATTAAGCTAAATTTGGTACTAGGTCAACTCCTGTTGTTAACGGTACTGGTGTTGGAAAAAATCTTGTATTCAACACTCCTACTCTGAGGATTTGTGCGTAGGTTATTTTATCTCCTTTTTATTATCCTTTTAAGTAACCAGCTGCTCCTCCAATGCCATTTTTGCTTTGTTAATGCCTTTCATCTTTGATTTCTAGTGGTGTGCTCTTATATAGAGTTTGCTGCCAGCTTGGAAAGCTTGCAGGCAGGTGTTGGTTGTTTATGCTGTCTTCTCAGCAGTGGGTCATTCATCTAGCATGATTCCGACTATCAAATTCACGGTACTTGCTCCTCTATTTTTTTTGAATCCAGATCCAACTTATTTTCACCCATTTTGGTTTCATAGGCCGCTAATGCAAGGTTTTGTAACTCCTAGGTTTGAATTTAATCCAACTGACCTCTTGCAATTTTCTCATTAATAAGAATAACTGAAGCCGGCTAATCTCATTTTTGGGTGCAATCCAAGGTCCCAGCCGCTTCTTTTATTTCTTCTTCCCAAACCATGGAATCTTGACCACTGTCTCTCCTCTTACTTTTTTATTAGTAATGATATAGGACCTAAACTTTAGCTGTCCCTCATTGTGCAGTAGTTTTATTTGTGTGAGGACTGCGGGAAATAAATGGGTATTTGTTATTTATTCCAAATTTAAGGAGGAGCCAGAGCATTGTAGGGGGGTTAGTCTACGGCTATAAATAGCTAGGGGGGACCCTGCTAGGACAACTCCCACCACTAGTCACTTGGTTACAAATTTTTCTTCTGATTTATATTTTAAGGTCCAGAAAAAGTAATTATTGATTATATATTTTTTATAATTATTATAGTTGCTGATACATTGAATTCTCCTTACTATTAATTATTAGGATGAGCTCTGGTGATTGCTGCTATGGGTCTTGCTTTGAAGACTTCATAACTGCTTTCCCAGCCAAGGAAGTAGAGAGGATGATTTTTTGTGATCCGTCTCCCGCTCCCCATAACACATCCTTGTTGGATTGGGCTTTGGCCTCAACAAGAGATCCTTCCTCACCTCCTGATCTGGCATCCTTTTTACAAGATTCATCCCCTTCATATTCAGAAGAGATTCCTGAATCTGAAATGGCATTTTATGCCTTTATTGAGGGCAAATATGACCCTTGGCTCTTTGTTCCCAATCCGTTTGATAACTTCCTAGGCAAAAAGACTTCCACCTCTTCTTCTGTTAATTCCATGAGGTCCCATCCTGTTTCCTAAAAAAAACCATTGCTATTCTCTTTGACCTCACGACTCTACCGGTCGTGTCATTACATCTTGTCAATTATTCTAGGTTAGTTAATTCTTTGCCTTTTATCCTATTCTATCTTGATGTGAGAATTACTAATTCACAGGAATGATTTGCCTTATATATGTATTATATATATATTTTATTTTTTATTTCTTATACTTTTATTTCCTTATATCTGTATTAATATATTTATTTTAAATGGTGTAACTCTTGTCCATTGTTATTTGATGTGCTAGACTTCAGCCAGGGCTAGCTTTCTGCTTTTATTCCAGGATATATGTAACATGTGCTGAAAATAAATAAAAATATAAGAAATAAAGAATAAAAGTAAAAGAAACAGATCATTAAAGTGAGTTCCAAAGGAACTTTTAAGCAAGCAAAAAGAACTTTTCAAATTTTCAAAGGTGAGTTCCAACACTGAGCTTATAATCAGGAAGATAAGCTGGTAAATTAAATTAGTTATATAAGATAGAAGATAAAAAAAAGATTGTTTTCCTTTCTATGAGCTCTGAGTAATCAGCGTATAGAGGCCCAAGAAAATCATTCAGTTAGCTGTATCAATTGATTTGAAATAAGAAATAAAAGTAAAGATGAGATAAAATGAAACAATTTAAGGAATAGAAATGATATTAGATTGAATAAGATAAACAAATAAACTGTGGTTGAGAGCTAAAATAATGATTGACAATAATAACGCTGAAGTGATAGTCTGTATTCAATTCTTTTTCATATTTATCTAAGTATATGCTATCTTTATAAAATATTCAGATTATTATTTTTTTTGGTAAAATTTATATAGGGTGTTGGTAAACACACGTAAGCTTTTAGTAAAAACATGTAAGCCCTTACGTGTTTTTACTAAAAATGTTAAGGCCAAAAATGACAATAACAATGCCATTTATGGAATTTTTATAGCTATAAATGCCATTAAAAATGCCATTTATGGAATTGGTAAGGCTATAAATGACATTAATAATTCCATAAATGGCATTAATGGCCTTAAAAATGCCATTCATGGCATTGTTAATGTAATTTATAGCCTTAAAATTTCCATAAATGGCATTAATGGCATTATAAATGCAATAAATGGCATTAACAATTCCATTGATGGAATTAATAATTCCCTTTATTGCATTTATAATGCCATTAATGGCCTTAAAAATGCAATAAATAGGCATATTTCATTTAAAAACCACCCCTTATGTCTTTTTAACATATAATTACATGTTTTACTAAAATCTTACGTGTGTTTACCAACACCCTTTATATATTAATAAAAAAATTATCTGAAGAATAAGTGATTGAAGCTTCTTGTAAAGACTATCTCTCTCACACATCCTGTTTTGGAAAATAAATTATTCAAAGGTAATGTAATTTTTTTATTTTTGTTGATTGTTTTAATTGATGAAAAACAGAAATGAGATAGAATAAACCATAAAGTTATAAAGTACTAGAATAGAACTTTAATATTATGTACAATATTTTTTCTTTATATTATATCATCTACTAATATGAATTAAACTGAAACTAATTGTGCTCTTTTATTATTTTTATTATTTTTATTATTTTTATTATTTTTATTATTTTTATTATTTTTATTATTTTTATTATTTTTATTATTTTAATTATTTTTATTATTTTTATTATTTTTATTATTTTTATTATTTTTATTATTTTTATTATTTGTATTATTTTTATTATTTTTATTATTTTTATTATTTTTATTATTTTTATTATTTTTATTATTTTTATTATTTTTATTATTTTTATTATTTTTATTATTTTTATTATTTTTATTATTTTTATTATTTTTATTATTTTTATTATTTTTATTATTTTTATTATTTTTATTATTTTTATTATTTTTATTATTTTTTTTATTTTTATTATTTTTATTATTTTTATTATTTTTATTATTTTTATTATTTTTATTATTTTTATTATTTTTATTATTTTTATTATTTTTATTATTTTTATTATTTTTATTATTTTTATTATTTTTATTATCTTTATTATTTTTATTATTTTTATTATTTTTATTATTTTTATTATTTTTATTATTTTTATTATTTTTATTATTTTTATTATTTTTATTATTTTTATTATTTTTATTATTTTTATTATTTTTATTATTTTTATTATTTTTATTATTTTTATTATTTTTATTATTTTTATTATTTTTATTATTTTTATTATTTTTATTATTTTTATTATTTTTATTATTTTTTTTATTTTTTTTATTTTTTTTATTTTTTTTATTTTTTTTATTTTTTTTATTTTTTTTATTTTTTTTATTTTTTTTATTTTTTTTATTTTTTTTATTTTTTTTATTTTTTTTATTTTTTTTATTTTTTTTATTTTTTTTATTTTTTTTATTTTTTTTATTTTTTTTATTTTTTTTATTTTTTTTATTTTTTTTATTTTTTTTATTTTTTTTATTTTTTTTATTTTTTTTATTTTTTTTATTTTTTTTATTTTTTTTATTTTTTTTATTTTTTTTATTTTTTTTATTTTTTTTATTTTTTTTATTTTTTTTATTTTTTTTATTTTTTTTATTTTTTTTATTTTTTTTATTTTTTTTATTTTTTTTATTTTTTTTATTTTTTTTATTTTTTTTATTTTTTTTATTTTTTTTATTTTTTTTATTTTTTTTATTTTTTTTATTTTTTTTATTTTTTTTATTTTATTTATTTTTTTTATTTTTTTTATTTTTTTTATTTTTTTTATTTTTTTTATTTTTTTTATTTTTTTTATTTTTTTTATTTTTTTTATTTTTTTTATTTTTTTTATTTTTTTTATTTTTTTTATTTTTTTTATTTTTTTTATTTTTTTTATTTTTTTTATTTTTTTTATTTTTTTTATTTTTTTTATTTTTTTTATTTTTTTTATCTTTTTTATTTTTTTTATTTTTTTTATTTTTTTTATTTTTTTTATTTTTTTTATTTTTTTTATTTTTTTTATTTTTTTTATTTTTTTTATTTTTTTTATTTTTTTTATTTTTTTTATTTTTTTTATTTTTTTTATTTTTTTTATTTTTTTTATTTTTTTTATTTTTTTTATTTTTTTATTTTTTTTATTTTTTTTATTTTTTTTATTTTTTTGAATTTTTTTAATTTTTTTAATTTTTTTAATTTTTTTAATTTTTTTAATTTTTTAATTTTTTTTAATTTTTTTAATTTTTTTAATTTTTTTAATTTTTTAATTTTTTTTATTTTTTTTATTTTTTTTATTTTTTTTATTTTTTTTATTTTTTTTATTTTTTTTATTTTTTTTATTTTTTTTATTTTTTTTATTTTTTTTATTTTTTTTATTTTTATTATTTTTATTATTTTTATTATTTTTATTATTTTTATTATTTTTATTATTTTTATTATTTTTATTATTTTTATTATTTTTTTTTTTTTTTTTATTTTTTTTATTTTTTTTATTTTTTTTATTTTTTTTATTTTTTTTATTTTTTTTATTTTTTTTATTTTTTTTATTTTTTTTATTTTTTTTATTTTTTTTATTTTTTTTATTTTTTTTATTTTTTTTATTTTTTTTATTTTTTTTATTTTTTTTATTTTTTTATTTTTTTTATTTTTTTTATTTTTTTTATTTTTTTTATTTTTTTTATTTTTTTTATTTTTTTTATTTTTTTTATTTTTTTTATTTTTTTTATTCTTAGGTTGATTATCAAAAAAAAATTAAATAATAATAAGAATAAAATAATAAATAGAAGAAATAAATAATAATAATATTAATGGCAATAGGATGGATTATGAATAAAAGAATTGAGGACTTAGCAGGTGGGATTTGTTTTAATTCAATTTTTTTAAAGGCTTTGTTTGACCAGTACTTTTATCTACTAGTGCTTTCTTGATAAGGTTTCCTCCCCTCCTTTTTCTCTTTTGAGAGGTTTGAAGAAGTATTCCTGGTAGAATGATTTCCAATCTTCTGTATTAAATTTAGTTGCACCACCTTTGAGGATGAATATTGCTGGTATAAGGGTTTCTTCCCAGTGGCAATCCAAAGTGGAGTTTTTTACAGTATATCCCCCTGTGAATTTGCTGATTTTCCATTTTGAACTTCAAAATCCTGGAGATTGAACCAGTCTTTGCATTTCCAGGTTCTCCAAAATAATGATTTCCTGAGGTGTTCATCCATTTCAAGAATTTCATTCCAGTATTGGTTTCCAAGGTCGCCATCAATTCCATCCCAGGTCAGTAACTCTAATAATTCATACTTTGTAAGGTTGAATCCAGGTAATTCTTTCCATGGTCGAGATATGACATTTTCTGATGGTGAGTTTTCTTTTTCAAAGATGTCCTCAAACTCAATGTATGGAAGGACTATGGTGGAAATATAAGGACAGGGTTCTGGTTTTATTTTCAAGAACCAGTCAGGATTTTCAATTAACTCTTGTGGATTGATGTAATTGGCCCAGACTTCTTTTTCTTCTAGGCAGCTGATATCTGTGTCCAATGACCAGGGATTTTATTCAAGTAATGGCCATGATTGCATTTTGAAGGAGTTAGTGGATTTTTGAAGTGTTAAGGTAAGGTGAATTGAGAATAGTATCAAATTTCTTTATCAAAATAGCTTGAGGGTAGGTTGAAAGGATTTTGGATGGTAATTTTGGGTAAGAATTTGGATATTCCTCTTTGATAAGGCAGGAGGTCACTGCCTAGTGATGTTATGGTTGGTTGTTTTTTTCTTGGTGAGTGAGATTATTGATTTGAGCTGATGAGAGTTGATATTCCTCTTTGATAAGGAAGGAGGTCACTGCCTAGTGTTTTTTATGATTTGGGTGAGTGAAATTGGTTATTTTGGTTGATAAGAAATTATTTTCCTCTGTGATAAGGCAGGAGGTCACTGCCTTATGATTTTTTGGGTTTCCAATATTGAGTGAGTATCCTTAAAGTTCCAAAAGGTTTTCTTCATTGATATCTTTATATTCTGGTTTCCAAATTGAATATTCAGTGATAATTTAGTCTTTTTTTGTATGAGTTCTTCCCCATAGGATCCAAAAAGCTTGTGAATTGGCCATGGTGGAGGTGATTGATATATATTTTTTAATGTAAGGTTTTTTTTTTAATTTTTAAGGAATAATTTGTTGATGAATTTCTTCTTTGTTAAGGCAGGAAGTCACTGCCAAATAGAGAGAAAAATGAAATAAAAAAAGAAACTAATGATACATTTTATGGGTGATACTAATACATTTTACAGAAAAAATCTTGATTTTGTTGGTTTTATTCAAAGTTGAGCTCCCCCAAGTGGGAAAGGTGAGTGTCTGTTGAGTAACATGGCCAAAATCAGGTCTTTGAGGGCTTCCACAAAGTTATTTCTTTCCTCAATTTCTGGTTCTGCTGGAAATTCTGACCACCATAAGTCTTCATCAATGACATCAATGAATATATATCCATCTCCAACCCGTTTCAGTTTTCCAGTTTGATATGTTGATCCATTCAATACAAGGTACCATTGGGCCCAAATTTGATTGAAGTAGAGTCCTCTTCTTGGTAGTGTGGCCATTTCAAATATTTCATCCCAAAATTTGTTTTCAAGGTTACCTTTAATTCCCTCTTCAGTCAATAAATCTAAGAATTGGATATTGTTCAAGTTTGCTCCTGGAAGGTGACATAAGTATTTATCTTCACATAAAATTTCTTGAGCTTCATCCCCATAAATGTCTTCAAAGGTGATGTCTGGCATTTAAATGTAATTGTATTCATTTTTTAAGATGGATTCTGTTTCATCCTCTTCATTGGGAGGTTTCTGGATAAATTCAGGGTTTTCCAGTTGCCATTTATAAGGTTCTTCTTGGTTGTTCAATGGTCTGTCCAAGAAGTTGATATGGTATGTGTCTTTTAATTTTTTGTCTCTTTCTTCCATAAATCTGAGGTCCTTTTCAATTTCATTCATAATTTCTTCATCTGAGAGCTCATGATGTTCACTAAATCTGACTTTCTTCTTTTTGGGTTTAGGTTTGAAAGGGTTTCCATGTATTTTCTCATTTTCATCCACCAAAATTTGGAATGTTTCTTTATTATTGTTAATTGGCTTGTAGCTTATGTTGGGTAATTCATCTTCAGAGGTTGAGTCTTCAAGCTGTCTTTTGGGATTGCTTGGCCATTTGTTATTTTGTAAATCTTGGCCAAATTTATCACTTTTTGGAGATATGGATAACTCTTGGGGCTTCTGGGTCAAATTGATTATGGTATTGCCTCTTCTTAAATTTTAATCCTTCTTTCCTGGGTTATTTCTGACCAATTTTGCCATATTGCATAAATCCATTCCTCTAGGAGGACCAATTTGCCATCCCAGTGCTTGAGTTTTTCATATTGGCATGCATAATCTTCTTCCATCAGGTTATTGATAGCTCAGTATTTCACCTTGCTTATGGGAAAATTCTAGCCTAATGTTATTGTCTGCCAAGAAGGGTCTTCCAAGTACTGTATGGACAGATCCTTTTGCAATAAAAAAGTGAATTTGAGTTTCTTCACCTGAAGCCAAAATGATTGGAGTAAATTCTGAAAGTGCCACCAATGAAGTGGTATGTCCTCCAATACCTCTGAGGTTTATGTTAAGATTTCTTGTTGCAAGTGAGGCTTTGATTGCTATTTTTTCTGGTATGATGTTGAGTTCAGCACCAATATCTACTAATTCTTTGATAGGATATTCTTCCTTTCCAATGAATATTTCCATAAATCCCAAAGGACAGGCATAATTAATCTTGGGCTTTGGTATTTCTTTGAATCCAAATGTTAATAGTCTTTCTTGAAGATCCATTGAGTTGAGTGATTTAATTTTTTCCTTGTCTTTTTCTGATAATTCTTGTAATTTATGGACAAAATTGGGTGAAATCCTCAAAATTTCTTCAATAGTGAGGTTGATCTTTTGTTGCATAGTCTTCTCGATAATTTTATGAATTTCCAATTTAGTTTCAACTTGTTTCTTTTGAGGTTTTCTGAA
Source organism: Austropuccinia psidii (assembly GCA_023105745.1). Lineage (NCBI taxonomy): Eukaryota > Fungi > Basidiomycota > Pucciniomycetes > Pucciniales > Sphaerophragmiaceae > Austropuccinia > Austropuccinia psidii. Next base: position 66,503,857 of record JALGQZ010000006.1, read on the forward strand.
CTTCTTTTCCTCTTTAGGAATTTCTTCATCTTCATTCTTATTGGCAATATTTTCAATATCCTCCTCAGGTTGGTCTGGTTTTGGAATATTTGAATTTTGGAATTTGGTAGGAATTATGACTCTTTCCTCTTCTTTTTCTTCTTCAATGTAAGCTCCTGGAATAGCTGATTTCTTTTTTGGCTCTTGATTTTGGGATTGTCTTTCCAACCTTTGTTTTGTCTGTCTTAATCCAATGTGTGATTCAAAAGGGTCATTGGCTGAGAAAATAGTAGATGGTTTCCAATTTGACCAATCTGCAACATGTGCAATGAAGGTTGATTTATCTTCTGATTTCTTTTCAGTGGGCTTAACCTCTTCTTCTTGTTTTTGTTTTACCACAGGCTTCTCCATAAATTTCTTGTTAAGTTCTGCTTGTTCCTTGGCAAAAGCTCTGACTATGTTTTTGACACTTTCATTCCCTTCCATAGGTACTCTCTGATAGTTGGGAAATAGGTAAGATTCCCCTTGAGTTCTGACAATTCTTTTGTCCAAATCTCCAGAAAGGTGAGTGCATCTAGTTTCTGAGTGGCCTTCTTCCTTGCATTAAGCACATTTTAATGGTGGTATTGGAGCCATTTGAGCTGGTATGTATGGTTGGTAACTGGATGAAAATGGTGGTAAGGGATTCCTTGGCCTGTATGGCTGATTATTTTGAGGGAACCTTTGCTCTTGATTATTGTTCCGATTACTTCTTGGTAGATTAACTTCTTCTGAAAGTGTTTTGAGTTGATTTAAAACCTCTTTAACTGATTTTTTCCCATCATTTATTGGTTGAGGTTCTGGTTGTGGAGGAGGTTTGATTTTTCGGGTGAGCTCTTTTACTTGTTTTAAAACTTAATCCCAGCTTTCATCCTCAAATCTTGTTTTCTTTTCTGGAGGTTTTGGTTTAGAAAATTCCTTTTGTTGAATCAGTACCTTGGCCTCCAAGTCTTGTTCAATGTATAATTTCAAAATATCCAATCTTGGAATGATGTAACCTCCATCCAAGGCTTGAACCATAGCTCTGTCTTTAATCATTTCTTTGCAAATTGATTCTTAAACACTAGTGGAAAGGCTGGCCAATATTTCCTGGTTATGATTGATATCACCTTGGATATATTGGTATCTTTTGAGGTAAGTGATGATTGATTCATATTCCCCAATGAATTTTCTGTATTGAGTCATGTTTCTTATTCCTCCTTCTTGCTGAGTTTTTGTGAATAAATCAGTGATTGAGGATAATCTGTATATTCTCTCAGGTGAGACTGTTACCCATCTTCTTTTCATATCCACTTTTAGTTGATCCCAATCAGCTGTTTCATATCCTGGCATTCCTTCAATATGATAACTGATTTCTTCATCTTTTGTCCAAAATGCTATCTGTCTTGCAATGTATCTTCCACTTTCACCTTAAATCTCTGCAATATTTTCAGCTTTCTTGATGAATCTCTTAACATCCTTTCAATCAAACCACAAATTATAGTCCTTGGCTATGATTTTTACTATTAGAGTAGTGTCTCTTGGAATTTCTTGATGTGATGGAGTTGGAGTTTGGGAAGAAATGTTGACTCTTCTTGGTAAGGTATTTTGTCTTTGTTCTGTATAAGGTGTTGATGTAGCCATGGGTCTTGGATAAGGTGAAGGTGATCCATGTGGCCTGAATGATCTTTGAAGGCTGGTCTGTTACTCAAGTGGACTATTTTGTGGAGTACAACTTGATGATTTGTTTTTCCCTTCTTTTTTGATGAATGCTAATAGTTGTTCTTGCATTTCTAGTATTTTCTGGTGAACTCTGTCTGTTGAAGACATTTCTTCCTGCCCTTCAACAGTTTCTTCATTAAAGTTTTCTTCCTGGATTTCTTCAATAATACCAGGTAATTTTGATTATGAAGGTTTATCCATTTTTGATTGGTTAATTTCCTCTTTTGAGATTGATTTATTAAGTTTATTTCTTTCAAGGAGATCAAGGAAGAATTTCTCCACAGCCTTCAAGTCCCTTTTATTGGTTCTTGGTGTAGCCATTGGGAAATTGGAATATTTATTTGATTCCTCCCCTAGCTCTGTGTCTTGCTTTGGTGGATAATATTAATGGTCAGAGTGAGTTGATGATTCAGATTCTTGAGATGATGGTTTTGGCTGATTTTGATTATTTGACTCCAGTTTTTGTTATAAAAAATTCTTCTTGGAGTAGTTTAGAATTTTCTAGTTGATTGTAATCTAATTGAGTTTTGTTTGAAGTTGAAGTTGTCTGAGCCACTGTTTGGACACCAGATGTGGGATTAAAATGAGGCAGTACCTAGAGGGGGAAATCACAGGTAACTAGTTTTGAATTTCTGATAACTCCTGTAACCAAGGGTGCCAAGGGTGTATTGCCTGCCCCTCCTAAAATACTGAACAAAATCTTCCTTGAAGCTCACAAACAAAAATAAAATTAGTAAGTGGCTTTACAACTGCGGAAGACAAAATTCAGCAGTCTCAGATCAGACCTATTCAATATATAATATGAAAAATAATGTTGGTGATTTTGGGTTAAATTTTGAGATGTTAATGAAATACTTGTCTGTATAATTTTTATTTTTTAGTGAAATTGGGGTGAGTGGTTTCTTCTTGGTGATAAAACTTTGTTAAGATGAGTGATTTAAGGTGTTTGGAAAGATTTTAGGAGTGTTGATAAAGGTAATTTTGTTAAGGTATAGCTATGATAGAGTAAAGTAATTTTTCAAAGGTTTGTTATTTTTTTAAGATTGTTTAATAATAAAATAAAATTGTATTTGTTAAATTTAAGAGGTAAGATTCATTGATATTGGATTTTTAAGGGGGTAGGCTATTTTTTTAAGTCTTGATAAATGGTGTCAATTTTACTGGATAAAATATTTTAATATAGTAGTAACCCTAATCTTGGGTACTGGATAATTTTTATTTTTATTTTAATAATAATAAGATTCCACTGAGCTTAGCTACTGGGTAATCTTCAACACTATACTTCCACTAAGCTTAGCTACTGGGAAAGTAAATTTACTATGATATACTGGACTACCTCCCAGGTGAGGGATGAATTATTCCTATGCTACTACTTTGCAGTTGATATAATGCGCATGGGATATAATTTTCATGCTGGGGATTTTGAAATTTGGGGGGAGAGAGGCCCTCTATTCATACCTTTTGGGAGCCCAGGGGGCCCTCCATGGGAGTTGTCTTTTTCCACTTTAATTCCTCTTGATTTCATCATGTGACTCTGTTTTTGGTGAGGACCTTTCTTGCATGGGTCAGGTGATTTAAGGTTTGGTGATAATATTTTCTCTGCACAGCCTCCATTCATCACATGATGGTTTTTTGGTGAAATAATTATGATGTGATATTCTTGAATTTTCCTTGCATGCATGAGGTGATTCAATTTGGGCTGGGGATTTTTGTTGTACACAGCCTCCTTTCTGTCACATGATATTCTGTTGGTGGATTTAGTATCACCTGACGATGTTGTAATTCCTTTGCATATGTCATATTTTAGGATTGGTAGATGTGGCTGTGTGATTTATGCAGGTGTAATGGTTGTTTTTCTTCTTTTGGGAATTTAAAATGAGGTCAGGTGATAATTTCTTTCCCTGATGAATTTACTGTTTTTTATGAGATGATGTGATTTTTGAGTTTGACACATGCTGTGCATAGTCATTTGGTTGAGATTTAATTAAAAAGTGTGTACTGCATGCAGCTTGCTGTAACTAGCTTTGGTTTGCATGAGGTGATGAGTGGTGTAAATAATTTTGTTTCTGTTTTAAGGTTTCAAGTGGGGTTACTGTGGATATAAGATAAGGTACTCCTGTGGCTGTGTTGTAAATGAATTGCAGGAATTCCATGGGGCTGGGCTTTGCATCATGTGACTTTGAATGAAAGCTGGCTGTGTAACTAATGCATGTGTCATTTTCATGCTGCAGCAGTCCTGTGGCTATAGAGGGGTGTGTAACTTAAAGGGTGGTACCTCATTTTTTGTAACTATTTTACTATATGTAACTTGATTTTTACATATGCATAATGAAATTGAATAATTTATTTAAGCACATACGCTGCCCTTTGGTGCCTGTGCCATGACTTTATGAGTTAAATACAGATTCTTGCTGTAAAACCTACCTTTTGGTGTAAAATTTGTGTGTAAGTTTTCCTGTAGGCTGGATTTACTTCTGTTATGGGGTACTATGAGCTTGAGCGTGGTGACAAACATAGTATGGAATACCACAATATATATCCAGGAATAATCTATATGAATAATTGTAAGCCTGTGACTCAAAAACAGAGCATAAGAATGACATCCAAATACCATAAACCAATGGTAAAGCCAAGATATCACCAAAACAGCTCAAAAAGTATCAAAAGAAAGAGGAAACTAACCTCTTTCCAAATATAGATGTCTCATCATAATAGGACAAAGAATAAAAAGTTATTCCTGCTCAAAGTTGCTGCTGAGCATAAACCTTAATTTTCACCTCTCATCTGGAATCCAGAAGAAGAGGATTAACCCCATCAAATGGGTATTCAAATTGAAGCTATAAGTCAGGGCTATCTAATGGTACTAGCAAAAGTGAGCTAGCATCAGAATTACCAAGGTTATGACCAAAATAAGGTCAAATAAGGGGGAATAATATATTCACCTCTCATCTAACTTCTACAGTTTTAGTGTGAGATATGTAAAATGTTTTTTTGGAAATAGAACAATAAGGGCTATCTGATAGGGCCATTCTTTTCCCCATATCTCATCTAGAACAAAATTCATGGAGCAAACAAACTCCATACAGATATCAAGAAAATAATGTATATGTACAAAGACTCTTTTACATGGCATAACTTTGCCATATTTGATGATAAACATATCAAGTGAGGTACCATTGTGTAGAACACATCCAGGGATACACAATGAACCAACTTTGAGGCTTGATATCTCAAAAAATGACTGAGCTATAGGAGCTTTAAGGTTAAAATCCCACCATTGGGCCAACACACCTTTTCTGATTATGAGGTGTCAAACAGACAAAGAAGCTTCTTTATACTTCAATACCTCATAGTTTGGTCAATAATGGGGTCCCATACAGGATCTGTACAGCATTCTACATGTAATGCACGTCAGAAGAGGGCTGTGTGGTCCCCAGATGAAAATCTTCACCCTGTATTGGTAGAAACTGCCCAGATGTGGTTTCAAAACCACATCTGAGCCCAATACAGGCTATAGAGACATTTTGAAAACCACAGGCCAGTCCTTGGAAGTGAACAATCTTCACTTCCTCTACATGGAAAGGTCTAGAAGACTTCTTCACCCAAGTTTAGGATAGAAAGGGGCGTTTCTTCACCAGAAAAGGTTTCCTCATCCTGCTCTTGAATTCCTACCTAGTAAAACTGTCAAAAGAATTTATATGCTTGGAAAATAATTAGGTATCATTCTAATTTTAACTATTGTAGTCTTTATTATAATAACCCAATTGGTAAAGCTGCACCCTGGGCTTTCAACAGTGCTCACCACCACTAAAAATCTTTCAGTAAAGCCCTTATATTTTAATTAAAAAACTTTTTTTATAATTATTATCCGTGTCACAGTCATAGTTTGGGCTGTATATACTATTATTATTACCTCTTGATAGACTCTGCCTGAAATTTTGGGGGCCTGGCTGTGTTTTTTAACCTTTTTTGGACCTTAAAAGTGAGTCTTTTCTTCAATTCTTATTTTCTGACACTATTGTTTTTTTTGAGGCATGAATTTTTATAAAAAAAAATATAAGGAATATCTTATATTTGTTTTTTGAGTGGTATATGATCATATAGCACTGTGTTTTTTATATTAATTAACTTGTTGCGTGGTTGATTATGATTTAATCACCACAAAACCTTTATTTTTGGTGTTTTTTACATATTAAAACACTTTAAGCCATTAATACTGTTCTTTTTTAATTAAGAAGGACCCCTCTCTTACTGTAAACCAACAGTATTAGAGGCGTGGTTGGGTATATTGATAGTTTCAATACCCCTTTACATAACCACTTTTAGATTACACTTGTTAATTACAAGTTAATATGTGAGATACTGGTATACAAACAGTGCACCAGAAATCCACAAGCTGTATTTTTTGATGTGTAATTGATAATTCCAACTGCACTGTTATAATACAGGGGTATAATATAGAAATATATTTCCCAGAGGCCATTATTAGACATGCAAACAGCATTTTTAAGAAGTATTAGCTGAAAATAAGCCCTGTTTTTCTGGTTTTATTCAGTGCAAGAAAATTTCATACCACTTGAAACGCAGTCAAAGGCCAACATACCAGTGACACCCTCAGAACCACAGGGAAGCAAGGGCAAAGAAAAGAGGCACAGTGAAGGCCTTATCACAGCTAAGAAGTGGACACAAATTGCCACTCAGAGGAGTAGAAAACCACAAAACTCTGCATCAATACAATGTAAACCAACCTTAATCACTTGTACAGGGAAGATTACAATCATGAACACAGTTGTAACCTCTAAAGGAAAATTGCCAAAAGAAGTAGACAGCAAATTTGTACAAGGCACAGTCAAAGGTAAATACCCTAAGAACATTAAGTTGTTGACTGTTTTCAAACACTGATATGTCACCTGTACACCTCAGGAACCAGCCAGAGGACAGAGAAGGCTTGTCCAGAACCAGAAGACCTGGAAGAGGACACCTTGGACACAGTGGTGGATGGCAAGAAATTGAGGGAAATCATACCCACCCTGCCATTCACTTTCCAATTCAACAGAAACCTAAAAACAGAGGACTGGAATGATATGGATCAAGTTCTTCAGCTTAACAAACTCCTCAAATATCTTTTCCAATGGAGCATGGACAGCAAGAGGTTCAACCTAGCATCCCACTGGGAAGAAATTGGAGCAAGCTTCCAGAGGATATGTCACAAAGACCTTATGGTAATCACCAAAGGTTGGAATCACACCAGGCAGTTCAGACTCCCGGAGGAGAGGGAAACAAGGATAAGGGAGAATCAAGCCACTATCCAAGATATAGAAGAACAGCTTACCCAGACAGGGAATACTCAGATTCCTTCAGGATCACAAGGAGTAGGCCAAGCCAGCTCTCAAGTGGCTTCACACCATTCAGGAACCAACAGATCAGTGGCCATTAGTCACCATTCTTCACAATTCCACGTAGTTTCCAGGAGAAGACAAGGATACTGTAAGGTGTGGATATGAAACTTTGATTAAAAATCAAGTACTTTTCCTGTCCTCAAAATTTGTATAAGGTAAAAATCACTTAAAAATAGTAAGAAATATTATTTTTAAGAGAAAACACGCCAATTTTACTGTTTATAACTTTATTAGTATAAACCAATAATATTATAAAGATTTATTGTTTTACCAACAATAAAAATTTATCCAAAAATACTCTACAAGAGATATTTAAGGCTACAAAAGAAATTTCTTCAAGAGCGATTTCAATTGGAATTAATTGAGCAAAGAACTGCAAGAAATTAATTAAATAACAGAGTCTTTAAAAAGAATATTAAAGAAAAAACACGCCCAAAAGTGACCAGAGTGAATTTGGAAACAAAGTGACAAAGTTTACAGTGATGAAAGATGCTTTAATTAACTTTTGGGGTGGTTCAGGGGTAAAAATGATTATAAGAGTTACAAACAATGATTATAAGGATTTTTTCAAATGGTTAAAAGGTTTTTAATGATTTAATAAAGGTGGTTGGAATCTCTTATTGATTGGTTTAACAATGTTTAAACTAATCATAAAAGGAAAAGATTCTAACATGAAGAGAAAAGTGGGGCAAAGAAGACATTCTTTTATAGCCATCAATTCTCTTACTCCCAAAGTAAAATTTACTCTTGTCAGTCGTGAAAAACAGTCTGACATCAGAAAAGCCAATTATGGCATCATTGAACCCTGATTTAGACCAAAAAGGGCTGGTTTAAGCCATTTTTAGCCATTTTAGACCCTTAAGTCAGCCATTACTATAGAAATACCTGGTCTAGAGCCTTCAAAACATGTCAGAATGTGTCTAAGAGACGTAGAAACAAGTTAAAACTTTTTTTACTATGATGGTTTTATCTTAAGGGTAGTTTTACCCTCTTGGCAGCAGCTAAAACTACCCCAGTTGGTATCAAAACCTCATCATCAATTGAGTCCACAGACCCTGTAACTCAATTCCAGGCCAAAAGTGATGAACGTTTGCGTGAATTTTGACATCCCACGCCTGTCAGCAAGGATTTTGGGGGTCTAGCTCCCCCTTAGAGCTGGAGTTCCTTTTCCCCCCAAATTTAATCTTTCCAATTTATTTTTCCTTCAATTCCTCATCATGTATTATACTTATAATTTACATATGTAATTCAATTGAATTGTACAGTACAATACAGTAATAATTGATACCTCATATGTAAATCAAAGTTCACTTATGTAATACACGCGCACATTCTGACATTTCAATTGAATTCAACTGAAAATAATTCAATTTCTTTAAACTTCTAAACTAAACACAACACCTCAATTTTAACACAAAAATTGATGGTTAACACCACATGTGGTGTGAATTAAATTAAAGTTTTGAGGATTTTCAATTTTTGTATTGAAAATACTAAAAACTTAATTTAAGCTTATTTAGAGTTGAGTTACAAGAATTTCACTCAGAGGTTGTCAGCCTGTGACTCAAAACCAGATCACAAGCATGACAGCCAAAATACCATAAACCAATGGTATAGCCAAGATACCACCAAAACATGGAGCTGAGCCAAATCAGCTCAAAAGGTATCAAAGGAAAGAGGAAACTAACCTCTTCCTGAAAATATAAGTCCCATCACCATAGGACAAGAAATAACAAAGTTATTCCTGCTCAAAGTTATTGCTGAGCATAAACCTTAATGTTCACCTCTCATCTAAAATCTAGAAGGAGAGGATTAACCCCATAAAATGGGTATTCAAAATGAAGCTCTAAGCCAGGGCTATACAATGGTACCAGCCAAACTGAGCTAGCACCAGTATTACTGGAGTTATGGTCAATTTCAGGCCAAATAAGGGTGAACAAAACATTCACCTCTCATCTAACTTCTACAGTTTTAGTGTGGGATACCTGAAGTGGGGTCTTTTTATAAAGAGCACAATCAGGGCTATCTGATGGTGTCATCCACTTCCTCATATCTCAACTACAACAGAAGTTATGGGGCAAACAAGCTCAATACAGCTTTTTGCCTAAAACACACAAATGTACAAAAAATCTTGTACATGGGATAGCTTTGCCATTTTTAATGATACCCATATCAAATGAGGTACCATTGTGTAGGGCACACACAGGGCTACACACTGAACCAATTTTGAGGTTGATATCTCAAAAATTGACAAAGTTATGGCTGTTTTAAGGTTAAAATCCCACCTGCTGTCATATACAGCCTTACCATGGGATAATATCCCATAATCATGAATATGAGGTGTCAAATAGACAAAGAAGCATGTTTTTACTTCAATACCTCATATGTCAGTCAATACTGGGGTCCCATACAGTTTCTGTACAGCATTCTACGCGTCATACACGTCAGAATCAGGCTGTGAGGTCCCCAGATGAAAATTTTCACCCTGTATTGGTAAAAACCGCCCAGATGTGGTTTCAAAACCACATCTAAGCCCAATAAAGGCTATACAGGCTGTTTGCAAACCACAAGCCAGTACCAGAAAGTGAAAAAATCTTCACTTCCTCTACGTGGAAAGGTCTAGCACCCTTTCCACCCCATTTCAGGATAAAAAGGAGGCTTTTCACAGCCAGAATTGTCTCCTCATCCTGCTCTTGAATAACCTACGTAGTAAACTGTCAAAAACAGTTTTACTCTTGGTTAATAATCAGGTATACTCTTAAATTAAATTACTGTAGTCTTTATTATTGTAACCCAACAGGTAAAGCTGCACCCAGGTCTTTCAACAGCGCTCACCACCACTATATCCATTATAGTAAAGCCCTTATATTTTATATTAAATCTATTTTTAACCTTTATAAAACTTTTTCAAAGTATTTTCCACGTGTCACAATCATAGTTTTAGCTGTAAATAGCTTTATTACCACTTCAACATAGACTCATCCTGACATTTTGGGGGCCTGGCCGTGTTTTTTACTTGATTTTGAACCTTACAAGTAAGTTTTTTCTCTTTTTTATCATTTATTGACACCTGTTTTACCTTTTTTAGGCGTCTTTTTCTCTTCAAAAATATATTATATATTTATATATATTTTTTTATTTTTAAAAATACTCATATATTATAGAGTATCTGTCACGTGGATAATAACCACAAGACTAGTATTTTGGTGTGTTTTGTATATAAAAACACTTTAAGCCACTAATACAGCCTTAATTCTTAAGTGAATTAAGACAGCTCATACTGATAAACCAACAGTTGAGGCATGTTTGGGCACATTGTTAACTCAATTACCCTGTAATACACCATCTTTTGACAGATTATACTTTCTAATTACAAGTATTCTGTGAGATATTGACATACAAACAGTATACCATATATCAGTAAGCTGTATTTTTGACGTGGAATTGTTAACTCAATTACATTGTCATCATACAAGGGCATCTGTAGTAACATACAAGCCCAGAGGCCATTCTTAGACGTGCAAAACCAGCCTTTTAAGAAGTCTTAACTGACATAAGCCCTCTTTTTCCTGTTTGATTCAGTGGAAGAAAACTTCATACCACTTGAGACCCAGTCACAGGCCAACATACCAGTGACACCCTCAGAACCAGAGGGCAGCAAGGGAAAAGGGAAGAGGCTTAGTGAAGGCCAAATTACAGCCAAGAAGTGGACACCAATAGCCACTCAGAGGAGTAGAAAACCACAAAACTCTGCTTCAATACAAGGTAAACCAACCTTAACCACTTGTAAAGGGAAGATTACAATTATTAACCCAGTTGTAACCTCCAAAGTCAAACTGCCCAAATCAGCAGATAATAAATTTGTACAGGGCACAGTCAAAGGTAAATACCCTAAGAACATAAAGTTTTTGACTGCTTGCAAACACTGATATGTCCCCTGCATACCTCAGAGACCTTGGCTTCCAAAGGAACCAGCCAGAGGACAGAGAAGGCTTGTCTAGAACCAGAAGACCAGGAAGAGGACACCTTGGACACAGTGGTGGATGGCAAAACATTGAAGGAGATAATATCAACCTTGCCATTCACACTCCAATTCAACAGAAACCTCAAACCAGAGGACTGGAAGGATATGGATCAAGTTCTTCAGATCCACCAACTCCTCAAAGACGTGTTTCAATGGAGCATGGACAACAAAAGGTTCAACCTAGCAACTCACTGGGCAGAACTTGGATCAAGTTGCCAGAAGATATTTCTCAAAGAGATAGACTTCAAAGACCTTATGGTAATCACCAAAGGCTGGAATCCTACCAGGAAGCACAGACTCCTGGAGGCAAGGGCACAGAGGATAAGGGAGAATCAAGCCACTATCCAAGCAATAGAAGAACAATTAACCCAGACAGGGCTTACTCAGAATCCTTCAGGTTCACAAGGAGCAGGCCAAATCAGCTCTCCATTGGCTTCACACCATTCAGAAACCAGCAGATGAGTGACCAAGAGTCACCATTCTTCACAATTCCAGGAAGTTTCCAGGAGAAGACAAGGAAACAAGGGCAAGAACAAAGCCTCCTTCAACCAGAGGAGGAAAGAGTCAGACCCCATGATCCAGAAGCTGTTAGATTTGGTAAAAGAAGTACACAAGAACCAGAAGTAGTTGTAAACCACTCTAGAATCAGTAGTCCTAGTAATAGAAACATTACCCCCACTCAGACTGAAAATAACATTGTCACATCTGAGAGTAACATCAACAGTGATACACTGTGGTTACAAATGTCCCAATATGCTGAACAATCTGCAAAGCAGTTTGCAGAAATTAAAGCTAGCCAAGAGAAGATGAGACAAACTCAAGACTCCTTGGAACAGATAGTTAAGAATCTTCAAGAAGGATATGCTCAACTGAGGAAAGCCTCTGAAGAAACCAACAAAAGACTGAATATAGTCTTTGAAGAACAACACCACAGCACAAGGGACAGGGAGTGTCTGGACCAAGAAATTAACAAATTGTTTAATGCCTACCATAGCTTGAAGCCCCAACCACAAGGCCAAGTTATGGAGAATCCATATCAACCAGATGACATCAAACCAGATGCCATGTTGATGAATAAGGCAAGATCTCCATCACAATACCAGGATGGATATGGAATGTCTTATTCAGAAAAGGAAGCCTTGAAACAGCTTCCTGAGGCCTCAAGCTGGCCCAAATTCTCTGGATCAGGAGAATATGATCATATGGAACTCATAGATTATATTGATGGACTCTTCATTGATGTACCAAGCATACCAGACTACTGGATCACTGCTAGATTGAATACTGCATTTAAAGGCCATGCTAGTATATGGTACACAGAAATGAAAGAAATCTATGGCAGGAGAAACTGGCCATGGTGGAAGAGTCAAATAATCCAAAAGTACAGTAATGGAACTTGTATATGGCAAAAAACCATGTCATCTGAAAATGACAAGTACTCTGTGGACAAAGATCCATATGAGTGGTGCCTCAGACAGTCTAAAAGACTTAAAGGCATTGATCCTCAGATGAACATTCAAATGAGGAATCACAAACTTCTGACACAACTGCCAGGAGAACTAGAGCATGCAGTAAAATGCAGATGGAACCAAAATTGCACTCTAGATGACATAGCCAACACCTTACAAGACATAAGGAAGAGGACTAATATAGGGAAATTCACCCCATATAGAAGCAGCAGTATCAAAGAGAAACAACCACTCAGGGTAGAGTTTAAAGACAAACCCAGAGAAAGAGTGGCAGAAGTGGCTAAGAAGAAGAATTCTTGCAACAATTGTGGTTCAACAGACCACTATGCCAACAACTGTCCAAAGGTAAAGAAAAAAGTCTATGCCATAGAGAAAGTCCCTGAGGAAGAACCTCCAACAGAAGATTTGGAATCAGACTCTATGGGTGACGCCATCAGAGAACCATCTGATGATGACCAAGACCCAAGAGAGGAATTTTTAGTGGAATACCAAGAGGAAACCCCACTAAAAATTCAGGACATACAGTTGGAAGCAGGCATGCCACAGGACACTGCTAATAAAAACTTGTGCAAACACACACAAGATGCACAAACATTCCTAGTTACACCAACCAAAGGAATGGCATATATACATGGAACAGCCACAAAAATGACTGTTTGTATTGACAATGCTCAGCACCCACTGATCATTGATAGTGGAGCACACTGCTCCATAGTGGCCAGAAACTATCTGGATACCCACTTCCCAAACTGGGAAAAGCAGCTCTTGCCCACTAAGGCAAAGAACTTTAAAAGTGCATCAGGGAAGATGACTTCAATTGGAACAATTATCAAAGAGATAATTATACCCCACAGGAAGGGTAATATCAGACTCAACCCAGAGTTTGTAGTGCTTAATGATGCCCACATCCAAGGGTTTTTACTGGGAACAGATTACCAGAGGATGTATGGCATAGACATTTACAACAGTAAAAATAGGCACATCACCATTGGTACTAACAAGGAAAAGAAATTTTCACTTGACATATACCAGATATCTTCTCAAGATCCACTAGAAGAACTTTTGAAGGAATTCAGAGAGGGACAGTTTAGCACTACCCTCACCAGTAAACAAAAACTAAGTTTACTGAAGATGCTGAGAAAGAACAGACCAGAATTTGCCATTGGTGAAGAGCCATTAGGCAAGATCAAAGGCCATGATATAAAACTATATCTGGATGTGGAAAGGCCTTATCCACCCATGCTGAGGAGACCTCCTTATCCAGCAAGCCTGGAAACCAGTAAAGAAATTGAGAAACATATCAATGAACTCCTGGATATGGATGTCATCAGGAAGATTGGACATAATGAAATAGTGGAGATCACTACCCCTGTCCTAATCACCTGGCATGATGGCAAGTCTAGATTGTGTGGAGATTTCAGAGCCCTGAATAACTACACAAAAGCAGACAGGTACCCTATACCAAGGATACCCCATGCCTTAGATAAACTGGCTAAAGCCAAATACATAACCAAAATGGATTGTATGAAAGGCTTCCACCAAAATGGAGTTAAACCAAACTCCATGAAGCTACTCAGGATAATATGCCATCTGGGAATATATGAGTACACCAGGATGCCATTTGGCATCAAGAATGCACCAGCCCACTTCCAAAGGATGATGGACACCATATTTCAAGAAGAAATAATGGAATGCTGGATGGTAGTATATATTGATGATATCATTATATACTCAGATACATGGGAAGACCATGTACAATACATAGACAGAGTTCTAAGTAAATGTATACCAATCAATCTGAAAATTTCACTCAAAAAGTGTAATTTTGGCCAACAAGAGCTACTAGCTCTAGGACATAAAGTCTCAGGTCTTAGTCTGGCAATTGACCAGAACAAAGTAGCAGCAGTACTGCAGAAACCAGTACCAAAGAACATCAAAGAGATGCAATCTTTCCTTGGGTTTGCTAGCTACTATAGAAGCCATATCAAAAACTTTGCACACATAACTAGTAGTTTATACAAGTTATGTTCAAAAGATGTAGTTTTTGAAATAACCAAGGAAAGAAGGGATGCATATGAGAGGATCAAATATGAACTCACTAATGCACCTGTGCCCATCTTACCTGACTTTGAACTACCATTCAAGTTATATATAGATGCAGCATGCAGTCAAGTCCTAGGAGCAGCCCTTCATCAAAGACAAATTGTGGTTGGTGAACCAAGAGAAGGAGTAACTTGCTAGATCTCAAGGCAGCTGAAAGATTCAGAAGCCAGGTATGGGGCCACCCAGACTGAATGTCTATGTCTAGTCTGGGCTCTAGAAAAACTCCATTATTATTTGGAGGGTGCAGTCTTTGAAGTCTACACAGACTGCACAGCCTTGAAGGCTTTACTAAACATTAAGACTACAAATAGACATATGCTGAGATGGCAAATAGCCATCCAGGAGTATAGAGGGAACATGACCATCATATACAAGGAAGGTAAAAGCCATACCAATGCAGATGGCCTCAGCAGATGGCCACTGGACAATGTCAAAAGCAATCCAGCTTATGACCCAGAAGTTGCAGCAAAAATCCTTATCCATTTCATGGAAATAGATAGGAGGAAAAACTTCAGATTATATGAATGGGCACCAGAAAGTGGTACCCTTGACAGTGGAAACACTGACTCAGAAGGGACAGAAACTCCCATACTGGGAATAAGCTCCTCAGAACTGCACAATGAATTCTTCAGTGCAGTACAGAAGTCTTATGCCAAACACAAACAGTGTAGCATACTACTCCAGCTCCTTCAACAAAAGTACAGGAGTCCAGAACTGGAAACCCAGCTGGAAGAACCCTGGTTGAGGGCCTATAAGGATAATAAGTTTTTTCTTATAGATGGCCTGCTCTACCACAGAGAAAAGCACACAAGTGCACTCACAGTGGTAGACAGAGACCACATCTCATTGATCCTACAGGAATGCCATGACTGCCCCTATATGGGACACATGAGTGAAGACAGGACCAAGGAAAGGGCAGCAAGCACAGCTTGGTGGCCCAAGTGGGAACAAGAGTTGAGTGAATACATCAACACTTGTGAAAGATGCCAAAAGGAAAATAGAAAACATGGGAAGAAGTATGGGTTACTTCAACACATAGAAGAACCCAAGCACCCATGGGAAACCATCAACATGGACTGGGTTACAGGACTTGTCCCAGGAGGCAAAGAAAACTATAATGCCTGTTTGATCATAGTTGATAGGTTCAGCAAGAGCATGAGGTGTATACTATGCCATAAAGAAGACACAGCCATGGATACTGCTCTGTTGTTTTGGAGTAACATCATATCTACCTGTGGAGTCCCTAAGATCATCATTAGTGATAGGGACCCAAAATTCACATCTGAATTTTGGACTAACTTATATGACATGATTGGTACCAAACTTGCTTTTTCCACAGCTTACCATCCACAAACAGATGGCCTAGCTGAAAGGATGATCCAAACAATGGAGGACATCCTCAGAAGATTCTGTGCCTATGGCATGGAATACAAGGACCATGAGGGATACACCCATGATTGGGTTACCCTCTTACCAGAAGTCCAACTGGCTTATAATACAAGCCAGAACTCCACCACAGGTAAAACACCTGCACTGGTGGAGAAAGGGTGGAACCCCCTGTTGCCTGTGGATCACTTGCAGAAAAATCTCCTGACTATCCACCCCACAGCCAAAGACTTCCATGATATGTGGAAGAGGGCCTGTGAAACAGCTGCCAAATGCATAGCTGAGGCAAAAGAATACAATAAGCAGAGGTGGGACAAATCACATATGGAACCTGACTTCAAGGAAGGGGACCAAGTGCTAGTGTCTACACTGAACTTCAACAATCTCAAAGGACCTAAAAAGATGAGGGACTCATTTGTAGGACCTTTTACTATCATTAAGTTGATAGGAAAAAATCCAGTGGAAGTCAAACTCACTGAGGAGTTTTCAAGGAAACATCCAGTCTTTCCAGTGAGTTTGGTCAAACACTACTTCCAGACAGAGGAGGATAAATTCCCCTCCAGGAGAAAGAACCCCACACCACAAGAGATAGTGGAAGTGGAGGACTCCCCTGGACCTGTGAGTACGATCATCAGGGCCAGGAAGATCAGACTCAATGGGAAGGATCAAAGACAATACCTAGTCAGATTCAAGAACCAGAAAGCAGATAAAGACAAATGGTTGGCAGAGGATGCCATAACAGATGGGAACCTTCATTTAAGGAGATTCAGAGCCTCTAGGAGGACTGAACAGCCTCATCAATGATGAGCCTTTTTTAGAGGGAGGGTATGTCAGCCTGTGACTCAAAACCAGAGCACACACATGACAGCCAAAATACCATAAACCAATGGTATAGCCAAGATACCACCAAAACATGGATCTGAGCCAAATCAGCTCAAAAGTTATTAAAAGAAAGAGGAAACTCACTTCTTCCTGAAAATATAAGTCCCATCACCATAGGACAAGAAATAACAAAGTTATTCCTGCTCAAAGTTATTGCTGAGCATAAACCTTAATTTTCACCTCTCATCTAAAATCTAGAAGGAGAGGCTTAACCCCATACAATGGGTATTCCAAATGAAGCTCTAAGCCAGGGCTATCCAATGGTACCAGCCAAACTGAGCTAGCACCAGTATTACTGGAGTTATGGTCAATTTCAGGCCAAATAAGGGTGAACAAAACATTCACCTCTCATCTAACTTCTACAGTTTTAGTGTGGGATACCTGAAGTGGGGTCTTTTTAGAAAGAGAACAATCAGCGCTATCTGATGGTGTCATCCACTTCCTCATATCTCAACTACAACAGAAGTTATGGGGCAAACAAGCTCAATACAGCTTTTTGCCTAAAACACGCAAATGTACAAAAAATCTTGTACATGGGATAACTTTGCCATATTGAATGATACCCATATCAAATGAGGTACCATTGTGTGGAGCACACACAGGGCTACACACTGAACCAATTTTGAGGCTGATATCTCAAGAATTGACAAAGTTATGGCTGTTTTAAGGTTAAAATCCCACCTGCTGTCATATACAGCCTTACCATGGGATAATATCCCATAATCATGAATATGAGGTGTCAAATAGACAAAGAAGCATGTTTTTACTTCAATACCTCATATTTAAGTCAATACTGGGGTCCCATACAGCTTCTGTACAGCATTCTACGTGTCATACACCTCAGAATCAGGCTGTGAGGTCCCCAGATGAAAATTTTCACCCTGTATTGGTAAAAACCGCCCAGATGTGGTTTCAAAACCACATCTAAGCCCAATAAGGGCTATACAGGCTGTTTGCAAACCACAAGCCAGTACCAGAAAGTGAAAAATCTTCACTTCCTCTACGTGGAAAGGTCTAGCACCCTTTCGACCCCATTTCAGGATAAAAAGGAGGCTTTTCACAGCCAGAATTGTCTCCTCATCCTGCTCTTGAATAACCTACGTAGTAAACTTTCAAAAACAGTTTTACTCTTGGTTAATAATCAGGTATACTCTTAAATTAAAGTATTGTAGTCTTTATTATTGTAACCCAACAGGTAAAGCTGCACCCAGGTCTTTCAACAGCGCTCACCACCACTATATCCATTATAGTAAAGCCCTTATATTTTATATTAAATCTATTTTTAACCTTTATAAATCTTTTTTAAACTATTTTCCACGTTTCACAGTCATAGTTTTAGTTTTAAATAGCTTTATTACCACTTCAACATAGACTCATCCTGACAGAGGTGACCCCACCTAATTTTTTATGAGGAATCCAATGGTGAAATAATTTTTATATGTTTCTTTATTGGATAAAAAGGTATAATAATTTTTATTTAACTTTTTTCCAAATTTATTTAATTTTTTACATTTTGTTAAAATTTCATTTTTACTTAATTTTTTCAAGTATAAATGTAATTTTATAATTCCAAAATTTAATGTAATTTTATTTTTAAATTGTAATTAATTTTTTTATTTTGAATATAATGTTATATTTATATTTTGATTTCTATTTTAATAATATAAATAAATTTATTTCATTTATATTAATATGTTAATTTTGTATTTGTGGTCTTTTGGGTATATGAAATTTCCTCTAAGGCTCACATTCCCTCCCCCTAAAAAAGAATATTACTTTGTAATATTGGTGTTTCTAGTGTTTCTGAATCCCCTGAGGAGTTTGGTAGATTATGGTATATCTTTTTCTTCTAACCATTCATCTTCACAAGTTGGGTCACTGTACCTAACAAGGTATTCCCTTACTTTTTTGGTTCTTAATTTCCTTTCTTTAAGAACTTTGGTAATTTTCTTAGTACCAGATGTCTCAATAGGAGGTATAACTTGGGGAATCTTATTCCTCAAGGGAAATTTCTCAGCATCACTAGATTTATATGGCTTTATCAAGCTCACTGAAAATGTAGGATGCTTATTGCTAAGTTATTCAGATAACCTTACTTCAACAGCATTTTCTCCATGGAGGGCCTTAATCACAAAAGGTCCTGCAAAGGAGTCTTTCAGCTTTTTACATCCTTTGATGTTATTGAAGCTAGTGGTGGATACAAGAACTAGGTCCCCCACTTTGAAATCTGGAGTTTCATGTGATTTATACCATTTGTCTTTAGCATATGCAAAAGAGTCCTCCATGCACCTTACTGCATGCTCTCTAGCTTTGTCTAGCATTCCTTTGAAGCTAGCAGCTGTGGGATGTATTTCAATTAAGTCTTTCCTCAAGGAATCTTGGGGTAACTTGGGGTTCCATCCTTTTTCTAGAATTACAGGAGTCTGATTGGTACTGGCATGGATTGATGTTTTATATGCTAATTCCAGTTCTGGCAACAGAGTACACCAATCATGGGTAAATCCATCACAATCTTTGAATTCAAGGCCATATGCACAAAATCTTCTCACCATATCCTCTAAGGTTTGGATCATCCTTTCAGCCAGGCCATCTGTTTGTGGGTGGTAGGCTGTAGAAAAAGACAGTTTAGTGCCAAATAATTGGTGAAGATTTGTCCATAGTGCTGAAGTGAATTTGGGATCCCTATCACTAATGATATTTGTAAATATCCCAGTCCATGACACTACTCTATTCCATATCAGAAGAGCTGTATCCATGGCTGTATCATCTTTGTGACATGGTAAAAATATTGGAGTTTTACTGAATCTGTCCACAATTACTAGGCAAGCATTATAGCTTCTGTCACCTCCTGGTGGTAGGCCAGTTACCCAATCCATATGGACAATTTCCCAAGGTCTGTTTGGTTCTTGGATTTTTATCATATTTCCAAGTCTCTTGTTAGTGGATTTATTTGCCTTTTGGCATCTGTCACAGGTTTTGCAATACTCTGCAACATCTTTCTGCCACATTGGCCACCATATGAAGGTCTTTACTTTCTCTCTTGTTCTGTCTTCAGACAGATGTCCTGAAAAGGGACTATCATGGCATTCTTTCAGTACAAGATTGATTAATGACCTGTCTACAACTGTCATGACACATGTGTGCTTGGTTCTGTGGTAAATTATACCATCCAGTAGGTGAAATCTTCCTTCATCATAAGATTTTCTCCATACTTCATCCAAGGCATGTATTAGAGAGCTGTCTTTACAGTCTTTTTTAAGTAATTGGCATAAGATGCTACAATTCTTATCTTGCATGTAACTACTTCTGACTTCTTCAAAGAAGGTGGTGTTCAAGTCTGTAACACTTATTCCTTCTATTGGAATTTGTGGTGAAGCTTCTTCTGGCACATAAGAAGGATTATCAATATTATTTGGTAATGGCCATCTGCTTAGTCCATCTGCATTCTTATGAATATTCCCATCCTTATAAAGAATAGTCATATTGCCTCTGTATTCTTGTATGGCTATTTGCCATCTGAGCATATGTCTGTTGGGTGTTTTCATGTTTAAAAGTGATTTGACAGCTGTAAAATCTGTTATCACCTCAAAAACACATCCCTCTAAGAAGTAGTTCAATTTCTCCAAGGCCCAGACAAGGCATAGACATTCCATCTGACTTGCTCCATATCTGGCTTCAGTTGGTTTGATTTGCCTGGATATGAAACATATGGGTCCTTCTACAGGTTTATCATTTATGATCTGAACTTGGTGAAGTGCAGCACCTACTCCATCCCCTGAGGCATCAATATACAGCTTGAAAGGCAATTTAAAGTCTGGAATCAGTAAGAGTGGAGCAGTGGTCAATGCTTCTCTTAGAGACTCAAAAGCTTTGACTCTGTCAACAGTCATTTCAAATAATGTGTCTTTGTCACACAATTTATAAAGTGGTCTTGCTATGGATGCAAAATATTTAATGTGTTGCCTGTAATATCCTGCAAAACCTAAGAATGACTGAATTTCCTTCTTGTTCTGAGGCATGGGCTTTAGCAATACTGCTGAAACTTTGCTTTTGTCAATTCCAAGGGATAAACCAGATACAACATGTCCTAGTGCCTTAAGTTCTTTAAATCCAAAATGGCATTTCTTCAAGGAGATTTTCATGTTGACTGATTGAATTTTTATCAAAACTCTGGACAATCTGTACATGTGCTCCTCCCAAGTCTTGGAACAGACAATAATGTCATCAATGTAAATGATTAACTATCCCTCTGAGAGTTCTTCAGGGAAGATTTCATTCATCATTCTTTGGAAGTGTGAAGGTGCATTTTTGATACCAAAGGGCATCCTCAAGTATTCATACACTCCACAATGAAAAATAATTCTCAAGTATTTTCTTGCTCTTGGTGTCACCACATTTTGATGGAATCCTTTAAGGGAATCCATAGTGGTTATATACACTGCTTGAGATATTTGAGTAAGGGCAATTTGGATTTTTGGTATTGGGTATCTGTCTGGAACAGTGTAAGTGTTCAGAGCTCTAAAGTCCCCAACCATTCTAGATTTTCCATTATGCCATGCCACTATGACTGGTGTAGATATTTCTACTTCTTCATTGTGGCCTACTTTTCTTATTACACCAAGGTCCAGAACTTCTTTGATATGAATTTCTAGAGCTTCTCTTGATTTTGGACTTGCGGGATATGCAGGTCTTCTTAAGAGTGGTGGATAAGGTCTCTCAATATTAAGAATTATGTCAACTTCATGACCAATACTTGCTCCTAGAGGTTCTTTGTCTGAAGTAAATGCTCCTCTGTGGTCATACAAAAGGGAAGAAAGTTCATTTTCCTGTTTATCAGTCAGATGAAGGCTTATTTCAGCTTCATTTAACTGCTCAGACTTGAATTTCTCCAACTCTAAGTTGACTGGTGATACATTATTTACTGTAATTTGTTTTTTAAGTGGTAAAAAGGAAAGTTTTTGGCGCTTATTGTATCCAATAGTAAAGTATCTGTCTTTTTTATTATGAAAATATATCTCATACATGATGAAATAGTCATTTCCCAATATAAAATGAGTACTAGAGCAATTTTCCATAACAACAAATTCAACTGTGATTCTTAAATTCCCATTTATGTGTGGGAATATGACATTGGTCTCAAATATTCCTAATGCTTTCATTGGATTACTTGCACTGTTGAATTTTATACCATCAATTGGTAACAATTGGTCTTCAAAATTTTGTACACAAGTCTTAAGAAAAGATTTTCCAACACAAGAGCAGAAGGCTCCTGGGTCAAGCAAAAGCTTGGTGGGCTTGTTGTCAATTACCACTTCTTTTATACAGGAGTTACCAGCTGTATAACCTTTCCCTCTGTTTGGTTTTGTTTTCATAAGTTGTGCATCTTGAACTTTTGATAAATCAAGTTGACCATTGCTCAATTGTGGCAAGTGAGAATAAGATTCCATGATGTCAAAAGTGGCATTGATATTTTCTATATCTTTTGAAGATTCAGAAAATATGGATGACTTATCATCTGAATTGTCTTCAATTATGTCTTCTTTTCAACATCTGGTTCCTTTTCAATGTCAATTTCATTGATTTTCTCCCTTTTTGGACATGTATTGGCTAAATGGGTGGTGCTTTGGCAAATATGGCATTTTCTGACTGTATCTGCAGATTTAGACTTAATATTACTAGAATTTTCTTTGGGGTTTTTGTCCACAGAATCTTTCCAAGGTGTATTAAACCTTGTTTTGAGATTCACCCTACTCGAACCAATTTTGGTTCTGGTGGTTACTTCCTCTAATATATTGATAATATCCTCTGCTGAAGATTGTTCAGTAGTCCTGCTTTTGATAGCATGCTCTAAGTCACCTCCACATTGTCTTAGAATTTTTCTATGGATCAAAAATTCTGACATGTCAGGATATAATGCTGTTAATCTGTCCTTTCTTTGGCAAAACCATGGTAAAGCTTTGTCTTCATCAGCATTAAATTTGGCAGATTCAAAGGATGTTTCAACTTTAAACCTCCAAGCATCATTTGCCCATTTGTTGATGATTTGGGTTTTCCACCAAGTCCAACTCTGGTGTCCATGTGCTTGTCTTATTTTGATGTAACATCTGTGAGCTGATCTGGTAAACAAGGTGTTAAACCTGGCTGTTACCAATCTGTCTGGTAATTTAAAGTCCTCTTTGATCATGTCAATACCTCTAATGAATTCCATATGGTCATACTCTCCTTCACCACTGAAGTGAGGCCATTCTTTAAGTTTTGGAACTTCTTTCAAGAGTGCTTGGCCCATTGATGGTTCCAAGTTATGAAAAGGAGTAGATAATTCATTTTTTAATTGTGAATTATCAGGATCCAATACTTGTGGATTTGGAATTCTTGTGCCCTCATTTTGATTCAGAGGTGTAGACATTCTTGGTAAGGTGTTCAGTATTTGTTCAATGTCATTCATTTTACTGTTGCTAAACCTTTGGGAATTTCTGTATTCATGTTGGAAGCTTTGTATTAAATTTATTACTTCAATTTTATACATGTCTTCCTTATGTGTCAGTTCTTGCCATATCTCTGTCTGTCTTGTATTATCAGCAGTGACTTGATTCAATTTCATTGATAATTTTGATACTTCTTCTTGTGAAGCATCAAAACACTTTTTCAAGGCAATGGTATATGTCTTTACTTCAGTAAATGAATTTGAAATGTCATCAAGGACTTTCTTGTTATCTGTTTTGATAATATTTATGGCTTGTTTAATTCTTGTTTCAATTATGTCATCAATGTTGAATTTAGAATATTTATCTGTTAATTCTTTAATAATGGCAGATTTTTCATTTATTTTATTGCTAGAAGAATTATCATTATTGGAAATTTTAATTGTTCTTAACACGTTTTCAAAACACACAATTGTTTCATTAATTTGGCACAGACTCAGGTTGTTTGTTTTAATGTTGTTACAAATGGTTTCATTTTTATCAGAAAGATGTTTTTTCACGTCATTTATAGCATCATACAATTCTGGGATGGAATCAAATATATCAGAAATCATTTCTGGAATCTTAATCTGGCTTCCTCCTTCTTCTGTAATTCCATCATGGTTCTGGCCATCTGAAATACATTTTCCATGGCATCCTGCTGAATCTTTGGGATTCTGTAGCCCTGGCTGTAAGTTTTTGGGGCTGGTGCCTTCCCTTTGCCCTTGTTTGGAGTTTGTGGCTGCTTTTTCACGTTGGAATTGCTGGTGCTGGCCACTGGCGCTGTTTTTGGCACTGGTTTGGGTGGTGGAGGGTTGTTTTTCCTCCATTCTAGTGTTAAAAGCATCATGTTTTTCTTCTCAATCAATGGATGCCATCCATTGAGCAATTTGCAAGTGTTGGGATGGCCCAGGAATTTTCTCACAGTTAGGTAAGAATTCATGCAATTCTTCCACAGGTCTGCAAGGATCTGGTACTCCTTGAATTGAAGTGCATTGTTGTATGCACTGTGGCTGGCTTTGTATATGTCCACAGAGGCTTGTTGTGGCAGTGTCAGCTCTTTTTGAAGGTAAAGTGGTATTATCAGCTTCAGAATGACCCATTTTAGTTGTTTGGAAGTCATCAACCGACCCCTTTCCTTCTGTACCTGATTGGCCTCTGCCATAATCACGTCTATTACCTTTCTGGGAGCTGCTTGAGGGGTTATAGCTTGCTCCTGACCTGGTTGAAGGCATAATTATGGTTACAAAGGCTTAAAATAGTATTTTCACGTCGAAAAACTTACCATTGGCCAAATTCTTAGCTTTCTGAAGGGTATTACTTATGTCCAAGTTAATCAATTCAAAAGATATTGGTTCAGGTTTGTTATTTTGAGTCACAATAACAGTCCTATTATGGTTTGAATTAATAGTACTGGCAGGAATAATGCTGGTGACTGTTGAGGCTGTTTCAATGTTTTCTTGTCTTACCACATTGTCAGACACTGAAATTAATGAAAAAACCAATTAATTAAGTAAAAAAAGATATTTCAAAAAAGAAATAAAAAATATAAGCCTCACTTATAATATGAAAAAAAATTATTTTTTATGGATTTTTTTTGGATTATAAGTATTTTTTATATGTTTTTAAATTTTTCAGTATAAGAAAAAAGATTTAAAAAGAGTAAAAAAATATGTCACAGGTAAAATATCATGGCTAGGCCCCCAAATGTAAGGTGTGGATATGAAACTTTGATTAAAAATCAAATACTTTTCCTGTCCTCAAAATGTGTATAAGGTAAAAATCAATTAAAAACAGTAAGAAATATTATTTTTAACAGAAAACACGCCAATTTTATTGTTTATAACTTTATTAGTATAAAAAAATAATATTATAAAGATTTATTGTTTTACCAGCAATAAACATTTATCCAAAATAACTCTACAAGAGATATTCAAGGCTACAAAAGAAATTTCTTCAAGAGCAATTTCAATTGGAATTAATTGAGCAAAGAACTGCAAGCAATTAATTAAAGAACAGAGTCCTTAAGAAGAATATTAAAGAAAAAACACGCCCAAAAGTGACCAGAGTGAATTTGGAAACAAAGTGACAAAGTTTACAGTGATGAAAGATGCTTTAATTCACTTTTGGGGTGGTTCAGGGGTAAAAATGATTATAAGAGTTACAAACAATGATTATAAGGATTTTTTCACGTGGTTAAAAGGTTTGAAATGATTTAATAAAGGTTTTTGGAATCTCTTATTGATTAGTTTAACAATGTTTAAACTAATTATAAAAGGAAAAGATTCTAACATGAAGAGAAAAGTGGGGCACAGAAGACATTCTTTTATAGCCATCAATTCTCTTACTCCCAAAGTAAGATTTACTCTTGTCAGTTGTGAAAAACAGTCTGACATCAGAAAAGCCAATTATGGCATCATTGAACCCTGATTTAGACCAAAAAGGGCTGGTTTAAGCCATTTTTAGCCATTTTAGACCCTTTAATCAACCATTACTATAGCAATACCTGGTCTATAGCCTTCAAAACACGTCAGAGTGTATGTAGGAGACGTAGAAACCAGTTAAAACTGTTTTTACTATGATGGTTTTATCTTAAGGGCAGTTTTACCCTCTTGGCAACAGCTAAAACTACCCCAGTTGGTATCAAAACCTCATCATCAATTGAGTCCACAGACCCTGTAACTCAATTCCAGGCCAAAAGTGATGAACGTTTGCGTGAACTTTGACATCCCACGCCTGTCAGCAAGGATTTTGGGGGTCTAGCTCCCCCTTAGAGCTGGAGTTCCTTTCCCCCCCAAATTTAATCTTTCCAATTTATTTTTCCTTTAATTCCTCATCATGTATTATACTTATAGTTTATGTATTTAATTCAATTGAATTGTACAGTACAATACAGTAATAATTGATACCTCATATGTAAATCAAAGTTCACTTATGTAATACACGCGCACATTTTGACATTTCAATTGAATTCAACTGAAAATACTTCAATTCCTCATAACTTCTAAACTAAACACAACACCTCAATTTTAACACAGAAATTGATGGTTAAAACCACATGTGGTGTGAATTAAAGTAAAGTTTTGAGGATTTTCAACTTTTGTATTGAAAATACTAAAAACTTAATTTAAGCTTATTTAGAGTTGAGTTACAAGAATTTCACTCAGAGGTGACCCCACCTGATTTTTTATGAGGAATCCAATGGTGAAATAATTTTTATATGTTTATTTATTGGATAAAAAGTTATAATAATTTTTATTTAACTTTTTTCCAAATTTATTTAATTTTTTATATTTTGTTAAAATTTCATTTTTACTTAATTTTTTCAAGTATAAATGTAATTTTATAATTCCAAAATTTAATGTAATTTTATTTTTAAATTGTAATTAATTTTTTTATTTTGAATATAATTCTATATTTATATTTTGATTTCTATCTTAATAATATAAATAAATTTATTTTATTTATATTAATATGTTAATTTTGTATTTGTGGTCTTTTGGGTATATGAAATTACCTCTAAGGCTCACAGATACAAGGGCAAAAACAAGACCTATTTCAGTCAAAGGCAGAGAGAGCCAGACCCAATTATCCAGAAGCTGTTGAGCTTGGTGAAAGAAGTACACAAAAGTCAGAAATAGTTCTAAATAATTATAGAATCAATAGCCCCAATAATAGAAATATTACCCCCACTCAGAATGAACACAGTGTTGTTACACCTGAGAGTAGCTTAAACAGTGATGCACTGTCATTACAAATGTCCCAATTTGTGGAGCAAACTCAAAAGAAGTTTACAGAGATCCAAGAAAGCCATGAGAGGATGAAAACATCAACAGCCTCCATGGAAAAAATTGTTAAAACCCTTCAAGAAGGCTATGCTCAATTGAGCAAAGCTTCTGAAGAAACCAATGAATGACTGAACCAAGTATTTGAAGAACAGAACAACTGCAAAAGGGACACAGATTTTCTGGATCAAGACTTGAAACAATTGTTTCATGTCTACAAAAACATGAAGCCCCAACCACAAGGCCATGTTTTGGATAGTCCATACCACCAAGAAGACATCAAACCAGATGCCTTTTTGGAGAATAAAGCAAGGTCTCCATCTCAATACCAAGATGGAGAGAACATGTCTTATTCTCAGAAGGAAGAATTAAAACAGCTTTCGGAGGCCTCAAGATGGCCCGTATTCTCTTGCACAGGAGAATATGATCATATGGAGCTCATTGATTACATTGATGGACTCTTCATTGATGTACCAAGCATACCAGACTACTGGATTAATGCTAAATTGAATACAGATTTTAAAGGAAATTCTAGTATTTGGTACACGGAGATGAAAGAAATCCATGGCAGAACAAACTGAACATGGTGGAAGAGTAAAACCATCCAAAAGTACAGAAATGGTACTTGGATATGGAAAAAGACCATGTAATTTGAAAGTTAAAAGTACTCTGTGGACAAAGATACATATGAGTGGTGTCTTAGAAAGTCTAAAAGACTTAAATCCATTGATCCTCAAATGAATATTCAGATGAGTAATCACAAAATACTGACACAAATGCCAGGAGAACTAGAGCATTCAGTAAGATTCAGATGCAACCAAAATTGCACTCTGGATGACATTGCAAATACCTTACAAGATGTAAGGAAGAGAACAAATATAGGGAAATATTCCCCATATAAAAGCAGTGGTTTCAGAGAAAAACAACCTTTCAGGGTGGAGTTACAAGAAAAAAACAAAGAAGGAATGGCAGAAGTGACTAAGAAGAAGAATTCTTGTCACAATTTTGGTTCAACATACCATTATGCCAATAACTGTCCAAAGGCAAAGAAGAAAGTCTACCCCATTGGGAAGCTCCTAGAGGAGGAATCCCCCACAGGATTCTGAATCAGACTCTATGGGTGATGCCATCAGAGAACAATCTGATGAGGACCAAGACCCAATAGAGGAATTTCTAGTGGAGTACCACGAGGAAAAATCACTAGAAATTCAAGACAAACAGTTAGAAGCAGGCATGCCACAACGCACTGCAAATAAAAACCTGTGTAAACACACACAAGATGAACAGAAGTTCCTAGTTACACCAACTAAAGCAATGGCACATATACATGGGACAGCCACAAAGATGACTGTTTGTATTGACAATGCTCAACACCCATTGATCACTTACAGTTGAGCACACTGCTAAATAGTGGCCAGAAATTATCTGGATAAACACTTCCCAAATTGGGAAAAACAACTCTTGCCAACCAAGGAAAAGAACTTCAAAAGTGCATCAGGGAAGATGACATCCATTGGGGCAATTATCAAAGAGATAATTATACCCCATAAGAAGGGTAATATCAGACACAACCCAGAGTTTGTTGTAATTGAACATGCTCACATCCAAGGGTTTTTACTGGGGACAGACTACCAAAGGATGTATGGCATTGATATTTACAATAGTAAAAACAGGTATATTACCATTGGTCCAAACAAGGAAAGGAAATTGTCACTTGATATATACCAAATATCTACCCATGAACCTCTGGAAGAGTCACTGAATGAATTCAGATAAGGCCAATTCAGAACTACCCTTACCAGTAAACAGAAACTTAATTTACAGAAGATGCTGAGGAGGAATAGAACAGCATTTTCCATTGGTGAAGAACCCTTAGGAAAAATCATAGGCCATTATATAGAATTTTATCTAGATGTGGAGAGACCTTATTCACTCATGCTAAGAAGACCTCCATACCCAGAAAGTCTGGAAACTAGGAAGGAAATTGAGAAACACATCAATGAACTCCTAGAAATTGATTTTATCAGGAAGATAGGACACAATGAAGTGGTTGAAATCACCACTCCTGTCCTTATCACCTGGAATGATGGGAAATATAGGTTGTGTGGGGATTTCAGAGCTCTGAACAACTACACAAAAGCTGACAGGTACCCTATACCAAGGATACCTCATTACCTAGACAAACTGACAAAAGCCAAATACATAACCAAGATGGATTGTATCAAAGGCTTCCACCAGAATGGAGTTAAACCAAACTCCATGAAACTACTCAGAATCATATGCCATATGGGCATATATGAGTACAACAGGATGCCATTTGGCATCAAACATGCACCAGACCACTTCCAAAGAGTGATGGACACAACATCTCAGTAAGAAATATTGGAAGGCTGGATAGTAGTATATATTGATGACATCATTATATACTCAGAGACATGGGAAGACCATGTGAAGTACATAGACAGAGTCCTAAGTAAATGCACACCAATCAATCTGAAAATTTCACTCAAGAAGTGCAATTTTGACCAACACAAATTACTGGCACTGGGACACAAAGTCTCAGGTCTTAGTCTGTCCATATACCAGAATAAAGTAGCAGCAGTACATCTAAACCCAGTACCAAAGAAAATCAAAAAGATGCAATCTTTCCTTGGGTTTGCTAGCTACTACAGAAACCACATCAGAAATTTGGTGCACATAGATATTAGTCTATACAAGTTATGTTCCAAAGATGTAGTTTTGGAAATGACCAAGGAAAGAAGGGATGCATATGAGAGGATCAAACATGAACTCACTACTGCACCTGTGCTCATTTTACCTGACTTTGAACTACCATTAAAGTTATATATAGATGCAGCCTGTAGCCAAGGCTTAGGGGCAGCCCTTCACCAGAGAAAGATTGTAGATGGTGAACCAAGAGAGGGAGTAATATGCTACAGCTCTAGGAAACTTAAAGATTCAGAAGCCAGGTATGGGGCCACCCAGACTGAATGCCTATGCTTAGTCTGGGCTCTAGAGAAACTCCACTATTATTTGGAGGGTGCAGTCTTTGAAGTCTACACAGACTGAACAGCCTTGAAGTCTCTACTGAACATGAAGACTACCAATAGACACATTTTGAGGTTGCAAATAGCCATCCAAGAGTATAGGGGCAATATGACCATCATATACAAGGAAGGAAGAAGCCAGACCAATGCATAAGGCCTCAGCAGATTGCCACTAGACAATGTCAAAGGCAACCCAGCCTATGAACCTGAAGTAGTGGCCAAGATTCCTATCCATTTTATGGAAGTAGATAGGAGGAAGAACTTCAGATTTTCTGAATGTGCACCAGGAAGTGGTACCCCAGATTGTGTGGAATACTGTTGAAACTCCTTCAACAGAAGTACAGGAGCCCAGAACTGGAATCCCAGTTAGAGGAACCCTGGTCGAGGGACTATAAGGACAACGAGTTTCTCCTTATAGATGGCCTGCTCTACTATAGAGCAAAGCATACAAGTGCACTCACAGTAGTAGACAGGGACCATATATCCCTGATCCTGCAGGAATGCCATGATTCCCCCTATATGGGACACATGAGTGAAGACAGGACCAAGGAAAGGGCAGCAAGCACAGCTTGGTAACCCAAATGGGAACAAGAGTTGAGTGAATATATCAACACTTGTGAAATATGCCAAAAGTGAAACAGAAAACATGGGACAAAATATGGGCTACTTCAGCACATAGAAGAGCCCAAACACCCATGGGAAACTATCAATATGGACTGGGTCACAGGACTTGTCCCAGGAGGAAAAGAAAATTTCAATTCCTGCCTAGTCATAGTTGATAGGTTTAGTAAACGTGAGGTGCCTACCATGTCATAAGGAAGACACAGAAATGGATAAAGCCTTGTTTTTTTTGGAATAAAATGATTTCCACATTTGGAGTTTCGAAAATCATCATTAGTGATAGGGACCCAGAATTCACATCAGAATTTGAGACCAACCTCTATGACATGCTAGGTACAAAGCTTGCATTTTCTACAGCTTACCATTCACAGACAGATGGTCTAGCTGAAAGGATAATCCAAACCATGGAGGATATCCTTAGAAGGTTCTGTGCATATGGCATGGAATACAAGGACAATGAAGGATACACCCATGACTGGGTTACCCTTCTACCAGCAGTCCAACTGGCTTATAACACAAGCCAGCACTCCACCACAGGGAAATCACCCTCACTTGTAGAAAAATGGTGGAACCCTCTATTGCCTGTGGATCACCTGAAGAAAAATCTTCTGACTATTCACCCAACAGCCAAAGACCTCCATGATATGTGGAAGAGGGCTTGTGATACAGCTGCTAGATGCATAGCTGAGGAAAAAGAATACAACAAACAGAGGTGGGACAAATCTCACATGGAACCTGAATTCAAAGAAGGGGACCAGGTGTTAGTGTCCACACTCAACTTCAACAATCTTGAGGGACCAAAGAAGATGAGAGACTCATTTGTAGGGACCTTCACTATCATTAAGCTGATAGGGAAAAATAAAGTGGAGGTCAAACTCACAGAGGAATTTTCTAGGAAACACCCAGTATTCCCAGTGAGTTTGGTTAAGCCATACTTCCTGACAGAGGAGGATACATTGCCCTCCAGGAAGAAAAATCCACTCCACCAGGAATAGTGGAGGTGGAACACTCCCCTAGCCCTGTGAAGAAAATAGTCAAGGCTAGGAAGATAAGGCTGAGTGGTAAAGACCAGAGACAGTACTTGGTCAGATTTAAAAACCAGACAGCAGATATAGACAAATGGTTGTCAGGAGATGCCATACCAGATGGGAACCTTCATCTAAGGAGATTGAGGGCCTCTAGGAGGACTTGAAAGTCTCATAAATGATGAGCCTTTTTTATAGGGAAGGTATGTCAGCCTGTGACTCAAACCCAGAGCACAAGCATGACAGCCAAATAACATAAACCAATGGTAAAGCCAAGATACCACCAAAACATGGATCTGAGCCAAAAAATCTCCAAAAGTCTCAAACGAAAGAGGAAACTAACCTCTTTCCAAATATACAAGTCCCATTATTATAGTACAAAGAATAACAAAGTTATTCCTTCTCAAAGTTGTTGCTGAGCATAAACCTTAATTTTCACCTCTCATCTTAAATCCAGAAGGGGAGGCTTAACCCCATCACATGGGTATTAAAAGTGAAGCTCTAATTCAGGGCTATCTAATGGTACTAGCTAAAGTGAGCTAGCATCAGAATTACCAAGGTTATGACCAAAATAAGGTCAAATAAGGGGGAATAAAATATTCACCTCTCATCTAACTTCTACAGTTTTAGTGTGAGATATGTAAAGTGGGGTCTTTTTGAAAAGAGAACAATAATAGATATCTGATGGCGCCATTAATTTCCCCAGATCCCATCTAGAACAAAAGTTATGGAGCAAACAAGCTCCATACAGATATTGAGAAAATCATATATATGTACAAAAGATCTTGTAGATGGCATAGCTTTGCCATATTTAATAATAACCATATGAAGTGAGGTACCATTGTGTAAGACGCATCCAGGGCTACAAAATGAGTCAACTTTGAGCTTGATATATCAAAAACCGACTGAGCTATGGTAGTTTTAAGGTTAAAATCCCACCATTGGGCCAATACACCCTTTCTGTGGGATATTATCCCACGACCCTGATTATGAGATTTCAAAAAGACTGAGAAGCTTGTCTATACTTCAATACCTCATAGTTTGGCCAATACTGGGGTGCCATACAGGATCTGTACAGAATTCTATGCATGATACATGTCAGAAGAGGGCTGTGTGGTCCCCAGATGGAAAATTTCACCCTGTATTGGTAAAACCTACCCAGATGTGGTTTTAAAACCACATCTGAGCCAAATACAGGCTATAGAGGCATTTTGAAAACCACAGGCCAGTCCTTGGAAGTGAAAAATTTTCACTTCCTCTATGTGGAAAGGTCTAGAAGACTTTTTCACCCAAGTTTAGGATAAAAAGGGGCCTTTTGTCCACCAAAAAGGTTTCCTCATCCTTCTCTCAAATTCCTACATAGTAAAAATGTCAAAAACCGTTACACTCTTGGAAAATAATCAGGTATACTTCCAATTTTAAGTATTTTACTTTTTATCATAATAACCCAATTGGTAAAGCTGAACCCTGGGCTTTAACAGTGCTCATCACCACTAAAAGCCTTTTAGTAAAGCCCATATATTTTAATTGAAAACCTTTTTTTATAATTATTATCCGTGTCACAGTCATAGTCTAGGTTTTAAATACTATTATTATTACCTCCTCATAGACTCAGCCTGACAATAATATAGTGATATTTTAATCCAAATGTGTTATTAAAGTAATAGAATCTTGATTAATAAGTGATAATCTCATCATATTTACTCTCCTAGAAGAATTTCTCTATATACAAGGAGCTTGGAATCTTTATTTGAAATAAATAAATAATCAGGGAGGAAAAAGCTCACAGTTTCCAGTGAATGAAAAATCTCAATAATTTTTCAGGATTGAATGAGATTAATAAAAGTTCCCAAAAAATCTCATGAGATTTAATTTGATGTAACAGAAATGAAGAAAGGAAGAAAGAGCATCACTTTTATACATTTTTATAGTCATTAATTCAGAAATCAAGTGCATTATGTCAATAAAAAAGGGGATAATTGAGGGTCCACTGTCAATAAGAAAGGGGGTTCATTGAAGATTCAAACTGAATCCCAAATTTAGTTCAAACACAGATCATACGAAGTACAGAGCTAATGAAATACTGAGGAATACCAAATTCAGTTGAAATTAAGTTTTTCTCAAATAAAGGATTCATCAGATACAGACATGAACTCAGAAAATGTGTAAAATAATGTATAAATCCAAAAGAAGGATACTGTTATGGAGAAAAAACCCAATACAGGCCCTCAATTGGTGATAGCTAGCTTCCAATTGAATAACTCAACATATTCAGTGCATTGTACAGCTCCTGGATCTAGTTATCAAACTATAGGATGTCATTTATAGCTTATACTATCCCCTCTTCACTAACTGGGTCTTTCCCCCACCTAATTTATATATTGTATTTTTATTAATTATACTTTATTTATTTCTCAGAATATCATATATTTGATATCTCAAGTCATTGTTTTCCTTCCCTCAGCTTTTTAGTAGAGCTTTCGTGGCCATATCCTAGTCATCCGTTTCCTTTTTTTTCTAAAAAAGCTGAAACAGTGATACAGGATAATTTTGTGGTTTTCTCTTTATTTTTATTTCTTGGGTATTTTAGGTTGTTAAAATGAGATTTTTCATCAGTAATTGAGCCCTCTTGATTTTCTATTTCATATTAGTCAGTACTCTCATCCTTTAATGCATTAAGAGGACTCTTAGTAGGTCTTTTTGCTGAATTCCAGGTCACTATTTACTTTAAAGAGCCTCTTTGACAGTTGGTATCTTCTTATATTCTTGAAACGTTTATTTCAAGAGCCACAAATAAAGTCAGGTATGTGGGACATATTTCAGATAAGCACTATATCTAATAGAAATCAAAGGTTGCTTTAGTTATAAGAAGGAATCTAGTAATGAAGATGAACTATTATGAAAAGAATAATAATGTGATATATGTACTAGAAAAGGCCTAAGAAAGGATAGTATGATAAATTAGCTCTGAAACCTCAGCTCAAATGTCAAAAGGAATGTGTCATCCTAAAGTGCCCTGATATGTAAGATCTTTTACTTGAAGATGTGTTTATCTAAATATTAATAGTAAAAGACTGAAAGTGGTATGAGGATGTAGGGTCAGAACTCTGATATAAGGGAAAAATATTCAGATATATTCTCTGTTGGTATCAAAAAATTCAAGCAAGCCTATCTAAATATTTAGTTATTTTGTAATAAAATCTTCAATATTAAACTTATTTCATTATACACTCAAAATTAAATAACTACATAAACAAGGAATACATAGTCTTTAAAAAGAATAAATATGACGAATTACATTTTAGGAGGATTTAACACGAAATTTCATGAAAAAAATTCAATTATTAGGGCGTGGCTTAAGATTATGACAGTCCGGATACTAAAATGGGGTGAGAAATTCTGGAAAAATCATGAGAGCTTATAAATTTGAAGATAAAAAACACCATTTGAAATATGAATCCTTCAGCAATGCACAACTAATGTTTATCACATTCAAAATGGACATATACAATATGATTTTGAATAAAAAATGAAAATTGTTTATATGATAGACCCCCTTATAAGATTTTATACGGTGGAATATTACCATACATAATCTACATTGTATCTGGAGGAAATATAAGTATCAAAGCCCACAATAGGTTAGATTTATTATTATCTAATATTGCTATACATGTGACATGTGATTAGAGGTAGGCACTTGAGACTTAGAAATATCTTTCTCTCCAGGGAGAGGCATGTGTCAACATATCTAAGCTACCTCTATTAAAAGGAAAAGAAAGTAGAGTAGTATGCATGAAAGTACACTTTTGAAGGATATTAAGGATATTATCAAGCTTTTCCAAAGATCCAAAGGTAAACAATGTAGCTACGGTGTATTAAGAAACTTTTATTTCTGAATTATTAGAATGAATCCAAGAATTTTACTTTGGTATTATGATAGGATCAATATAAAATTGTAAAAACTAGAATAGGTCCTGGAGGGATTCAGCCACTAATTTTTATGTTTTATTATTAATATGAATTGAAATCAAACTCTTTTTATTGTTGAAAAAATCCTTTCTTTGATATAAATATATAGATTTTCGAATATTGGGGAATTAAAAATTGGATTAAACAATGATATTGTTAAATTCAAATCAAAGTTTTGTTTTGGACACTTTTTTATAAAAAATCATGACTCAGTAAGCTACATAATTCAAAATTAGAAATCCTGAAGGTACCTCAGTATCATGGGGATCTGGCTCAAGCTTTAGTAGTTATTATCTTGTATTTTGTATCTCATTTTATTGTCAAAGTCACTAGAAAATGCTTGATAAATATTTAATAGAAACAAAAATATTGGAGTTAATCTAGAAAAAGCGTTCAAGATTACCAGATATGCAGGAATGGTATTGGAAAGGTTCTAGAGAGCCAAAAAAATGTTTTGACTGTGACTGTGACAATAATACGCCCAGAGATGAAGTGAAGGTTTTTTCATTTGAGGAATTGAGCTAATGAAAGGATTAATTCAAACTGAAAGTCCACTCAAGATAGTGACCAAAAAACAAAAAGCTCCAAGCACTGTCTTGACAAGAATTGGTGCCTACCTGAAATGGGTTAGTATTTCACTATTAAGAAAAGGTCTTTTCCCTGTATCATTGTAAATTGATCTTATGATTACTCTGATAGATTATATAACCTAGAAAAACCTTTCAGAAAACCACTACTTCTTCTTTTTTTTATATTATATCTACTAAATTTTTCTTTCAAGCCATAAATATGGCTTCAAAGTAATTCAAAGGAAAGGAACAACAGTATCTAACACATACATGGTAGCTCCTAATATATATTTTTCCTATAAATTACCCACAAATTAAAAATAAATTCTTTGATGTTAAAGTCTAAATTAAATCTAGCTAGCTTGTACTCAATCAAATTAAGTTCATTAAATAATCCATAAGAGACATTTAGGTCAGTTTGTTTTTAGAGATAAATTGTTTAAGAAACATATCAGTATATAAATTAGAAAAAGATATATTTAGATATCTCATACATCTGAAATTGATTCAAAGCTTGATAATACCTTTTGAACTAATCTTATATAATAATGGGGAATTTGGAATTATAATATGTATTACTAATATTTACAAATAGAAGGCTGTTATTTCATCCTCTGCGTAATATGGACGCCCTAATTAAAATACTTAATACATCTTGTTATCCAAAGGGATAATATAATTATATTATTTATTTTATGACAATTAAACAATGAAAGAAGCTGGAAAATTGGAATGCTTAATTAATGAGTATTAATAATTGGTAAAGCAATTTGTAATTATATCTCAGATATGTGATATGGGAGAATCAAGGTATAAGATACAATAGTATATTTATTAGATTAAATTGAATTTTTGATTTAAGGTAGCTCACTAGACTGGAATAAATTTCATCAAAAAAAAATAATGATAAAAATCAATTTGATATGAATATTGATAGATGAATAATATGGAAAATCCAGGAGGAAAAATTTATAATTAGAAATAAATCATCCATCGCTAATTGAAAAAGCGTTTTAAGCTCACAAACCCTATTCAATAAATGAGATTAACAATATATCTAGGATAATCTTCCTTCAGTTCTGGCATTTGAAATCTGTGTTTAGTAGGGATTTTTCAAGCTTTTTTGATAGGCTTTTATAATGATTCAATTAAGTCTCAATGCTATAATAGAATTCCTGATAAATAGGTTCTTAATAAGACAATTGGGAATAAATTTTAGCAATAAATGCAAGCCATCAATTTACAATATATTTTTTGATGAACAATAGCCATTAAAAGGTGCTTATCCAGCTGGTGGGGGTAGAAGCTCCAACGCAGGTGCAACCAAGCTTCAAATTTGCTTCATAATTTCTTCTAAACTTCTATTACTATTCTTATATCTTCCAATCTGGATCTCCAATATTGGGAAGTAATTCATATTAAATAAAATCAATTTCTTGGCTTCCAGTAATTATGAAAAACCCATAATCCAACAAACTTTTTTGAAGCCCAAATGAAGATAAGTCCAATTAAAATTAAAAATTTAATATTTTATTTCTCAAATTAAATGAAATGATGCTATTTAACCATGTTCTATCACATCTTCCTTTTGATAATTGTTTCTCTAAGTTCTATCTTATGAGATTTCAAGAGTTTCAACTTCAAAAATATTTAGATTAAGATTTCTTCCCCCAAAGAGTTTTCCATCATCATTTTCCCTCACTCAAAAACAGCCTCAAAAGGTGTGTATTTTGTGATTTATTAATCAAAGAGAACTTGATCTTTCTTCAAGGAAAATTAACAAAAGGTAATATATAGAGCTTCATTTTGTAACTATTGGAGCACGATGTTCAAAATTCCTTTCAAGTATTAAACTCAAAATAAATTTCTCCTCAACAGAAACTGGCTATATTTTTAAATTTCCCTATTTTCAAAATTTACATTTTTTCTTTGGAACCTAATATGAAATACTATTTTAGTTTCCTCAAAATTGAACTTTTACTCATATTAACACCTTTCTGAAATGAGAGAAAGAACCTGAGAGCTCTTATTTCTCAAAAATAATCTCTTGTCATCTCATATAACATATATTATACCCAAATAGGCTTGAACAAAAATTCTTTATAAGAAAATAACTCGAAATCTCATTCAATTTAGGGTGCTGGTAAAATCACATGATCAAAATGGTAAAACCATGTAAGCGCTTATTTTTTCCATAAATTAGTAAAAACATGTAAAAGATTCCCTGGGCCCCTTTTAAGTTTAATAACAAAACAAAACAAAACCTTTATTGAGCCAAAGCCTTCCAAAACCCCCCCCCAAAAAATCCTGACCCATTTTCCTCACATCCCCACCCCATAAAAACCAAGAAAAGCTCACACATAAATAATAAAAAATATATCCCACCCTAAAAAAACTTTCTCTTCCAAAAAAACAATCCCAAACCCAATTTATCAAATATTTCCAAACCAATTTTCTTCATTTTTTACCCCAACTACCCCATTTTCTTCAAAAAAACTTCCTTTAAGACTCTTTTAACTTCTTATTACTTCACCAAAAACAAAAAATTACATTTTTCCCCTTCCCTCTTCAATTAACCATAAAGTTTGACTATTCCTTTTTAATTTTCACAACTCTTATCCCTCATTTTTCATATTTCAAAAGGATCTTTCCTCATTCCATAAACTTTGAACTCCCCCTTTTATAATTTTTTTCTTTTATATTTCCCCAAATTTTTCCATAAAAAAATGCTCTAACCCCCCAATTGATAGTGAATTTCAGAAACTTGAGCTTCTTTGGAATAATCTTCATAACGCTTTTAGGTAACAGGGATATGATGTGTCTACCCTGAGGTCCAATATTATCCATAATCACACTGAAATAGGCTGCAATAGGTTTGGGACGCCAAAATCCCACAACAACTCCCATAAAATATGCAATTCAAGGTAATTTCACTTTCCTTTAAGCCTTTATGCAAGAACATATTCCAAGAGTTTCACTTAGACTCTTAATGTCAAAAATCCTGAACACAGTGGTGATGCCACTGAAAATATCATGCCATAACCTGCTGTCAGAAAATTAAATGTGCAAGAGACACGCCAAATTTCTCCAATTTCTGAATAAATTATAATTACAAGGAAAATTAAGGTTCATTATGCAGTCAGAGGGAGCCTGAAAGGCCTGTAATACTTCAAAATATTTGAAAACAGGTCAAGAAAATAAAAAAAGACAACCTGAAAGGAAGAAGGCCCATTGATGCACTTATTAAAACCCCTAAACAAGGAAACTTTTTGTTTTCCTCTCAAAGGGATACAGAGGGGTATGTTAACTAATTTTTTTTCACTCACCCCCTTTCCATATAACTACTTCAAGGTTTTCCTCATGTGATTCTTATGAATTGTATGTATAGAAACAATAAGTAGAAAATGCCACTTTTATCATATTTCTGGATTCAGATGAACAAATAAGACTTTTTATGGGCTTTTTTTTGATTAAGGATGGAACTTAGCTCTCATATACTTGGGCATCAAATCAATATATACAGAAATTTCTCAAAAACACCCAAATTTTTACCCTTGCAGTTATTTTTATTAAAAGGGATTTGAACTTGAATAATTCTCTTCAGAAACTCTTCTCAAACTCAAAAGGCAATTCATGCATTTGGAACATCAGTAAAGATGAACCTGCTCATTGAATGAAGAGAATTGGTCATGGGACTGATTTCAAAAATATTATAGGCCTGTGGAATCAAGTAAATGGCTTTTAATTTTTACTT
Source organism: Austropuccinia psidii (assembly GCA_023105745.1). Lineage (NCBI taxonomy): Eukaryota > Fungi > Basidiomycota > Pucciniomycetes > Pucciniales > Sphaerophragmiaceae > Austropuccinia > Austropuccinia psidii. Next base: position 66,544,073 of record JALGQZ010000006.1, read on the forward strand.
TCCTTTCAATTAATGGGGCTAATTAATTAAGTACTTATTTCTTGGGTTATGTCTTAATTAAATAAAAAGGTTTTCAAAGAAAATGAGAAGAAGCTTCAAAAGAAAGTCAAAAATCCTGAAGTATTGAAAATTTTGAAAGAAATATTTCTTCCTCTAAAGGAGTATTACATTCCTGCCTTGACAAACTCACATTATCAGCTGGGTGTGGGTCATACATAAAGAGTTGAATTTGGCCATTCCATGGTCAAATGTTGGCTTCCAAGGTTCACTGGTACTCTCCTGGAGGTTATTAAAACCCTTTTCATGGATTTTGATAATCAATTAATTAACATTAGAAAAATAATATGAAAACAGATTATTTTTCATTTCAATACTCTCCATCTTCAAATCTGTGTTCTCAATGGCAAGGTGCCTCATTATGTACTTCAGATGGCCTTTGAATATTTAAAAACAAAATTTACCTCCAGATAAAAATGAATTAACAAATAAAGTAACCATGAAGGGATGCCTTAATAACACAAGACCCAAAAGGAATTTTCCAAGTTCCAAACTCCCTATCTATCAGACTTTCATCATTGGGGGAATTTTTATTTGCCTTTCAGGATCTTGAATGCTCAACTTCATAGATTGTTTTTTCACATTCACTGATTTTATTTTCAATATTATTCTTATAATGGCTATCAAGGAGATGATCAAGGTTTTGAGAAAGAAAAAAAGAATTTAGCTGAAATAATATTTGAAGATATTTTAAAATACCTTTTTCAAACACTAATGGACAAAATAACCCCAATTCTTTAGCATTTTCAAGATGTTTTAGCTGGAAAGGTACCTTTTTATCAAATTCCCAGGAGTCAAGAGGACCAAGAATATTATGAAGACCCACTTGAATGAAAAAATACGTGTGGAAGACCTCAAGTAGAAAAAAATTAAAATTAAAATAAATAAGATCCCTCAATGTTTGAAATAATTGAAAGTAAATCCAAGAGAAGAGGAAGACCTCCATTAGAAGTCCCCAGAAAAATAGCTTCAAGATCACAGTAAATTTCACTCCCTCAAATTATGGAAGTGGATTAATCTGAAGATTTTTAGGCTTCATTATCCAAATAAATGAGTTAATCAGCTTCACTACAATCATAAAATTCCTTGAAAGAATATGGCCAATCAGGAATACCCTCGGGAGGTCCACATAGCTGCCCAAGGGAAGCAGAACCACACAAAGAAAGTTCTAAAAGCCTGAGACAACTCTGAAGATCTATTATGCAATTTATTTAACCTGTGATAATTTCCAAAGAAATTATCACACAAGTGATGAATTCTCCAAGATTTTTTTGAGTTCTTGTTCTTTGGGTATTTCAATGTTGATCAATTTTTTAAACCATTTATATCAGGTACCTGGCTCAGAAGACTTTCCAAAATTAATTTTTAAATACAGCTTTGAGTCCATCAATTTCCAGGGTGATGGAAACTGTGGCTATAGAAAAGTACTTCATAGGATATACAAGAATAAAGACAAATGGGCTGAATTCAGAGGTGACCTCATTAAATAAATTCAAAAAAATAAACAAATTGATGAATCCATTAATATCTTAGTACCCTCAGTAGAAACTTATTTTGACAGACTATGATTGTATGAAGACGCTGGACAAGAGCCAAAGATAAAGTTTATTTCAATTCCTGATATGGGTGCTCCAATTTCAAATTAGGATAAAAGACCAGTTTTTTCATTCCACAGTCCAATATTTCTCTGTTTTCCCTTATTTTTGTCCTCCAAATTACACTTCACCCATATTCACATGTTTTTTGGATAGCTGTTGTCAGTTTTTCACCTTGGATTTCATCCTTTCTCAACTTTACCCTGTCCCCCCATTACTGGTAATTGTTAATTCTATGCTCAACCACAAGCTCTAGGGTGGGAAGATAAGTTTAATAAACACAGAATGTTATATTTTTCAAATCTTCCTCCTCCTTTCAGAAACAAAACACCATTTTAGAGGTTGAATCAGATTGAAATAATTATTTTTTTGTATATAGAAGTTATCCCAGCTATCCCCCTTTAGAAGCTTATTTATGTCTTAACTCCCAAATCAATGATTTTTTGATAAGAAATATGGCAATTTTTCAATTAAAAACATGAAGAAAATATAAAGAAAGATGATTTTTGCACCTACACTTATCCAACCCAAATAAATTCCCAAAATTTTGGGCTTCTGGTTTTTGATTCTCAATATTTTCCTCTTTATTTTAAATAAGCAATTGAGGTAGCTCACAAGTGGTAATTTCTTTGATCAATTCTTCATAAAAATTGGCAAATTCAAAGAGATTTGGGGAAAAGAATTATGGCAAAAAGGGGGATCTCAAAATTCCACAACAGAGAAAACGAGGCCGAAGAAACTTGGAATATTTTTCAAACCTAGGACTGAGAATTTCGCTCTGAAAAGGAGGATTATTCATGCGTTTTGTCCATAAATTGGTAAAAAAATGTAAATCTTTAGTAAATAACCATAATATGTTAGATCATTTCACCAGAACCCTTAATTTATAATAATAATGTTATTAATAATGATTAAGTCATACTGTCATTGGCAAAAAATGAACTCATTTCATTTTCTAGAGAAAAATGTGAAATATTATAATAAATTTTCTCAATAAAAGAAGGGGAATGAAACAATGTTTCTTCATGAAAATAGGAGCTCTAAAATGAATTTCAGTCTTATGTATCCCATTTATTCACATTAATGATAATCATATTTACCATGAAAGGTTGTACAAAGATGCACATGATATAAAAAATGAGGAATTAATTCCCAAGGTTTTGAATAGGCTTAACTCTCAATTGGGAGATATAATCATTTCAACAAACAATATTCTTCATAGAATATATATCAAGTTATTTCATAAGGGCTTTTTAAAAATAGTCTTAGTAATTCTAAAAAACATTCAAATTAATTCCACAAATTATTTTCTTTAATTCCATTCTTGAGTAATTATATTTTTATTAGCAATTTCATATCTAATTATGGTAAATTATAATTTTCAATTAATAAAGAATATTAAATCCTCTGAGATATATCTCAGCCAAAATACATTTATTTTTATTTAGATATTGTTCTGTAATTCAAAAAAATTAACGTTATCAAAAAATTTGATTAACCATTATATCAAGGTAATAAACTTTCAAAGTATTTAGCAAATGATCAAAAACTTCATGATAATATCAAATCAAAAAGATCTCATTCTGGTGCACAAATGGTATATGAAGGTTGAAACCTTTACCTTTTATAAATAAAGATTTAATTAAGAGCTCACTCATTATTTCAATTTTAGGAAATATTATTTCCTGCTATTTATACCTATATAATGAACACAAACTAATTTTATAACTGATCTAATTAACAAATATCATTTTGTTAAGAAATTGAAAGTACTTATGGCATTAATTATATTAATTCATCCTGAAATCTCTAAAGTACTGTTCTTCCAGGAATTCATCACCCAGACATTTTGAAAGGATTTATACCCTTCAAGTGTGGCTTATAAGAGGAAAAAATTTATTACTATTTTCTGTTAAGCTTTTGAGAATTAAGAATATATTGAGAAGGGATGATTCCATTGTTCATGTAGCTGAATAGAATAAGTGAGCTCTAGAGATAATAATACTTAGGCTTCTAAACCTCAAATAAGGGAATAAAAAGAGAATGTTTAAATCAGGTAGTTCTAATAAAGTTTTTTTAATGATTCCTTCAGAATTTTTATACTAAATATAGATCTTTACCCTGAATTTTGACTGTATATTGTGGCCCAAACCATTTCATATTTTTTTCTTAAGCTATAAGTTCAGCATATATTCACAGAGGACATAGAAATAAAAAAAATAGATTAACATTGTATTCCTTCCTTCAAAATCTACTCTATGAATTTTTTTAAAAATAAAACAGTCGGGGATTTAAAGATAGCTTCTCATTTCTCAAAATATTTTTACACACAGTTGTGTTTTCATAAAGTTCAAATGCTAATTTTTTCCTGGAAGAAACTTTGTGTTTTAGACCCTTTTTTTCTAAAGAGCCAAAAAATACAGAAATATTTTACGGTGACAATTTACGGCTAATTTTGATCCCACTTTACTGAGAGACAAAAACATTAGATTAATTTATTTTGAATTTTAAACCCATTTTATGTTCATCATTCTAACATAAAATATTATTAAATTATCATCCTTATACTATTTAATTGCAAATATTTGGGTAAATTTCACAAAAAAAAAGTTCAAGAAAATGATTTAGAAAACTTGGAGAAAAGAGTATATTGATAAATATCTCTATAAAAGAGCTCATAATATGATACAAATCTCTTCATATTTATATTGGGACTTGTTATCAATTTTTGCATTGTATGATTCAATGACAATTAGGGTTTCAATTGAGATCTCATCAGAACATGTTCAGAAAAACACTAGGTGGTCTAACGTCTTCTTTATTTTAATTAATATTGATAAATTTGAAAGCTAGAACTATATAAACAACTCTTATGAACCCTATTTGCAGGGTTTGACATTTCTTTGGAGAATTGAATGAAGCTTATGTTCAAATATTTTTGAAATCTTCTCTAAGCTCTGTTCAATCCACCTGAACTGGCTAGGTTGAGCCCCGTTGGAGTTAAGTTTGAAGCAAATTTTAAATGCAAAGAGTTACTCAATTATCATTAATATAAAGCTCTTTATTATCAGATATCTTGGAGTTTCTTGTGGGATATTAATTAAGAGGACTTATACATTACATGAATTAGGTAATTTTATGGGAATATTTTCTATAAGCCTATCAATCTTCGTGAAGATAATAATATATTTTTCGTTAAAATCTTGTTAGAAATGTTTCAATTGGGTTGAAAATGGCCCTAAAATTTCAAATTTACTTTTATTTCAGAATATTCTGGTTTTCAAGGACTTAGCACATAGAAATGTATATTATTGTACATATTTATCAATTCCTAAAAAAAGGTTTTGCATATTCTTCTATGTTATATCTATGCAGTCTTATATTTATTTCATATAAGCTATAGCTGTTTTATTTCCTTTATTTTTTTTTTAATTTTTTGTGTTGTAATTTTCATATCTTTATGGTACTCTTTCTAATAATACTGTTTTTCTTAATTTTGCAATTTCTCAACTTTTCAGTTTTATTGCTTTTTTTTCTTTTGTTATAGTTTCTTATTTTATTCTTTTCATTTATTTGATCCTTTTTTTAAATTTCTAATGTTTTTTGGGTTTCTTTTGTTTTTCTTTTTGTGTTTTTTTATTTTTCATTTTTATTTTTGTTTATTTTGTTTTTGTTTTTAAGTTATTTGTTTATTTTAATCATTATTTTTTGAATTTGTTTTTGTCAATTTTTATAATTTTTTTTCAGTAGTCCAAGAAGTTGAGATACATTTCAAACAAAATGAGAAATAAATTAAACAAAAAAATAATAATGAAAGAAAAAGATCAATGACAACAAAATTTAAAAAAAATAAATAAATAAATTATAAAAAATTCATCAAAAAATTGAAAAAAAAAACAAAACAAAAATAAAAAATAACCTAAAATTACAAAATATATAATCCAAATTTAAAAAAGAACATTTTATTTCCGTTTTTAATTATTATAACCCATAATAAGGCTTTTTATTTTTTTCCATTTTGGTTTTTGAAATCAACAACATTTCAGATACTAAAAAAGATTTAAAAAGAAAATTCAAAATTGTAGGCAATACATAACCAAGCCAAAATATGGAGCAGGTCAAACCAAGATATGGCAACTGTGAAAATTTAATTCCACAATATCTTTAACCCTAAATATATATGAACTGTAAAAAAAACATGGAAAATGATGAGGTGTTCTCAACACTATTGAAGAATTATATAAAAAATTGCAGGAAAATATCTATAAGTACCAAATTTCATTATCAAAAAAGTTATTAAAATGAATAGGAAATTAAGTTCAAATTGGAATATAAATTTTATAATTAATTTTTTTTCTAAATAGAAGGAAGTTTGGAAATATCTAAGAAGCTATTGGAGTGATAATAAATACTTGATATAATGAATACCTTGCATAATAAAGAGAAGGGTGCAAATATTTTAGAAAAGAAGTAGTATTTCTTATCTATGTAGATTGATAGCTAGAATTTAAGCTCAAAGAATTTTGGACATAAAATATTCAAAACAAATATGGCATATAAGTAATTAAAAATAAAAATTTCATCTCTTTTTTAGGAAAAAATTTGAAATTCTTGTAATTCCTCGCTGAAGGTATGTATTCTATTTAAGAGGGAAAAGAACTCAAATGTTTTGTGTGGTATTAAGCTTTGGAATAATCGTATTTTTATAAATAACAGCTTCTGTATTGAAGAGCTGCTTTCCAAAAAAGAGGTACATATAAGCATTTTGAAATGGCTGAAAAATTAAAAATAGGTCAGCTATTTAAAGTGGAAAACAAAATGAGTTAGTGGTTAAATTAATTCACATATATCTTTGAAGCAAGTGTCTTTCCCTGTTATAAATAAATTTTACTCAAGAATTCTTTGTATTAGTTGGTAGTGTTTATGTAATGCAAATTAAACCAATAAGAATGATGAGAAATCCATAATATTCTATTTTAATGGATTAGAGTTCTGATTGAACAAACAAGTGGGTGAAGGTATCTGAAAAGATATATCCAGGTTAGAGCCAAGGTTGAAACTAAGCTTGAAAGAATGTTTGACCTGGGGTGAACCTACTACTCCTGCCCACGGTGATAACATTTTTTTTCATGGTGAATATATCTTTTATACATACAGTTAATAAAATGAATAATACATAATCATATTTCTTAATAATGAAGATATAATGGTTTTACATTGTTTCACAGTACCATGCCTTATGAAATAATTGATCCTCAAATTGAATATTTATTTCCCCAAAGATATGGGCTAAAGATCATTAGATAGATGATTATCCATAGTTTCCCTTGAGTTTATCTGGATTTTACGAGATATTTTGGTGAAATAATCAATTTTGTGTGAACACAATACATTACTAGTTCTTGAGATTATTGCACAAAAGAGTTCACTTATGTAAAGGATATTATTCAAGATCCATTTTTAAAAATAAATAATAGAAAAAATACCTACAAAATTTCCTTTTTATCTATCAAATATTTTTTTCCAAGTTATGTGTTGAATTTGGTATTTATCTCATAAAAGAAAGTATTTTATCATGCTGTTTCAAAAAATCAATAATGATTATTCAACTTCAAATATCTATAATAGAAACTCTTATATTCAATCTATGAGGTAAAAATTAAATAGAAACTATAATTAGCACTTGAGGAAGTCCCCCATATTTTTAGAATTCTTGGCCTATTAAATGGAGGCAAAGCATTGTTTGTAATATCAGAAAATCATCAGCTTCTGACATCTGTGGGAAATTTATAAAAATTTTAATTATATTTCCATGGGGTAAAGTTTTTAATGGTTACTTTTTCTGAGTATTAATTTCTCCTATATTCCTGCAGGCTTCTTACTGAGAAATAAATTTTTGAATATATTCTTAATATATATATATAAGAGATACAATTATATATATAATATTAAATTGGAATGTTTCAGATAAGGTAACATACCAAACAGCCTCCAAATGAGCTGTTCACAAAGAGTTTTGGTATAGTTTTTCTCCGGAATAAAGAAAAATCATAAGAAAACTTCTGTAAAAAAATCCTGAATATTTTGAGTATATTATTGCAGTCTAATTACTCAAAATATTAGATCTATTTCTTGATTTCTCTTGACTATGAAGCAAAGTTACTTTTATATTTTTTGAAATAGAGTTTTCCTATAGCTCAAGCTGTAAATAGATTCCAACTTTTACTTACAAAAGGCTAGAGAGGTTTGAAGAACTTGAGCCATGAGATTTTTGTATAGATAGATGCTGGACAACCAAGAAAAAGTTTACAATTATGAAAGAATAGAATTTCTTACAAAACTCTTGTCAAAAAGGTTGTGGATAAAAATTTTAAATTTCTTTAAAAGAGGCAGCGCTTTAATATATTCATCACATATGTTTCACTTTATTGCTCAACATTGTTTTCTACTTGAGGAAAAAATCCAAATAACCCATTGATTATTTTAATATTTGGAGGCTAAAGTAGTGAAAGTGAAGAGGTTTTTTGAGATTCAAAATTAGAATAAAATGATCTGACTTAATGCTTTGGAATCTTATAGCAAATTAAATGAGATAAATTTCCTATCAAGTATCTAAATATAACATAGAGCTTAAACCTGTTACTCTGGAAATAGAACAAGGACAAAATCAATTTACCTTAAATGATGGTAACAACCATAAAGTTGGTGTAGTGTAACTAACAGAAAATACAGTTAATAAAGGTATAGGATGAAAGAGAAAACTATCCAATTTAAAAATATAGCACATATCTTCAAAATGAATAAAAACTGGCCAAGTTATAGAAGTCTTGACATTTAATGAGTATTCATTATGACAAAGACCGTTTTTTACCATTCATATATAATTTTGACTTTTTATGTACATAACTAGAGATCTTCTTACTATTAAGACTCCAAGGGATATTTTTAAAATGGTGAATTTTATTTAATTTTTTCTAATATAAAACATAAGCTGGTAGTTTTTCACCTTTACTTCATATAAAGCCCCTTAAAAGGAAGAAAATTATCTTACTGATCCCCACAAAATTATAAATATCATATATATTATATCTATAGCTTTAGATATATATTCTAAAGGCTATCTATCTCAGAACATGACAGAGATATTATTTCTGGATGGAGGTTTTAAGCCAAAATACTGGTTTCAAAAATTATAAACCCCTCCAAGTATGTCATACTTGATACAAGGAATAAATTAGGTGTAGCAGATGTAATATACCATGAAAGATTTGATTACTTCTTGTTTCAATTTTTTGATCATAAATATTTACCAAGTTATCTTGGCTGGAACATTTTTACCTCTAATACAGAGAACCTGAGAGTGACAAAATCTTTCATCCTGATAGCTTCTGTGTAAGGTTTGACTATGAGAAAATAAGAGAATATTAGAAATAATTTTCTTATTGTACTATCAATTTCCTTAAAGAAATTTAAGAATGAGATAATGATAAATTATAATAATGGTGTAAAGTAATTATATTATTAAATAAATATAATAATATAATAAAAATAAATATATTAATACTTGATAATTAATATATTTATGGTGATTTATAATTGTTACCAAAAAAATAATAAATGCCTAAGAAGGTTCTATTTAGTAATAAAAGCAATTTATAACAATAATATTGCTAATATTAATGTTATATATTAATATAAACACTATTTATATTAAGAAAAGTATTATCAAGGATAATAATAAAGCAAAAAATATTATAATAAGTCAAAATAACCTACTCTTAATGCTAAATAGAATAATTTTGGATGAATTTACACCAAATAGAGTAAATAAAACTCATTTAAACTGTATTTGCAAGTAAAAAATAAATTAAATTACAAATATTCTTGGTTTTACATGGATTTAGAATTTTAGAGAGATTTTTAACAAAAAAAATGAAAATTGATGTAATCATGTCAAGATTGGTGATTATAATGAAGATAATCTTTGGTATTTAATAATATAATCAATTTATATATAAAGAATAAAGAAATTATCTTCTAATGTTTTTGATGCATCTGAGTGGGAAATAGAGTAAAAAGAGCTCTGTTTATAGTAAAATATTCCCTCCTAGAGTCCAACAGGCTTCTAGTAGATGTTTAATGATGGTATCCGCTGGAACGGATCAGTATTTTAAGCTTTAGTGATGATTACATCATAATTAAGCCATCTTATCTCATTATCATGCCATTATTTAAAGTTATCACTATAGCTCTAAGTTTGATGACATCATAGGCTTGGAAGAAGCCTAAAATTTGTTGATTTTATTATTATCAATCATAATCTAATAGTATTCACCAGTTTTATCACTTATATAACTGTTAAGCTTAAAATAAGATTACAGTGATTGATCATAAATGATCAATTTTAATCTTAAACTTTGATCATTAATAAATTTTAGGTTATACATGTTACAGCCAATTGGAGAGTGGATTCTAATATCTTAAAATTTAATGAGTAAACTTTCAAGAGAATTTCATTACATAATCAAAACTCTATTTTTGATGATTTTTCTTGTAACTCATCTTTTCTGTTGAAATTCACTATTTTAAACTTCAAACCATGATTTCAAGGGGTTTTACCTTGAATATAATGACAAAAGATACATCATTATTCACATATTAACTATTAGAGCCTGAATAGTAGCTTTTTTCAATTTTTGGACTACTTTCACAACAAAGTGGTCAACAGCTATAGCAATTTTATTCAATAAACCCTTACAGCTTATTACCTTGCTTATAGCTTGTAAAATAGTGTTCATATCTGTATTCCTACAGTAATTAAGTGGTAACTTTATTTTTGGTTTGACTCTCTATCATTTTCATTTTAAGAGATATGAGCTAAAACCCATGAATATATTCACTGACCAAAAAAGTGCATATATTCAGGTTATTTCCTTAAATATTGATTTTAAAAATACGACATGAAGATTTTGTATGTATAATTCTTCATGGAGAATCCAATGGTGCAGCTTATTTTACATTTTTTAACTGTTTTCTGAGATAAATAAGAATTCATGTTTTTTTATGGCATTTTTACTTATTATTCATTAATTATTGACTTTACAGTTATGCCATAAAAATGATGTATGTGTATGTTATGATTAGGAATCTATCTAATGGGTTAATTTATTTCAAATTTTTACTGATTAGATTATAAAGTAATCAAGAATTTCTGCATATTTATGGCATTTCAACTTATTTTAAGATAATTATTTTGAAGTTTTCATGTGACCTTTTTGAATATGTGGTCATATCCCAAAGGCTCAGATTCTGTATAAAAAGAGAAGGGAAGAAATACAGAATACCAAATCAAATACATCATTATTTCCCAAAATTCTGGATCAATTTTTTGCCTTAATTTCAAAAAATAATCAAGATATTTGTGATTGGAGAGTTCTAAATGAAAACTTGGCTCAACAGCTTATGCACCCCTTATGTTTAAATTAAAGGTAAATATGGACTACATATGTCTAATATGAATAATTTAGGAATTATTAAGCCTAATGAATGTCTCAAGCCTTCTGAAATGTCCTCTAAAAAATTCTTTCATCTTGTATAAACCAAAAAACACATTTTTTTGGTTCTGGAACTACAAATCAGGCAAGTTTAGGCCTGTAATTAGTCTCAGAGCTGCAAGTCAATATTTTTCATTGAGGAAATGAACTACTGTATTTGTTTATATCACAGAGAATCTCATTGGTTACCCAGAAGTAATCATGGGGCCTCTTTTCTTCACCAAAAAGGGGCACAACTCACCATCTTATTTCATCCTATTCTATAATGGTGGGGCTGTTTCACAAGGTAGTAATCTTAGAGTTATGTGACTATCATTATGATATAAATGATTTTATTGCTTACAATAATAATCCAGTTGGTAATTAATACATACAGACCTCTCAGTAGCATTAACAATCATTTATTATCACCAATAGAAGCCTTTGAATCCTTTTTTGATCATTGAACCATTTAAAACTCATAGTAATAGTATTGTTGCTACTACTTAAGAGTGAACCTTACGCAGAGAAGATTCAGAAATAAAAATATTTGTAAGCATTTTCTATATATGTTTCCTTTTCCAAGATTAAATTAGTTGATAAATAACAGGTGTCTTACTAGCCCGATTGAATGAAATTATTTTCATTCATTTTTTAACCTTCTGAGAAAAGTTATTATTTGGTTGGGCTTTATTTGAAGCTATGCATAAGTTCTTTTACTTCTCTGATCTCACATACAGAAAAACCTACATGTCTGTGAAAAACTACAAGGCTTAATTACAAAAATACATCAGATTTTGATTTTCTTCAAAAGATATATTCATTTAACTTTAATTGATAAATCAATCTAAAAGACTAATTATTAAATATATAAGTTGAAGAAGACGAAAAAGAAATTACTAATACTAATTAAAGGCGAGTGAGCTGTGAGGTTACTGGAGGTCAAAAGCTATTCTTTTGAAAATTTGGGGGTTTGGAATGTCTGAAATTTATGATACACAATTAGACTTACAGTGACCCAAAAAATGTCTTCAGATACTTTTTTTCAAGAAAAAAAAACCACGAGAGGTTTTTTTAAAAAAAATATTTCATTGCGTAAAACTGTTATGCCTATTTGTTCCTAAGATTTCTGATGCACAAATGGCAAACCCACAATGGGATTTTGATGGATTTGCTTCATATATTGTGATAACAAAAAAAGTAACTTTTTATTGCCATTTTGATGTGTATTTAAATGCTGAAAGCTTTTTTACAGACTCTTAGATTTAATAAAAATAGAGCAAAAATAAGTATAAATAAGAAATGGAGTAAATTTGATAAAACAACAAATAATATCAGCTCAATTAGTAAGAAATGAAGATGCAGAATCCATTTCACTAATAGTGGCTATGTTATGGGTTTATAAAGCTTAATGTCCTACCATATTGTGGGTCCACCATTGCATTCAATCACATCCTCCATTTTCTTGTGCATACCAATGAGCAACTTCTCAAAGAAAGAAGGTGAGAGATCATCCCAAGTGCTCTGAATGGCTTCATGTAATTTGTCCATCGTGCAGGGCTTGTGATTCTTTGCCACACAAGTTTTCAAGACTTTCCAGACATTCTCAATTGGATTGAGGTCTGGGGAGTGGGCTGGCCAGGGAAGCTTGTTGATCTGATTGGTGGCCCACCACTTGTTTGATATTTGGGGTCCATCTTCCATCATTGCAATGCAATCTCAAGTCCTAATATAAGGTGCATTGACCATGTACTTGTTGAACAGTTGCAAGTGTGGTTCATATACTTTCTGGATAAAGGTCGCGGCTAATTGGATACCATTTTAAAAGACAAGTGGGCCTTTTGTGCTGCTAATGAAATCTCCCCATACCATGAGTGATTGTTGGCCTGAACAATGATTAACTTTAAGATTTTCTAATATGTATTTTTCTTGAGGCATTCTCCAAACCCGCACCTGATCAGCCTTCTTGCCTAATTCAAACAAGGATTCATCAATCCAAATTATGCAAACCCATTGTTGAAAAGTCCAATGACTAAACTTCTGGGCAAAGGAAAGTATTCATTCAAAGTCCAATTGGCAAAGGTACAGCTTCTTGGGGGTGATACATGATTGCTTGCCAAGATCATGTATTGCCTTGCTCACATTGCTTGGAATTTACCACAAAATTTCATTTAAATTAGCTCATCAGTTTTTAGTAATAAAGGCGTCCAGGTTTTGTCAGTCTGCATCATTCAAAAATGGTGGTCATCCTGTTTTTGAACAATCGGCAAAAGAGCCATTCTCTTCAAAACTTCTGATGGTGTCATGCACAGTTGATTTGGGGACCCCCATGTGCAACACAATTGTTCAAATTTATAAACCAGTTTGTGACATCCCTATAATCTGGCTGTGTTTCTCCACTCCATTATTTTTGGGCATTTGTATCTGTAATTGGGATAAAGTAAATTAATTAGACCATATTAATTTGTAAAACAGAAGGAATGGAAACAAATAATCTAAAAGCCACATCTTGACTGGGTAAATTTAAGAAAAACAAACAGAAGCAAAAAATAAAACGTGGAAATGAATCGGAAGGAGAATGAATGGGAAAAAAATATTCAAAGATTAATGTTGACGAAGTAAATCAAAGAAAAATAAAAAGAAGCAAAATGGAAAAATGTTGTATTGAAGCGGAAGGTGAGCACGAAAAACTTTGAAAGTTAAGGGTAGGGGAAAAAACGTTAGCACCAGCTAAAAATTGTTAAGAAAAAAAGGAAAAAGTAAAACATAAAAAAACAATTGTGCATGGGTCGCGCGCTTTGTGTCCGTGCAGAAGGTGTCCAAAGACATCTTTTGAGTCACTGTACTTCAGTTTTTTAATATTCAAACCCAAAGACCTATTTGTTTTTAGAATGGTAGACCTCTCCCAGCCTGTGAGCAACTAGAGGGAATTGAGAAATAATTGTTTCCACGTATCTGCACCAATAGCCCGGGGTTAAGATCACACATAGATCTTGAAACAGTATATAATGGGGCCTCTTGCTACTCAACCAGAGATACCAGAACATTGCAGCAACTGTTCCTCATTTCTCAAAGTCAACAAACAGAACACTCTCATACGTGTATAGGCCATATACAACTTGAATAAATAGTGATTTATTCTCTATCTAGCACCTCTTAGCTGGAAAACAGCACTGTTGTATCAAATATAGATAATATTAATAGTGAATTTGGCTCCGTTTGTTATCCCAAAATTAAGTTTTACGCATAACTAATTATCCTCCTGTTAGATACATTAATTTTCCACTTTATTTTGTTGAATTCTTCCAGATTTCAATCTGACAAAAATCTGTATTTACCCTTCTTCAAACAAAATTTGAATGATTGTATGGTTTTTTTAAAAAATTGCTTCTCATTAATGAATACTTTTATCAATATGGCTACATTAATCAGCGTCAAAGAGTAATTGTAATTCAAGGTTCATTATCAAGAAATAGACTGCTAAAGGAATATATTATTCATACATTTACCAGTCTTAAATAACCCCTTGAAAGGAATGGGTTCAATTAGCTCATAATATAGAAATATATAGTGAGCTAGTAATATCTTAATTTTTTTTTAAATTTTTTGGGAAAAGATCTTCCATATTATTAAAGAATATTTTTTATTAGTTCAAATTGGAAGGTATACTAGAAGCCTCAACCCATAATTTATCACTTTCTAGCAAACTAAAAATGATCTTGTGTTAAAATATGCTTCTTCCTTTCTTTCAGCTAACATGGAATAATATATAAAGGAGAAAATATGAATTTAAGTCCGGAATGTATTATATTGTGACGAATTCTCCAATTCCCATACTCAATAGAGCTTTATATATATCTGAAATAACTTTGGAATACATTCTTAAAAAATATAAAAAAAAATTCCTTCAGCTTCTCATCCCATTCCATTTAATTCGCAAAATTATTTGAAATCAAGTGGTCTTAATGAGTACTTCTCAATTACCACTTTGATGAACTTTAAGATAATATTTTGGTCTTTGTTTTGATAAAAATGAATTCCATTTCCTCACATCACAAGATAAAAAAAATCAAGGATTTTGTAGCATTGAAATTTGAAAGATGTTTATTAATTCTCAAAGCTGTTATGATATCATAAAGAAGAGTTCAATGAAAGTATCTATAACAAAGCTTTCCCTTATGATTTGATATTAATTTGTTATTTAAGAATAATATTAATAGATATTTTTTTGGAATTCTAAAGAGATGTTCTCTAATTCATGTCTTTAATAGAGTTAAAGATCTTATCGAGCCTCAGCATTGGTTAGCTTCAAAATGAATGAAACTGAACGACTCATCAAGATTCTTATTTTTTTAGCAACGGCTATTTCTTATGTATATTCATGGTACTCCAGAATCATGCAGCTTAAATATATATCAGTTTTGAAGAAAAGAATCATATTTGTCAAAGTCAATTTTCAATTGTATGATATCATAATAGCTTACTCTAGTCACCGCACATTCAATTCCTGGAAATTATTATTGGTTTTTTCAATAAACAAGGAGGCTTTTTTCAGAAATAGTTCTTTCCCTCAATCAGTAATCACATTTTGTAATTTTGAAGAGAAAAAGCCTATTAATACTTATTTATTTTTTAATTTACCGAAAAAGGTGCCTTTTTCAGTGTTTTTAAGCTAGAAATAAATATTTCCTGTAGCTGATTTGAAAAAATTCCTGTAAATCTCAAAAAAAGAATAACTCAAATAATTTGAAATGGTAGAAAATTCAAGTATTTAATGACACATATCTTGAAATGATTTTTTTACCTTTTTGAGGGATTCAAGTCTGGATTTTTTTCAAGAACTCTGGGAATGGTCTCTCAAATTCAAATAATATAATTCATACTTTTATCAAAGATATTCACCATGAGATTATGGATAACTAGATTTTGGTTACTAATGATTTATAGAAGCCTTACTTCAAATGATTCTTCTAGAAGATTTTAAATAACATTGGCCAAATCAAATCTTTAATTGAGGATTGGATTTGATTACTTTGAGCATGGGAACTCTGTAATCATTTCCATTGAAAGGCCCAAGTTTCACTTTCTAAATTTTTTTCTGAATAAACGTTGAGCTCAAAAAGAATTTCATATCTCACTGGTATCAATTATATCCCCTTGAGCTTTGATTTAATATGTTCCTTTTCTTATAAATTCAGAGGAACGATTTTTTAAAAAACAAGAACATCAATTTTGTGCCATATTTTCTGCCTCTTGTGATAAATATGAGCCTCTAAGTAGCTGAGAGTTTTGGCTTAATATTAATAACATTTAACCTAGTTTTAAAACATTTAAATAACACCTTAAGGCTCTTAAGTCCTTTTCAAAGGACATTCTAACATTCTTAACAAAGTAGGTTATCAATAAAATGTCCTGTACACCTTTCCAGGCTGCATTAATAATTGGTTTTTGAGTAATTTTACCATTCCCCTGGAATAAAAATACAATTCAGAAGATTCTGAAGCTTCACCAAATGATACACAACATGTAAAAGTAATATTTGAAATTCCTATTTAAATAAAAGTAATTCTTCCTCATGAGAGATCTTGATCTCACATTTTGAAGTTTTACAAAAATTTAATTTAATTTTTTTATTTCAAATTAGTTATTCAAATTTATTATTGGTGGAGATATTTTTCTCAAATTCTCTTACTAAAACTTAAGTTAATTTTCTTTAAATTCCTAATCGGGGATTCAAATTCATGCTTTGAGGAGATTGAAATAAAAATACAATAAATAATGATGTATTTCCTTTGTTATTTCAATATAGTTTCATTATAAAAATGGTCTATAATAGCTCTATATTTATTTCAATACACATTTTATATTGAACAAAAGGTTTATGGGGATAAATGTCCTGATATCTTGCTTTTAAAATTTGAAAGCTTCTGATTATTAGGGGTGTCAAACCTATGAAATCCTGCATTCATAATATTGAATTCTTTTTCCTGAAATTCGGAATTTAATCTCTGGGACTTCCCAAATAACACATCCCCTTAGAAGTGGTATTTTGAACATGTAAAAACCTATATTTTTTCCTGAAAATTCTACATTATAACCCTTGAAATCCCAGCCTATCATAGCTGAATTTCTAAAAATGGTGAACCAAAACCTCACCCAGTGAATTTATCTGTGCATAAATCTCTTCAGACCAAATCCTTTGAATAGGATTCAAATATATAAAAATCAAAAAATTTCAAAAACATCAGAAAGAATCCCATTACTTCATCAACTAAATACCATTCAGAATCCCCTTTTCATGGAGTCCAATATTGATTTGTACCTGGAAGAAGATGTATCACTATTACACCACCTCAGTACACAAAGGTATCTTAGATTCAAAAAAGTAATCCTTCTGCATATATATACACTTCCAGAAATTTGGTCCAGATATCAAGTCATAGATTCTGTAAGGTTTGTCTATGAAACCCTTGATAATAGTAACAATATGAAGAGTTCTATGACTTTCCTCAGTAGAAAAATATAATATAATAATATATTATAACCACAAATATATATAACTTTTGAAAATAATTATATTAAAAAAAAGAAATTTTATTATTATTAAATACTTTAATATAAAAATTTTCTTTAAAATTATAATAAATTATAATTATTCTATTATTTTTATAGTCACTGAAAATTATAACAATAAGAAGTGTAAAGCTCTTAATGAGACAATTAAATAAGGAAAATATGAATGCTTAACCACTTATAAATAATATAAATATCATTTATAAAAGAACTATTACACACACTGTGCAGAAATAATTCTTATAGAAAAATTGTATATAAAAAAACTAATAATAGATAAGAAATATAGAACTCCAGAGAAAACCTTACTCATAATATATACTTAATACAACAAGTGGAATATAACATTTGTTATATTAAATAATTATTTTAAGTTAAAAACATGCCAAAAAATCAATATTTCAAAGATAAAACAACTTTTTATAAGAAAAATATGATTTAAAGAGCTTTAAAGAGGAATTTGTGGATTTTAAAAGGTATTTAGGATGATTATTTTCTAGAATAAAATATATTATTGGTGATTACAACAATAATCTGCATTCTATGATCTCAATTCTGTAATTTAAGATTAATAAAGAATAAATTAACTTAAGAATTACTTTAATAATAAGATTTCATATATAATAAAACTTTACCTGTTTAAATGTCTGATATAATTGGATTGATAGTGAATGATGGACAAAAACAGTGATGAAAAGACTCTTTTTATGTCTGAAGAGCAGCTCTCATAATCCATAATGGATATAGATGGCAATCTCAGGTCATAGCTGAAAGAACGTTCTTAAAAATAAGATTCTTAACTTAAGGTAACTTATTTTTAATTCCAATTTAAAGTTACCAGTGTTATTCTTAACTCCAAGTAACTTTAATCCTCATTTGGGTTAATTATTTTAAGCTTTAATATAGGAAAGTTTTCTTTATATTAATCTCAATCACATGAAAAACTTAAAAATATAGTTTCAAGCAAAAATCTCTTAAACTCAATTTTTAATTCATTTTCAAAGAAATCTTAATTTTCTTTATGTATAATTAAAAGAGTACATTTCCACGCTAATTACAAATAAAACTTGTTTATAAAAGATACTTCAAATTTGAATCATACACAGATACTGCTAAATTGTAAGCCGTGTGAAAATTTCAGGAAAATCCATTAAAAATTGGATTTTTAATGAATTTTTGAAGTTATTCCTATTTTTCCACATAAGATAGCAATACACACCAAACCTTAACTTTTGATAAGGTTTTAATTCTTTTAACTTTAAATCTTTAAGCTTATTTCAGCTTAATTAAGCTTTGACAGTTCTTAAAACCTTAATTTCAAGCTTGCATATTGGGATTTACCCTTTGGCAGCTTGAAATTCCTGTCCAAATTGGGATAAAGCCAGTTTAAGCTTTAAGGTTGGATCAAAGTCTAATATTAAAGCTTAAATAAGGTTGAAAATCCTCCAATACAGGTGGAAAACCTTGATTTCATTCTTGTAGATCCAAAAATTTGGGTACCCAAGCTCTGTCTGGTCTTTTTCCTTTTTCCCACCTTTTTGCATGGATTTTGCCCTTTTATTTATTCAAAGCCATACTATGGCCTTGAGCCCATGGAGGATTTACATCCTGTATGGAAAATGCTTAGCCAATTCAGTAAATATACACAACACCTTAATTTTAACTAAAATTTTGGTATGTTTGCTTAAACCTTATGCAACTATAAACTTAAGCTTATTTAAGCTTAAATGTAACAATTTTTAATTTTTTTTAAAAAAACTTTCAATTTTACTGTGATATTCTTAAATCTTCTCATAACATAATAAATAATAATTTTTGGGTATAACACCCTATGTGTGTACCCTAGGTTATTTTTGGTGTAGAATCCAAAAATGACATAATAATTATAACTTTTCTCATCCAAAAAAAGTTATACTTATTTTTTGTTATTTTTTATTTTGAATCCAATTGAAAAATATTTTCAAGACTGAATCAACTGTATATAAGCTTATTTGTGGCCTTATGGTTATGTCATATATACCTCACAGTCTTGCATTCCCTACCACCAAAAAAATATTGTACCACAATTTTTCTTTTGTAGTATACCCCCAGTTTGTTTGGGGGGGTATAATCCACTGTCCAACCTCTCTATTTATGCTTTTGGAGTATGTAAAGCACACAATTCAAGATTTTTATTGAGGAATCGGTCTTCTCTAATTTCTGAATCTTCTGAGAAATGTTTTGGAATCAGGTATTTTACTTTCTGCAATCAATTCATCTTCATGTTGTGGATTCCTGTACCTGAATGAGTATTCTCTTTCATTTTTTCCCCTAAGGCTTCTTTCTTTCAAGACTTTAAGTACTTTTTTCTCCTCACTTTGATCAAGTGGGGGTACTTTTAAGGGTGTTTTATTTCTCAAAGGAAATAATTCCTTGTCACTTGAAGTGTAATGCTTTACTAGACTGACAGGGATGGTTGGATGTTTGTTTTCCAATTCTCCTGACAGTTGTACTTGTACTGCATTTGTCCCATGAAGGTCTTTAATAATAAATGATCCTGAAAAGGAATCTTTAAATTTCTTTGGGCCCTTAATATTATTAAGGTTCAAGTTTGAAACTAGTATTAACTCCTCTACTTTGAATTCCTGGGTTTTATGACTTTTATCCCACTTCTGTTTAGCATATTCAAAGTCATCATTCATTCTTTGATTTGAATTATGTCTCACTTTATCAAGCAATAGCTTAAAGTTTGTAGCAGTTGGATTCATATCAACTAAATCTTTCTTCAAAGTATCAATTTGAATTTCAGGGTTCCATCCTTTTTGAAACATTTCAGGAGTTTTGCCTGTTGAAGCATGGATAGAAGTCTTATAGGCTAATTCCAATTCTGGTATAAGAGTACACCAATCATGGGTAAAGCCATCAGAATCTTTAAGCTCCAGGCCATAAGAAAAAAATCTTCTGATCATTTCCTCAAGGTTTTGAATCATTATTTCTGCTAACCCATCTGTTTGGGGATGTTATACTGTTGAGAATGATAGTTTTGTACCCAAAAGCTTATGTAAATTAGTCCATAAGGCTGATGTAAATTTTGATTCTCTATCACTAATGATATTTTTAAATATACCAGTATGGGATATGACTCTGTTCCAAATCAAAAGAGCTGTATTTATAGCTGTGTCACCTTTATGACATGGAAAAAAGATTGGAGTTTTGCTATATCTGACTACAATAACAAGACATGAATTGCAACTTTTATCACCTCCACATGTTAAATCAGTCACCCAATCCATATGAACAACTTCCCATGGGGTACTTGGTTCTTGGATATAAATCATTAAACCAAATCCTTTACCAGTAGCTTTATTGGCTTTCTGGAATCTATCACAATTATGAAAGTACTCAATGACATCTTTTCTCCAAGATGGCCACCATGCACATGTATTAATTCTTCCCATTGTTCTGTCTTCAGACAGGTGTCCAGAATAAATGTTACAATGGAATTTTAATATTATGGTGTTGATCAACATTTTACTACATAAGACCATGACATATGTGTGTTTAGTTCTATGATGTAAGATACTATCAAATAAATGGAATATTCCATTTTTTTAAGATGTCTTCCAAATATCATCCAGAGAATTAGCCAAAGCTGCATCTTTGCAATCTTTGTCAAGTAGAGCAGTAAGAATATGACAGTTCTTATCTGGCTTATAACTTTCTCTAACTTCTTCAAAGAATTCTGAACCCACATCTATGATGTTAATTCCTTCAATTGGAATCTTAGGTTCTGCACTTGTAGGAACATAGGAAGGAGTTTTAGGTGTATTGGGTAATTTCCATCTACTCAATCCATCAGAATTCTTGTGAATATTTCCAGATTTATGTACTATGGTCATATTATCTCTATACTCCTGTATAGAAATCTGCCCCCTTAACATGTGTCTGTTTGTATTTTTCATGTTAAGAAGTTATTTTACTGCATTACAATCAGTAATTACTTTAAACAAGCTACAATCAAGATAATAATGAAGTTTTTTTAGAGCCCAAACAAGGAAAAGACACTCTATTTGGCTAGCTCAATATCTGGCCTCAGTAGGTTTGATTTGTCTTGAGATAGAACAAATTGGACCTTCATAAGGCTTGTCATTTTCAATTTGAACTTGATGAGGAGCTGAACCTAGACCTTCACCACATGAATCAATATACAGCTTGAAAGGAAGTTTCCAGTCTGGCATCAATAATAATTGTGCATTATTCAAGGCATACTTGTTTTTTTCATACTCTTGAATCCTTCCCTGTGTCATTTCAAAGACAGTTTGTTCATCACAAACTCTGTAAAATTATTTGGCATGGAATACAAAATCTTTAAGGTGTTACCCATAATAACTGGCAATCCCTAAGGAAGATATCATTTCTTTTTTGTTATGAGGCATTTGCTTCAGTAAAACTGCTGCCACTTTGTTTTTATCAACACCAAGGCTCTGTCCTGACAATACATGTCCTAGAGCTTTCAACTCATGAAACCCAAAAATTACATTTCGCAAGAGATATTTTCATGTCCACTTGAACAATTTTCTTACTTACTAATGAAAGTCTCTCTAAATTCAATTGCAAGGTTTCTGAACTAATGATAATGTTATAAATATAAATGATCAACCATCCCTCTGATAATTCATGTGGGAAAATGGTATTCATCATTATTTGATAATGAGAGGGTGCATTTTTAATACCAAAAGGCATCCTCAAGTATTCATAAATAACATAATGAGCAATTATTCTCAAGAATTTCCTAGCATTAGGTGTCAAAACATTCTGTTGAAAACCTTTAAGGGCATCCATAGAAGTGATGAACATTTCTTTGGATAATTGAGTCAAAGTCTCCTGGATTCTAGGGATTGGATACATATCTGGAATAGTTTAGGTATTCAATGCTCTAAAATCACCAACCATCCTTGATTTATCATTATTCCAAGTAAATATTACAGTAGTTGTGACTTATACTTCTTCACTGTGCCCAAATTTTCTAAGAACTCCTAGTTTCATCAGCTCATCAATATGAGTTTCCAATGCTTCTCTAGCTCTAGGGCTAGCTGGGTAAGCTGGTCTTCTTAATAGTGGAGGGTAAGGTCTTGCCACATTAAGAATAATGTCCACTTTATGGCCTTTGATGGCTCCAAGTGGTTAATTATCAGAAGCAAAGGCTTCTTTGTATTGAAATAAAGTTTCAATAAGTTCTTCCTTCATTTTTAATCTTAATTCAGGGTTAATTTGTGCTTAAATTAATTGATCTGAAACAAATATGTCCTTATTAACATTCTTTACTTGTCTAATGACATTTATTTCTCTTTTTTCTAGAGGAAAAGAAAATTTCTGCCTTTTATTTTCCCCTATAGTGAAATATCTGTCTTCATGATTATTAATATCAATACCATAAATATTAAGATAATCATTTCCAAGGATAAAGTGTTGTGAAGTACAATTATTCATTAAAACAAATTCAACTTTCAATATTATACTTCCTGCAGGATTAGGGAATATCATTTCTGCTTCAAGAATGCCCAAAGGGTGCATATCTTGGCTAGAACTGCAGAATTTATACCTTCAATTGGCATTAACTTTTCTTGACAATTGGTATAGATAATCACAAAATAATCTTTTCCAAAACATATACAAAAAGAACCTGAGGCTGATCCTTTTAGATATGACCACATATCCAAAAAGGTCACAAGGAAAACTTTATAATAATTATACTCATAATGATTATCTTAAAGCCAGTAGAAATGCCATAAATAGGTATAAACTCTGAATTAATTCAGAATATAATAGGTAAAAATTCAAAATAAATTACACCATTAGATTGCTCATGGTAAAACACACATATATCATTTTTATGGCATATCTGTAAATTCAATAATTACTGAATAATAAGTAATAATACCCTAAAAAACACATGACATCTTATTTAACTCAGAAGCGAATGAACCACATGTAAAATAAATTTCACCATTGGATTCCCCATGAAAAACTACACATAAAACAATCTCATGACAATTCTCTAAAGTCAATACTTAAGGAATTAAGTTGAATATATGCAATTTTATGGTCAATGCATACATTCATAGTTTCTAGCTCATATCTCTTGAAATATACATGATGTAGAGTTAATCCAAAAATAAAGTCACCACATAATTACTTTATAACCACAGATATGAACTTTATTTGACAAGCTATAAACAGGGCTATAACCTGTAAGGGTTTATTGAACAAAATTACTAGAGCTGTTGAACACTTTGTTGTGAAAGTGGTCCAAGCTTAAAAAAAAGTGGATATTCATATTCCAATAGCTTATACGTGAATAATTATGTATTTTTAATCATAATATTCAAGGTAAAACCCCTTGAAATCAAGGTTTGAAGTTTAAAATATTTGATTTCAACATAAAAGATAAGATACAAGAAAAATCATCAAAAATAGAGTTTTGATTATGTAATGAAATTCTCTTGGCAATTTAATAAGGACATTCCAGGCTATCAGAATTCACTTTCAGAATAGCTGTAGCATGTATAATTTCAAAGTTATTAATGATCAAAGTTTAAGCTTAAAATTAATCATTTATGATCACTCACTGTAATCTTATTTTAAGTTTAACAGTTATATAAGTGATGAAACTGGTGAATACTATTAGATTATGATTAATAATAATAAAATCCACGAATTTTAGGCTTCTGCAAAGCCTATGATGTCATCAAACTTAGAGTTATAGTGATAACTCAAAGTAATGGCATAATAATGAGATAAGATGGTTTGATCATGATGTAATCATCACTAAACCTTAAAATACTGATCATTTCCAGTGGTTACCATCATTACACGTCTACTAGCAGAGTATTGGACTCTATAAGGGAGGAACTTACTATAAATAGAGCTCTTTTTACTCTATTTCTCCCCCAGATGCATCAAAACATTAAAACACTTAAATCAAAAGGTAAAATCTTTATTCTTTATATATAAAACTGATATATTATCAAAGATAAAAGATAATCTTTATTATAATCATCAATATTGATGCTATTACTCGAATTTTTTCATTTGTTTTGTTATAATTCTCTTAAAAATGTCATTTCCATGTAAAATCAAGAATTTTTTCAATTTCTTTTATCTTTATTTTTAAATACAGTTTAAATAAGTTGTATTTACATTAGGGGGTGTCAAAGTTACCAAATCCCACACTCAAAATCCCAAGTTTTTTTTTGCCAAAATCCCACATTAATTTTTTTGGGATTTGGGAAATCCCACACCTCAAGAGGTGAGGTATTTTGAGGTACAAAAACACAGGTTTTTTGGTACCAAATCCCGTGTTTAAATACAAAAATCCCCCCTTTAGCTTCCCATAAAGGCACATTTTTCAAACACACAACTCAGTAAGGGCATGTTAAATTGCATAAAAATTTCCTTTTCTTGCATAAAATCTAAATACACTCATCATTTATTAAGTTATTTGATTTCAAATTGCATTTACTGCGAGCCTTTTCTTCATTTACCATGCCCAAGGCATGGCAAAGGCTAGCTTTACTTCAGACCTTGAACTCACTTCAGTTCATTGATGCTCTCAGCTCTGATAGTGATTCTGATATCCAGGAATATATAATCTTATTAGATATGATAACATCACAAAGATACATCAATCCTCGTAGAAGATATCCATCTCATTACATGTATACAATGAATGATTTACAGAAATTATCATCTGAAAAGTTTCAACAGCTATGTAGGACCACACATAAATCATTTGAAAAATTGGTTGCACAAATTCAAGCTGATAAAACCTTTCAAAACTCATCACAAAACAAACAACGCAATCCTGCCATCCAATTGGCTGTGGCATTATCAAGGCTAGGATCAAATGGAAATGGGGCTGCTTTGGGAAAGATTGGAATGTTGTTTGGAATTAGCCATGGGGCTATTGTGTTGTACACTCAAAGAGTCATCCAGATATTAATGAAGTTGAAGTGCAAAGTGATTGTGTGGCCAACAATAGAACAACGCAGAGAGATGTCTCAAGTAATGCAAGCAGAATGCTTCCCTGGGTGCATTGGGTTTATTGATGGGAGTCTCATACCATTACCACAACATCCTCCCAATGATGGTGAAGCATATTTTGATCACAAAAAAAGGTAAGCTGTTGAATCTTTATTCTTTATTTCAATCTTACTAATGGTTTACATATAAGGTATTCTATGTCAATACAACTGGTTTGTGATATCAACAAACAGTTCACTGCTCTGCATGTTGGCTGTACTGGGTCACTTCATGATTTGAATGTCTATCAACATATGAAAATAGCACAAACACCTCAAGAGTTTTATGAGAAGGATCAGTACTTACTTGCAGATTTGGCATATGCAAGCTCTCCTTGGGTTGTTCCAGCATATAAGGGAGTTGTAGCACAGAATGAATACAACCGTTCTTTCAATTACTGTCTAGCAAAATGAAGGGTCAGAATCAAGCATGCAATTGTAATTTTGAGGGGGAGGTGGTTTTCTCGTAGGGAAATACAAAATCAAATGAGGGATAATCATGAAATTGAATTTTTTGTTAGTTGGGTTGTGTCTTGCACGATTTTACATAATATGTTAGCTCAAATTGGTGATGATTGGTTTGATTTATATGAAGATGATGATCCACCACATGCGTAAAATCTGGCCAACAATGACATTGGGGAAGATGTGGTAAATATGCGTGAAAAAAATTAAACCAATCACTTTGGCATGGAAAAATAGTCAATTGTAAATTTCATCAGGACCAATGTTTTATAAACTTAATTTATTGGCATACAATGGATTGGAGATGTTATTCATAAAATAAAAGTATTTACAATTAATATTTTTTAGTTCTTTTTTGATCCTGCGTATTTCTTTCAAAGTACCCATTGACTCTTGAATTAATTTCTGTGGGTGTCATTTTCAAGAATTTGTCACCTACATTTAAATAATTCATGGTTTATTTGAAAATAACATCCAAAATGAGTAATTTTGTCATGATTGATAATTTCTGGAGGTGTTTTTGTTGTATGATGAACCATTGTTGATGTCTTCCAAATAACTTCCATGATGCCAGGTTTTTTTGAAAAATCAATCTCCATTTTCAATTTGGGGAAGTGTAAGCCATGTCCAGAGGGGGTGAATACAGTTGGAAGTGGATGGAAATCTTTTTTTGATACAAAAGAAAATATACCATAAGTCCAGGCATTGAGATCGTTTAAATCTTTGTGTGGCTTATTGAAAAATCCATCTTGGGTGACAATGACATTGGTAAATGATTTGAATTCTTCCTTGGGATTGGCAGAAGTCCATTTGAGTTGACTGAAATTGGGTAATTTGGCTGCTTCCATCAATGATTGATTTTCATTTGCGGCTAATTTTGAAAAATGGGAGATTCTTGAGTGAAAAAATTCGTCATATTGATGAATCTTGATCCATTGATTGTTATCTGTTTCAATTTGATGAGGAGTTAAACCGGGTTTTCTGCAGTAAACACCTAATAATTTTGTAATTAGTCAGTAATTATTAAGGTAATATGACAAAAATATCACACACCTGCAGATTTTCCAGCATCAGAACCAGATTGAAACCCAATACCTTTCATAATGCCACCTTGGAGTTGCTCATTGGTTTTAATTTCTTGTTGATTTTGAGATAAGGATATTAATGTCATGATGATGTTTTGCAGCATTTGAGAGTGGCCAGAAGAATTATCAAATGGGTTTATTTCATATATGATGACAGGCAAAAACGGCTTGGTTGTTTTATTAATGAGGATATAAGAATGGGGGAGAGTGTTAAGTGATGGAAGTTTTAACCATGAGGCATTGGCAGATGTCTTGTCAATCAAAATTGTTGAAAAGTTTTTAAATTCTTTTTTTGAATGGCCAAGGTGAGACATTATTTGTTTTGAATAATGGATGTGTTGTCTTTGGCTTTGGGTGAGCTTTCTTTTATTATTTAATTTGGTATTATTATCCTCATGATGTTCTATATTTGGTTTAGTCCTAACCATGACATCAAGAGGAGAAATATGAGCTTCATCATCTTTCAAATCATTCTGATGATGTGCTGAGTCTGGTTTAGTCCTAACCATGACATCATCAAAATGATTGGAAGAATGAGAGAGAGGAGGAGATTTTTTTGAAACTTAAGGATGATGGAAGGGATGGGAAATGAAATGACATTGAAAAATAAATTCTTATAATTAATCCTCCCCTATATGAACAAATAAATAAAAAAGTGAAACAAAAATTAAAATAAAAAATCAATCAAGGGTCAGTAATGATTATTATCAAAAAAAAAAAAAAAAAAAAAGAAAAAAAATATATCATCAGCAAAAAAAGATCATTATCAGTAAATGATTTTTAATATAAAATAAATGAATAAAAAAAATCAAAGAAAAATCATCAGTAAAAAAAAGATCATTATCAGTAAATGATTTTTGAAATAAAATAAATGAATTAAAAAAATCAAAAAAAAACATCAGTAAAAAAAATCATTATCAGTAAATAATTTTTGAAATAAAATAAATTATTAAAAAAAATCAAAAAAAAATCATTATCAGTAAATGATTTTTGAAATAAAATAAATGAATAAAAAAAACATCAGTAAAATATTATTCAAATTCAATAAATGAATAATAAGAAAAAAAAATCAAATGAAATCAGTTTGCACATTCAATAAATGAAAAAGAAAAAAAAATAAAAAAAATAAAAAAGAAATGTTGATTATAGAAAAAAAGTATCATCAGTATTTTTTTTAATTAAATGATAGAATTAAAAAAAATTGAAAAATTAAGAAAATCATTCTAATGCCCTCTGGAAGCCATTAGAATTGAAAATAAATAAAAAGCCTCCGAATCGATTTGGAGCGATTTGAAGGCCTCAGGCCCTGGAACCTCCCAGGAGCCTATTTGGGAGGTTCCAGGGTTAGTGAGGTGGGGGTTTTGGGAGGTGGATGATGATTGATGATGGTGATGGGTGGGTGAGTTGTGGATGGTGATGGGTGGGTGATTTTGGGAGGTGCAAAAAAATTAATAAGAAATTTTAAAAGACAAAAAAAATTACCTATAGAAAAACAAAAAAAAATTAGAAAAAAATGGTAGTGATTAAACAAAAATAAGAGAAATTCACTTACCTAAATTTTAAAAAAAGTGGATTTTTTTTAGAGGAAAGGATGAAAAGTAGAATTAGAAAAAAATTAATTAAGAATTAAAATTTAAAGTTTAAAAAAAATGAAAAAAAATTGGTGAATTTTTTTTAAGAGGGAGGGGTGAAAAGTAAAAATAAAAAAATAAAGTGAAAGAAATTAAAGAAAAAAATCAACTTTAAAAAAAATTAAAAATTAAGAATTAAAAATCAAAAATCAACAAAACAAGGGACATTGCCCAATTAAAAATTGAAACCCTCCAAACTAAAAAATAAAAAATAACCATTAAATTAAAAAAAACATATAGAAAAAGATGAAAAAATTAAAAAAAAAACATAAAATGACATTTTCATAAAAAAGGAAAAAAGGTGTCATCAAATTTGATTTTTGAACAGACTTCATATAAATTCTCAATGCAAAACTTGCCCAAATTTTCAAATCTGTCAGAAATTGCAAATAAATGTCATATGAAATTTAAATTGCAAGTTGGTGCCCCAATTATGCATAAACATTGAAATTTCCATTTGGTAATAAAGTGGAGATAGATTTCATGACATAAGATCAATAATTAAACATAAACATAAGATTTATTGAACAAGCACCACATATAAATTGATCACATTACATATATGTAATAAGTTATTTTTTATTGATTAATGCCAGAATGCATTCCAGCTCCCTGATTGGCCTGCTTGATGACAATGCTGCTATAGTGAGATCCATCTGGCATTGCTTTTCCTTCAATTCCAATTCACGAATCCACTTTTCTTTTTCAAATTCATATTTCTTTGTATGTTGCTTCTCCTTGAACTCCATTTGCTATTGCAAATTGACTTCTTCAAACTGTTGCTTTTCCATGTTGCTTGCTTTCTCTTCATTCCACCTCTCCCTGTCCCACTCCGAATGAGCATTGTCACTGGTTTCACAGGCTACAAATCCTGAATTTAGTCAGTGGGATTGATCAGAGTAGCCATAAGTCCAAAACATACCCTTTTGCCGTGATTCAAGCAAATTGGCATATGTCGGTGCAAACATATCCATTGGCCTTTTCCTAGAGCCACTCTTGTCATTCAAGTTGTGTGGCAATGCTTGATTATGCTTTTGTGTTGAATGTGTTATGGATTTAATTTGCTGTTCAAAGGAGAAATAATCAACAATGGATTTCATAAGTATCAGGCTTAAACGTACTTACTGATTCATCTTGAAGGTTTTCCACTTGAATCAAGTCATCTTCATTATGAACCAAAGGAACAAGATTGAGAGGTGATTCCAATCCATTATTCTTCTTTAAAAAGCACATGAACTTTAATTATCACAGGTAAAAAAAGGAGGAGACAATAACTTACCTTATCAGGCAAAACATCATCATCATCACCATTTAACCTGTCTTTTTCTTGTAAATCATAGCTTGCAACCAGAGTGAAATTGGGCTTGTGGCCAAAGAGCGCATCCATTTCAGAATAGCAAGGACACATAATTTCAAGCTTTTCACTCATTGACTTTATTCCTTCACTCTCATCTTCTTCCGTTATTCCAGCCCCAGTTAAATTCTTGAATTTTTTTGCTGCCATATATTTCTTTTTATATGTTCGCCATTGATCTCGGATGCTGCTTGAACTAAGGTTTAGTCAATTAAGTGATTTTTTGTTTACCTCAATGGCCATAAGCTGAAATCCATGCTGCTTTGATGAGGGAGGTCTTCCAATAGATGTTGAACCACTAGTACCAAAACATGACTTGAAATTGGCTTTGACTGAAAGCCAATTAATTATGGTTAAATAATCTGTATGTATTAAGTGACCTGATGGATGAGGCAGGCCAGAGGTGATCTTCATATCTGTCTTGCTTTGGATAGAGGCATTATTATATGGATCAAGAAGTATAAATGGACTGTAAGCGTTTCGGTCATATTGTCCAAAATGGAGTGTAGAAGAATATGTTGTGCAGGTATGAATTGTGAGTACTCATTTGGGTTAGGTTTCAAGCTGAAATCCCAGATTCATAGGATTTGGTCAAAATACCAGGGGACTCAGTTAAAATTCCATGGGACTTACACATAAAAAACCTGGGATTTAGTGTTGGGATTTGGGTTCCAAATCCCAGGTTATTTTAAGGCGGGATTTGGTGACTTTGACATCCCCTATTATTTGACATAAAATCTTTCAAAATTATTCAAACAAGTGTTAAAAGTAGTTTATTCTCTTCTATTATAATAATTTCTCTCTATCATTACTATTAATAATTCGTTAATTAATATAAATAGTATTTATATGTATATATAACTTTAATGTTATTTTTTGTTTTTGATTAATAAAAAACAACTTTCTACACCTTTATTATTTGTTGGTAACAATAATAAAGAGCTTTCAAACAAATTAATTGATGAATATTAATATATTTATTCATTATATTATTATATTTAGGGGAGTGATATTTCCATGCCTTAACCTAAACTTTACGCCTACGCCTATGCATAAAATTGTGGATTCAGATACGCCTTCACGCCTTTCATGGATGTAGTTTGCTAAATCCACGCATCCAAGTGATTACTAAATCCACGCACCAATTTTTTTTAATCCAAAAGAACTATAATTTCACACTTACCCACTTTCAATTTTGATGTTCATATGAGTCTCTAAGAAAATTTTTGATAGCTCAGCATATGTCAAAGTACTTGCTAAAGCTGTTCTTACATGAAAAAAATAACCACCATAAGGACAGCAAAAGAAAATACAATCAGTCATTTGAATGATTGAAAATGTACACACCTTGCCAAAGTATGCTTCCTCTGTTGTACCTGCAATTCATAAATATAAAATAAGTGGTTCTGAATTTTTCATTGAATAAAACTTCTTATGAATTAACATACGCTTTGCATGTTTATCTCCACTGTATCAGGTGATATAAAATGGTATGCCATTACATTTTTCCTTTGTTCAATACGATGTAGACAATCAATAGCTTTATCTTCAGCAGCTGGATTCCAATGAGGCTCCTAGACATATATTAGATATATAGATTATATTAAAATATTGCCTCATGGTCATTTAATCATAACTCATACCATTATAAATACCATGTCTGCACAAGTTATATTCAGACCAACCCCTGCAGCCCCTATTGAAGCCACAAGTACTTCTACATTTCTGTTTTCCTTTAATTTCTTAAGTTCTGCTTCCTGTGTAGCTTGGCCTATTGTTCCATCAACACGTGTAAAAATGATCTTATTGTTTTCTAAGACAATTCCAATCCTACCAGTTTATCACATATAATTGTCAATCAAAAGATTCATAATTATCAAAGGAGAGGTACAAAGCAGAAGTTTAATAGACAAAATAATGGAAATAACCCAACTTACAAATCAAGAAATTTTGTAAACTGTGAGAAAATCACTGATTTTGGGGTTGAATTTTAATTTTTTGGCGTGATAAAAGAATTTTCAGGAGCCTCTGAATTTTAGTGCTTTTTAGACATGTTTTGACATCAACATTTTCTGTTATGGTACTTTAAAAAAACTCCCTTCTATCTGTGTCCCATATGGTGAGATCATACCTTCAATGTCATATATACTTTCACTAAGCAAGTGATGATTGCAACAAAGGCAAATCTTGTTTATATACTTGAAGAACATTTCTGAGCCTTGATTAGATGATGATATGAACTCTTTGTAAATATCATTATATTGCTCTAAAGTCCAATCTGAGAGAGGTTCATTGATATAATCATGATTAATTTCAGGTAGATCATTGAAAATGTGGTCCTTGTTTCTTTGTAGACAAAGATTCCTCAGGCATAACTGAAGAGGGCTATAATTTCCTTTTTTGAGCTCTTCCAATATATTTGGTACCCAATTCTCTTGTTTTTCACTTTGAGGTGCTGTAATGAAGGTGATTAGGCTCATTAAGTCATTTATACTGTTTTGAATAGGGGTTCCTGTCAGGCAAATGCCTCTGGATGTTTGTATTGCCCCAATTTCTTTTAATAAAGTTGACTCCTGACTTCTTATCTGACTAGTTATGTCAATTTAATTTATATATATTTCATCAGAATTCCACAATTTATAAATAATATGTTGAAAAACTCACTGGGCCTCATCTAAGACAACTCGGTACCATTCACTATGGTAAATCCAAGAGCTTTCTATATTATCAGGCTGACCAAACTCATGGGCTAACAAATGATAGCTAGATATTAGAATATCAGCTTCAGACCATTTTTTTCAGTCCAATCTCCTTTCTTTTCTTCCCATGATAGGTGACAATCTTTAGTCAGGATATGTCTGTATGTAACTTTAATTCATCTTCCCAATTCTTTATAAAACAAGTTAAGAATATTATGAGTGTTGAGTGTTTTTGTTTTTTATTAAGAAAGTGAATGGATGGTGGAATATCTCTTTTGGAATCTTCAAGAGTAATACATATGAGTGATATGCACTGAATTGATTTCCCTAGTCCCATGTCATCCGCAAGCAGACAGCCCAAGGGAGTATTGCTGAAGGAGTCTTTGAGGTTATTTACTTGCTTCTTTGTGATGCTATGTATCAATTTTATTCTTGTAGATGAGGCTGATGGTTTATTTAACCACAGAGATTTTGCCGATTTTTCATTTGGGTCTTCTCTATCTAGGAGAAATGCTAATCCTTGCTTTTGATGAGGCTTGAGTGAAGATTTTAGGAATGGTAGTAGGGATTTGATTTGTGGAAGATCATTCCCACTTGGCATCTTTGGGAGCTGTGAGTGCAGCTCAGGTGACAACAATACGTTCCGAGAAGAGATAACAGGCTGGGGCTCCAGGTGTGAGATAAGTGAACACCCACAATGTTCAGAGCTGTTGTATGTGGCTGGTTGGTGAATTAATATTGAATTCTGCCTAATGAGGTCAAATATATCAATGCTTGCTGAAAAAACAAAAAAATAAGCATTACTATTGAAATAGTGATGTTTTTCTTGTTGTAAAGGTTAAACTTGAGAAAGCTTTCAATGAATACTTTCTGGTTGGGGTTTTTCTCTAGATTGGTGTGCCACATTCCAGAAGGACCACAGGATATAAAGAAATTGGGGTCACCCAATAATGGCACGAGTGCAGAGGTGACATCCAGAGGAAGGCTACCCCAAGCTTCTCTTTGATGTTGTGTATACAAGAATAAATTTTGACTTGTATGACATAAGAAAATCCAATCATTCAGTGGAGAAGGTTTCTGAATGGGATTAGTGAGGCATACATGGGTTTTCAATATAACAAGGCAATATGGCTTGGAAGAATCCATATTTTGAAAAAAGATTCAGTTTGATCTTGACAGGAATGAATGGTAAATGCAATGAACTGGAGATCAAGAATATATATTAAAGTAATTTTGATACTAATCAGGCCGGCTTGTGGTTTGCAGTTACTATTTGTATTATAAATAGAAACACGTGAGGTTCAATAAAAGATTGTTTCAAAAAAACAGCTCAATTTAGAGAGGCAAGGAAATTTATTCTTGGATATGTTAATATAGTTGTATCAAGCTCTGAATGAGAAGAATCTCTCTATTCGAAGTCCTGACTTCGAACAGAATACATGAAGGAAATTCCTAAAAATACTTAAGGACATATATTTCAAGAAAGTCACCAAAGGAAAATATGTACTCAAGTTTGCATCAACCATCCC
Source organism: Austropuccinia psidii (assembly GCA_023105745.1). Taxonomy (NCBI): domain Eukaryota; kingdom Fungi; phylum Basidiomycota; class Pucciniomycetes; order Pucciniales; family Sphaerophragmiaceae; genus Austropuccinia; species Austropuccinia psidii. The sequence continues at coordinate 66,578,654 of JALGQZ010000006.1, forward strand.
ATTTCATGCATAAGTATCCTAGTCTAAAGTTGAAAAGCTACATCAAAAGAAATGGAAAATCACAAGAAATTTATATGTTTGAAAGCTTCATTTTTTTCTGTTGATGTCTTTTATTTTCATTTTGAATCCTTTCTTGACGTCCATGTCTTCTCTTCTTGGGTTATTGGATCCATACATATAAGGCTTTTAGCTCTTGAATATAGCTTGGAGTTTATTTGGAAAGAACAGCCAAAGTGAGTTATGGTGGGAAGTTCATCAAAAATAGGAGGTGGCTGAGTGGTCTGGTGAAAATTGGTTGAAGTTTTCCAGAGAAACTCAATAATACCTTGTTTGCAAGAAAAATCCAAGGTGTGGAGTATTAAGGAAATGAGAGGCCATAGCCACAGGAGCAGATGGGAGATGGAATTGGTTTTATGGCTGATTTGTCAAAGAATGTGAACAAACCATAATTCCAAGTATTCATTTCCTTCTCATCTCTATGAACACAATTATGAAAACCATTTGCTGTTATGATTACATTGGAGAAAGACCATAATTTTTGGTGGAACATTGGATTCCATTCACCTTCATGCCATTCAGGTAGCTGGGCTTCTTGCATGATTTCATTATTCTCATGGGCAGCAGAAATAGAAAGAATATTGATGCGGGAGGAAACAAAATTTTCAAACCGAGAAAGGGTCATTCATTCTTCATTATCTGCGTCTAATACTTCTGGATTCATTGTGGTCTTCCTGGAATAAACACCTAGTACAAGAAGAATAAAATTAAGAAAAAAACTTGAATATAGTTTTCTAAAGACTCACCTAAGGCTTTACCACTATCAATTCCACAGCAAAATCCAACTCCTTTCATATGACCATCAATAAGATCACTAGTGGATTTAATATGAGGACGATTTTGGGCCAATTTGTAAAGTGCTGTTATTAATTTATTTAATGAAGTGAAAGCTGGAGAAGGAATATGAAATGGATGCAAGTGATAAATGAAGAGGGGCTTGTGATTTTTTGAATTGAAAACTATTGAAGGATTTGGTGTTTCATTTATGGGAGGTAATAAAAGTTTATTTATTCTATTTGGCTTGGGCTTAACTGGAATGGTATTGAATTCACCTCTGCTTCTTGATGCATGGTCCAAAATTTGGGTGAGTAATTTTCATGCAATTTGAAATCTTCTATGTGAATGATTGTATTTCTTATTTAAAGATGAGTCATTTTTGGATAAGGGGGAATCATTCACAGCTGGTGAAATAGTCCTTCCCATGGAATGATCCTCAGAATTCAAAAACAACTCATCCTTCCCATTTTTGTTGGATAAGCTTGATTTACAACGAGTTGTTGGATGAATTGAGTCACTAATTGATGAAGAAAAATCATTTACAACTGGTGAAATAGTCCTTCCCATGAAATGCTTTTCTTCATCATTAAGTGACTCCATTCAATTTGGGAGTTTGATGAGTTAAGATGGTGAAAGTTGACTCATGATGGGTGAGATGGCAAGAAGCGGCGTGTGAGGCTTTCCCCTATAATGATTTTTATTAAAAAAAGTAAAATAAGTAAATAAAAATTGTTCTTGCTTAAATTTTATTAAAAAAAAACAAATAAGATTTTTTTTAAAAATATAATTGTTGTAATGAAATTAAAAAAAAAATAGTAAATAAAAATTTAATTTTTTTTTTTTAAAAAAAATCAGTGTTTACAATTGAATTAATGCCAAAACGACCAAAAAATAAAAATTTAACAAAAAAAAAAAAAAGTTTTTTTTGGAATTAAATCCAAAAAAATAAAAATTCAAAATATTTTTTTAAACAAGAATCATTGTTGCCCCAGCAATTAAATTAATGAAAAAAAAAATTAAGAAATCAAAATTGAAAAAAAAAAAAAACTATTTTTTTTTCAAAAATAACTAGATAGTGAACAAATTGAATTGATAGGAAAGTATTTGAAAAATATAAAAAATTAAAAATTACAAACATTTTTTTTTAAAAAAAAATTGTTTCAGCAATAATTAAAATTTAAAAAAAAAACTATTATTTTTTAAAAAATATAAAAAATAATTAATTTAAAAAATTAAAAATTAAGAATATTTTTCTTATATTATTGAAAAAAAATATTAAGAAATTACAATTTAAAAAAAAAATTGAATTTTTTTTAAAAGCAAAATGATCGCTGATCAAATTAAATTTAAAAAAAAACAAAAAACCTATGATTTTTTTGAAAATATTTTGATTGCTGGAGCCCCAGTAATCTAATTAAATTAAAAAAAATAATAATAAAATTGTTTTTGAAAAAAAATGAAAAAACATTTTTTTAAAAAAAAAAAATTGTGATCACTGGGGCTGTAAGAGAGCCCCAGTGATCAATTTAAATTAAATAAAATAAAATAAAATATTTTTTTTTAAAAAAATTTCAATTTAAATTAAATGAAATCAAATAATTAAAAAATAAATTTTTTAAAAAAAAAGATAATGTTTCTGTTAAAAAAATTTGTGATCTCAATTTAAATAAAAAAAAATGTTTTTTTTTTAAAAAAACTTTTGATCGCTGGGGCTGTAAGAGCCCCAGAAATCAATTTAAATATAAAAGAAATAAAATGAAAATAAAAATAATTAAAAATTAAAATTTTTTAAAAAAAAAAAAATGTTTTTTTTAAAACAAACTTTTGATTGCTGGGGCTCTTACAGCCCCAGAAATCAATTTAAATAAAAAAAAATAAAATAAAAATAAAAATAATTAAAAATTAAAATTCTTTGAAAAAAAAATTGTTTTTTTTTTAAAAAATTTGTGATCGCTGGGGCTGTAAGAGCCCCAGCAATCAATTTAAATGAAAAAAAAAGATTGGTAAATTGAAAATTAAAAAAGAAACTCACTTGGGTATCTTTTAATTACAAGTTTTTGGTTATGAGTATTATTTTATATCAAAGAAAATAATATTTTGAATTAAAAAAAATATAGGTTTCAGTGATTATATCCGAAGTGAAAAGAATGCAGGTCAATTGGGCATTTTGCTCCCAAAGTGTAGGAGGAAGTAAATGTGATGTGAATGACCTCACCACCGCGAAAATGCTGACGTAAGCAATACCACGTCGCACTGACGTTGGTATGAGTTTGGCAGTAGTGTCTCCTTTCAATTTTAGCTTTGTAATTTGTCTTTTTTTTAATTCGATTTTTTTGCTTTCATCATTTGGTTTCATCAACAGTTATATCTACCATCATGGATTTCTGCACCTGTCCAAAATGTAGAAAGTACACATCTATGGATGCCAATGGTATTTCTCAACAAGGCTTAATGGTGCATCGAAGTACTCGAACTCGTCATTGGGCTCAAATTTCTTCTGAATCTTGCGAAAACACGGTTTTAGAAATGTTCCCTCATCTTTCTTTTCAACAAAAGGATAATAAATCTTCAAAAGAAAAAAAGAATGATACGCACATAAATATGTCTAGCCAAAACCAAAGGATGAGCTTGGAGATTATCTGTAGGTGAAATTTAATTCAATTTTATTTTATTTTTAATTTTCTGATCGTTTTTTCTTTCAGCATTTGTGTCATATTTTATAATATGGCTTTATCTTTCATGTGGGCTTAGCAAGTCGGATTGTCAAAAAGTGAGGGACATGATTGTCCATATAATTCAACTTGTTTCGGGTCAAAAATATTCAAACAATTCGGTTTCGGCAAGCATTCCTCGTGACCTTCAAACGATTGAAAAACATTTCAAGCTTCCATTTCCAATGGAGCGCTATGTATGTTGTCCAACATTTTACTCACTTTATGATGTTGAAGTCGCCCCAGATGAATGTCACTTCAAGGCTTTATGCAAGGATGCCTTGTGTGGAACAGACCTTTTTCGCCAATCAAGATTCAAACCTTTCCCTCGCATAAAGTTTGAAACAAAAGGAAAAGTTGTTTCTCCGATTCCTCGCAAACAAGGTCAAATTCGTTTTTCAGGACAACCTCATCTTCGAATTCCTTATACGAGCTTCATTTCACAAAGTTTACACACATGGATTGAATGGCTTATTAATGTTCCTGGAATAGAAAATGAGATTGATGAGTGGGCTTCATTATTATCTGGCAAAAGCGACACTATAATTGATGTCTCACAAGCAAATGTTTGGAAGAAAATGTTCAACAATGATCGGTCTCCAGGAAGTCTTGACTTAGGGTTCTGCCTTTTTGTTGATTGGTTCAATCCAAGAGGGAACCGGATTTCAGGAAAGCAAGTCTCTATGGGTGTCATTGCTTTAAATTGCCTTAACCTTCCACCTCGGCTGCGATTCCAACAGTATCATACATGCATTGCAGGATTGATACCAGCACCGAATCAACCCAATATGCTGACAACAAACAATGTACTGCGACCGCTAGTAGATGAGCTTCTCAAATTGAATGATGGCATTAAAATCATCACACCAAAATACCCACATGGACGCAAAGTATTTGTCCGGCTTGTTAGTTTGATCGGTGACATTGTAGCCACACACAAGGTGTCAGGCTTCATGTCACATTCAGCCAGGAAGTTTTGCTCATGGTGCGACATCAACCACAATGAGCGAGGCGAGTGCAAATTGGGTAATCTTTGTCATGGAAATCAGGTACTTGCTTTATCATGGAGATGGAAAAACACTGAATCAAAGGCATCACGTGAACAGTTGGCAAAAAAACAGGCGTACGATGGTCTGAGCTCAATTGGCTACCATATTGGGATCCAGTTCAATGTGTTTCACTCGGTGTAATGCATAATTGGTACGAAGGAGTCCTACAGCACCATTTACGATTTCGGTGGGGTTTCGATTCAGCTTTTGTCAAGGAAGTACTTATTGAGAATGAAAGCTCTGAGGCAGAGTCTGACACAATGGACATAGATGATTATGAAAGTAGCAATGAAGAAATCGGAGAAGGCACAAAGGGTTTTCTTTCAAACGACATGAAGAACAAAATCAGAACAAAGATCTGTGAGGTTATTGTACCCAAAGGTGTGACACGTATAACATCTCAATTTGGTGAAGCTGCCAACGGGAAGCTTAAGGCTAGCAAGTGGCGTGTTTTATTTTCAGTATACATTCCTTTAGTATTCCTGGATTCCTTTTTGGAAAACGAACCACACAACATCCTTCTACTTGTCAATACCGGGGCACTCCTGCAATGCACAGAAATAGTCGGGGCCAAGACAATCACCAAGGATGATGCAGCTTTTTTTTCTCAGCAATATGAGGTATATCAAAGTACAGCGAATGAAATCTATCCAAGGATCAAAGTTATGCCCAATCATCACTATTCAATGCATATACCTGAACAACTAATGTGCTGGGGACCATTAATGGGAGTGTCGGAATTTTGTGGTGAGAGGTTGATTGGGACTTTAACAAAGTTCAAGACAAACTCTATCAATGGTATGTAAAAACTTCAAAGTATTCAAAGGAATAAAATTAAAATTTTCTCTTTTTCAATATAACAGGAGCTATTGAGGAGACATTGATGAAAAAATTTGGAAAGATGCAAAGACTTCAAGATACATCAAAGAAACAGGAGGAATGCATAAACAAAAAAAAGGTGATTATTAAAAAGTCAAACCGCAAAGAATTAGATGATAAAACATATTCTCAGTTACTCAAGCATCTCAAAACAAGCGTTCCTGTTCTGAACGATTACCGTATTCTACCTTACAATGGTCCTGTGCTTCAAAATTACGTAACAGAACATCATGTTTTTGAATGGCGTTTTGGATTGAAGGTTTCAAAGAGCCCACCAAACAATCTCATATATGTTAAAAAAGGCTTAAACAGGATTCAATTTGGTCATGTTTGTCACATTCTTGATTGTGAATGTGATGAAATTCATCAAGGTCCGGTATTATTGATGAATTGGTTAGATGATGTTAAAAACTGTGAAGATGGTTTTGAGGCGCTTGATTCAATCTTGGATTCTTGGAAATTGAGACACTTGATAGTGTCAAATGATCTTAGTTTTATATCATTTTCTGAGGTATTGGGGCTAGGTGCGTATCGTAATCTTCCTGCTTGGACATTAGGTTGCCCAAAAATAAGCCTTATGGCTCGCCCAATCAATAAGCTTGTAGGTATTGAAGCCTTAGCTTAGCTCCATTCATATTGTATGTGTTTTGTTTTTTTTCAATTATTTAAATGGCGTAAAAAAAAATATACATTCAAATGAATTGTGCATAGTTTAAAACACGTAAAAAACACATTTAAAAATCATTTCCTTGAATGTAGTCATTTTCGCCAATTCATTGTTTTATGTTCTCACAGGTGGCTTTCTTTTAGTTTTCACACATGAATTGTTTTTTTGTAAAAATATTTTTCTTTCCTTTTAATATTCAGGGCTTTTATTGCACAATGAAAAAAGTGCATTGGTCACCTTATAAATTCACAAGTAGTGATAAAAAAATCAAGTGTAAATAAGACTTATAATGATTTTTTAGAGAAACAATCATTTACATAAAAAAAGACAAATTCGTTTTTTGGTCAAATATTCAAATTCTGAGTCTTTCAGTCATCAAATCACACTTTTTTATTTACAAGTCTATCTTTTGTATAAGGATTCAAAACAAATAAAAGAAAACCAATATTGAAAATGAATTGAGAAGGGATTTTTAAATCAATCGACAATCTGTTTATGGAAAAATCGTGAATAAGAGAAACAAAGCATCTACCATCCCACCCATTCATTTTGATTAGGTACAGTATAGCAATCAAGATCTTGTGCATGTGCCATCTCGGTGTCTTTTTCCAACTCAAAATTTACTTCTCCTTCTTCGGAAGCTTCTTCAACTTCTTCCTCTTCACTTTGTTCTTCACTGGAGGCCACATCTGAACCATCACTAAGCTCACCTTCAGTTTCATCTGAGTCGTCATTAGGAATTTCGTGAGAAATGTCATATGGCCCAATCACTTTTTCCCAATACTTTTCTGTAAATTTTCTATCACTTAATTTTTCATCAGGATGTTGAACTCCTCGAATTGATGCTGAAGAGTTCGGCAAGAAGGCCACATTTAAATAATCAGTGATTACAGTCTTCTGTCCTGGCGGCCGACTATTGAACCAGGTTGGGTCATAGAAGTCTATTGGAAGCCCCTTGGGTACTCGAGTACAAATTGATTTTGCAGGTATAGCAGGGACATAGCGTTCACGTCGTTGAGATTTAATGCCATTGTCTTGATCAACCTTCTCCATCTCTTCATCCACCCTGCGCATAAAAATGTTTGCTTGTTCAGATCGACATTCAACTGTTCTGATAATATACCTCTTTCCTTTAGGGTCATGTTCATCATCACTGTGTGCATCGATGTTTGACAATATTTTCAAATACCGCTTGGGAAATCCCTGTGCAACACCAAATGCATAACGAATCTTTTTTAACTAAATAAAGAGGATAAATTAGCCAAAATAAAGCTCAATGGAGAAAGATTTTTGACTTACCCTTAGTCTGGCTTGTAAGATAGTACTACGTTCTTTATCTTTCTTGTACTTTCCAGATTCTTTCAATTCTTTCTTGTATCGTTGAGCTAGTGACCAATAGACGATATGATTATAGGTTGCTTCAAGCAATTGAATATCGTTCAAAAATTTCAAGTTTATATTGGTGTACTCATAGGCTCCCCCAGCAGAAAGTTGTCGAAATGTTTGGATCGCACTGATACGGCAGGCCTCATTGTAAAGAGTGTCGCTTGGGTTATCAAGGTCTGGAGCCCATCGTCGTATTCCAAGCCTGGATAATAATGAATGAATGTATCGAATGTGAAAATCCTTTAAGTTAACTATTCCACGGGCAAGCTTCTTCTTTCCTGGCTGGACTCCTTGTAGGGTGATAACATCTTGTTCTGGTATCAAGGATACTGCAACAGGACTTTGAATTAAATTTGAAATTTCTTCAGAAAATGAAAATCGAGTGTTAAACTCTTTTAGCAATGAATAATCAGGTGGAAAAGGGATTGAGTCTTGATAGATGAGGCCCCATAATACTTTGATGTGTATGGAAAATGCCTCCTAAAAATTCAATACATTAGAAGAATCTTGAAAAAAAGACTTGAGTTTAAGCAGAGAAATTGCTCACCTTAGTCGGTTCAAACCCTGCTGGTGTTTCTTTGACAGTTAGCTGGTGAGGATGTCGCTTTTTTGGGGTTGGGTTTTGGTATTTCTTCTTTTTTTGTGCTGAAATTGTCTTCTTATAGCGAGGGGTCTTCTTATGTTGTTCTGTGGCATTGGCAATTCGTTGGGGGGTGAGGGTTTGTTTTCTTTCATTACCTTTTGATTTTCCTGTGGTCATTAGTTGATTTTGGTTTTGGACACGAAGATCGTTTACTTGAGAAAGTAAGATCTCAAATTCCTTATCACGATCTTCAAGACGTTGGTGGAGCTGTTTAATTTCGTCAGCCTGTGAATTGAGGAGGTGATTCAATTCAGGTCCAAGTGATGGAGCTGATGAAAAGGGTTGAGAGCTATTGTGGTACCCGAAATTCATAGGTAATGTTAATGAACAACTGGATGGTATGTGGAATGACAGTGTTTGAAAGGTCTAGAGTATGAATTATTGGTGAGTCAGCAAAGAAAAGATAAAAAATATAATCAACGAAGTAGCAAAAATAGGAGACAAAGTAATATAAATAAAGAAATGGATAATAAAAGACTTCAAAAATAAGGTAATATGAAACGATCGCACAAATTAGGAAAAAAATCCAAGAGAAATAAGGCATGTGATAAAACAGGATGAGGGGAAGAGAAAAAAAAATTTGTATAGAAGGAAAGAAAACTATATTTTTGAAATGACTCCTTCAAATAAATGAAAATTAGGTATGAAAACATACTCTATTGTGCTCCAGAAGGGTTTGAATCCCATTGATAAAAAAATAAGCATACATTGCTACCTTTCCCCTTTCAATTGGTTCCCCGTTCTTTGATTCTTGATGCTACACAGAAAAAAAAACAAAAGCAGTTATTTATTAAAATTAACAATCTCATTGTTAGTTTTTGACCCTGAGAGAAAGGATTGAGAATTAGCTTTTAGAATAAAAAGATTTAGAAATTACGATACCTTTGTGTGCCTTTGTGAAGTTACTGAGGAGGAACGATGATGGAAACTCCTCATAATGGGCGCTCACAGATTAACAACCTTGCACTGACCTCATACCTACGTCAGTGCGATGTGGTTTTGCTTACGTCAGCATTTTCGCGGTGGTGCCTAATGGTTAGAGCATCTGCCTCTCAAACTGGTTGAGAGGTAGCATGTTCGATCCTGGGGGCACCTGGGTTGTGAATCTGGGTGGTTGGTGACAATAGCTTTGGAAAACCAAATCCAACTCATTCTTCCTTGGTGGAACAGGTAGGCTCTGTGGGTTCAAGCCCCTCAGAAGGTCCCTGGCATCACTTCTCTCATATCTTTCTCTTTGCATGCTAAATTCCCATAAGCACAATTATTCTCTATTGTGATAATTATGGCATCAACTTGTTACCTGTGACTTTTTTTGCACTCAGGTGACAAAAGCACACTGGATAATCTTATAAGCCGCTTGGCACAAAGCTGTTCAAAGTCATGACTCCGCGCAGTAAGCGTATTCTGCACTCAATAGTGATGAATTGCAGGTCACAGGTAATAATAAGTAATATGACACATGCACACTCTACTACACCTTTTGAATTTCTTTGTCAATACCAACCTTTTTAGGTAAGTTCATGATTAAATTAGACTCCAAAGGGTGTTTTTTTTTCCATGCCTCACTAAAATCCAATGCTAGATATTCTGCAAGGCGGTATTTGCTTGGGCAAATTGGTGAAGATGAAGGATTCGAGAAAAAGCTTTCATGAAGGATTTCACATATATACTTGTTTGTGCGCTTCCAAATATCTTCATCTGGCAAGGATTCTTTTCTCTTGAGCATTGATGTAATTTCCAGAAGCTGAAGGGTCCCTTTCTCTGAACTAATGCGGTAATCAGCTGAGCACACCAGAAGTCCACGTACACCCCCTGTAAGGAATGCTGCAATCAGATTGTAGCATGGCCTTCCAGCCTTCATCTGATCTTGAATGGTCACCAATGCTTGCAAAGGATCCACTCCTCTCTTGACCAATCGCTTTCCAATTTTCTGAGTAGTCTTGGAATCAACCTTAGTATGCGCCCGCACCCAATTTAATGCAATCATTAGCTGGAGGATATTATCAACCAAGACAGTCAAAGTTGGTGTTAACATTCCCTTTGATGTGATACTAGTACCTTCTTTACCTTCATTGCTTTGTGGAACAAGTTGAACCTTGTTGACACTCAAACATGAGCCCAAATATTGCATAGCACTAATTTCCACAGACAAAGAATCACTGGAAGCTGAATCAGAAATATTGAATGTAACAAGAGGGTTCTGATCATCCATATAAAGTGCAATGGCTTCAAATAAAATGTTGGAAACTTTCTGCTTTTGATGTTGAATTGGTTGAACAAGATTGTGCACCAATAGATACAGTGCATGGAGCCTCTTGGGTAAACCTGCCAGTATGGACATGTCACTTTGAAATAATGAAATATTCCAAATTGTCTCATAGATTAACGGCTCCTCAGATATTGGTGAAAACAGATCTAAGCCTATGAAAAAATGAAATTAGTGAGATACCAATATATATATTTCTGAAAGCCTGTTTACCAGCTGCATGGAGCTCTTCAAGCCACTTTTTCATTCTAATCTCCCTACCACTCTTGTAGCGAATCCCACATTGGAGCTTGGTCGGAAATTCATCCTTTGGAACAAGTGATTTGCGCTTCATGAAGGTCATTTGAATGAGCGAATTAAATTTGATCCAATCTTCCCTTTTGAATACATGATATGACATTAGAATGTAATCAAATTTGTTTTCATTTTCCAATATAATTTTCATGCATGAAGGACTTGGAGTTAGAGTTAGTGAACAAGCAGCTGAATCCATTGAAGGGTCAGAATTTGTTTGGGTCAATACAGCTTCATCCTCAGCCACTGTTCTTTGAGCTTCTGTACCAACATTTTCATTGGGAACAGTAGTTTCTTCCTGAGTGTCCAAAATTGGACTTGGAACAATGTTTTCATGATGATTGGTTACACCTCCAATGTCAGGAATTTCAACAGGGTGATCATTTGTGGTTTTTATTGGATGTCCATTATTACTTTCATTAGCAGAAGGACAAAGAGTCCCTGATTCCGCCTCATTAACTTCAGGGGCCAATTGAAAAGTTCAGTGAATTTTCTTTTTTGCTTGATTCTTTGAAGGTTTAAACTTCCTTTTTGAAGAAATTTTTGTCATTGTACCAATTTTAACATGTGATTCGGGAGGTAGTGTATTGCCCGATTTGACCCCTAAAGTTATAATTCCAAGATATTAGGGTGGAATTTGAAATATATGAGATAACAATTTTCTATACATACAATCAACATCAGCAACCAGCAGTTCTCTAGCCTCCTGGAACTTCTCTTGTACATATTGAGGAATACATGCATCTTTTGACATTCCTTCTAATCTTGGGGCCATTTGTGATGAATTGTTCAAGAACTGTTCCTTTGTAATCACTTCTATTTCAGCCCCAAAAAGCACCTCAGTAGATATTTTGGTGGAAGAAGCCCAATGAGCATGGGGTGCCTCTATGTTGCTTTGGTGCATTATTTCTGATTAATTGAGATACTGATAAGACTGATTTGTTCAGAAGTAAATTCCATTCAAAAAACATACCTTCTGGCAATTCTGGAGGTGGATTTGGGATGGCTGTACTGATGGAAATGATACTTTCACTTGATGAGCACTCCATATCAGAAGATTCGGGAGAATTTAATTGCTTTTGAGGACCCATATCAGAGGTGTTAGTAGTATTGGCATCCATAGAGACAAAAGCGACTAATAGTAGATAAAGATTGTATATGTGCTTGGAAGGAAAGTATTTTTATGAAGCTATAAGAAAGGTTTGTAGTTCTAGGCTACAAATTAAAATGAGAATCCCTTTTATAAACTCAATGAGGAGACAAAGAGGGACAGAATGTGGTTATTGAATTTTTTGTTCCAGAAGCTTCTAATTCATATGAGAATACAGAATGCAAAATATTACCACACATAACAAGACCTGAGGGGATCTTTGTATTTGTCCCCCTAACAGACTGAAACCTAATGAGAGCTGTTATTAGACTTAAATTATACACCTGTCACCAAATTCATCTTCCTGTTCAGAGTTGCCACATTGATCAAGGATCCATTTGAAAAATATATACAGCTATTTGAATACTTCAAAAATGTTCCAAGTGTATTTTGATGTGTGCAGAAATCTATCTTTGATTGTTACAGGAAAGACTCAAACAAAAGCTCCCTTGGAATACACCTTTATCCCACAATCCATTCTAGTATGATTCTTTTTTGATATCCAGATGTTGGTTGATTCAATTTAAAAGACCAAAAAACTCTTAATTCAAATCATGAATAATGATAATTTTCTCAAAAATTCTATTGCAAAATCATTCTCACTCTAACCACAAGTTGCCAATATCAGTGTGAAAGAATTGGAAAGGTGTTCCTCTTTTACAAAAATATATAGATTCCATCATCATTACAAGACTTTTAAGCTATTCATATCAATCTATATTCCACCAAAAATCATTTTTAGACCTCTATTTCTTAAACACATCAATTTCTTCAAATAGTTTTGTCATATACCCCCTTATGTCCCCTATCTTTCACTTTGAGCCTGATTACTCCCAATTTGATACTCATCCAGTCCATTATAATGAATCAGAGTGCTCATATCCTTCTCAAAATACTATATTAACACCTGGGAAAACCTTGAAGCCCCACAAACTTCCACCACCTGAATGCTTGACCTCTAGAATGGAATCATTACAACCCATTGAAGCTCTGAATCTTCATGAATCTGGGAAAACTCAGTTCAAAGGTGATATTGAGGAAATAAAATCATCTATACATGCCACTAATCATTGCACACCTGCTTTTTTGGTCCCTCATAAACAATTCCCTCTCATTACCAACCCAGATAAATATGATTACTCCACTGGATGTAAGCTTACATATATTTCCATTCATCCACTACACTTTTACTGATTTGAATAACTATATAGTGAAATTAGAACCACCTCCACTTGCAAGCTTCAATGATGTAGATACCCTCATCCAGTTTGCACAAAAGTGGGCTAAAAGTCATGGCTATGCATTAACAAAGAAAAATTCTCACCAAGGGAAGAACGTTTACTTGGCATGTGACCAATATGGTGAATATATAAACCTTAAAGGACCTACCCAGAGGCAGTCAACAACAAAAAAATGTGGATTCAAGTTTAGGCTCAGAGGCTCTATTCCTGCTCTGAGTAAGTCATCAAATATACTGTACGTATTTACTATGTTCTTACCATTAAGGTGATATCAATTCTGAGGAAATTCACACAATTCACCTCACCAGATCTGGCTATTGGGATTTAGTACCACTAGAAATTCTGCACAATCATCCACCCTCTACAACCCCATCAGTACATCTCATTCATTGTCGGCTTAATGAAAAAGAACTTGTGCAAGTTGAAGGATTGATGAAGGCAAATGTCCATCCTAATCAGATTTTAAGACAGCTTTATTCCTAAGGAAATACCTGTACCACTAGCAGAACTCTGTATAACTACAAAGGACATCTATCAATCAAGGAAAGGAATGGTCAATCTCAACTGGAATATCTAATACATCTTCTGAAAGAGAGCAATTGTATTCATAGTAATGAAATTAATATAAATGGCAATATTACCAACCTATTCTTTGCACACCCAGCCTCCATTGAATTGGGTCATATAAACCACCACGTGATATTGATTGATGCCACTTACCAGACATGCAAGTACAATTTGCCACTTTTACACATGGTTGGCCAAACTGCAACTGGGCACACCTTCTCATTAGCCTTTTGCTACATGGAACAGGAAAATGACAATGGATACATATGGGCCCTTCAAGAACTCAAAATGTTATTTCAGCCACCCAGAATTCCCAAGGTTATTATCACGGATTGTGAGCCAGCTCTGAAGATGGCCATTGAACTGGTCTTTCCTAGCTCAATCTATAATCATTGCACATGGCACATCAGCAAAAACCTTATCCAAAATTGTCGCAAATATTTTCAAGAGGATGATTGGAAGGATTATCAGACATCCTGGAGCCCACTGGTCAGTTCCAAGTCAACTGAGAAATATGAGAACAATCTTGAAAAAATCAAAGAGAAGTCAAAAGATTACTCAGGAGCATGGGCATATATCTCAAACAACCTTCTCCCATTCAAGAAAAAGTTTGTCACTGCTTGGGCAAGCCAGCACCCTCACCCAGGAAATAAAGCCAGCTCCCGTGTTGAATCTGCACACTCCTACATAAAATCATTTATTAATAATTCTAGTGGAGATCTTTCTACAGTATTACAAAATTTCAAAACAGCAATTGATATTCAATTGAAACATATCCACCATACTATGGGAAAAGAAAGAGTTCGAAAATTGACTGATGTTTCCCCACCATTCAAGCAGCTACTTGGCACTATATCAATCAAAGCAATAAAAATTATTGAAGACCAATTTCAAAAGCTCAAACACCAACCAAATCTTCAGCCATGCTCCAAAACACTAACTAATGGCATGGGGATTCCTTGCTCACATGAAATCGAGAAACTTCTTAATACTAAAGGCTACATTGGAAGTAAAGATTTTTATCCACAATGTAATCTACTTTATAATCCTCTTGAGGTAGGTGGCATCTTATTTCTGATATGTGTGATTGTAGTCATGCTAAAATCATGTTTAACAGGACCATGATTCTAATTCACAATGGAATTTGAAACAACAAATGGAAAATATTGAAAAGGAAGTTGATTAACATGAAATACCATTACAAAAAAAATTGATCAAGCAAATTCAGGAGCTACTTAGCTTTTAATACACAACCATTAAGCTTTCTCACCCCGAAAAGGCTTCAATTTCACGAGGTAGGCCATCACTAAAAAGGAAAAGGGTAAAGTCTACCAAAAGGCTTCCATCCAAATTTGAAATTGAGCAGGATATCCTGAATTGTCACAAAAGATTTCTTAAAAAGATGCACAGAGCTACTATTGGTCCCAAAGCTCAATTTATGAGGGGGGAAAAGTTCTATTTGATGCAAAAAGAGGCAAGCCAAGATGATGAAACTTCCACAAAAAGAAAAAGAAAATTATTAAATGATATAGGAAAATTGGAAATAAACTTGAGACCCCAAAATAACTCAAATTTTTTGGAAGAACCAGTGAGTGGATAAAATTTGATATGCAAATGAATAACTGAAAAATAACCTCCTTTTCAAAGACTCTCTATATTGATCAGATACAGCCACCTTTCATGCACAAGTTCATTGAGAAAGGTTTTAATCCTCCTGCAGGTGGGAATTGTGGATTCCATGAAGTGGCAAAAGGATTGTCACTTTCAATCCCACAAAAGGAAAAGAGCTGGAGAGAAGTGAGACAAGATTTGATAGAAGAAATTGATAGGAATCGCAATTATTACAACCAAATATTGGGAGGAGCAGTGGAAATGGTTAAGATAAGAGATAATCTGATGGCTACAGCTATTACAAGAATTTATAACTGGCTAAGTAAATGGGATCATGGACCAATATCGACAAATACATATAAGCGTCCATTTGTATTTTTCCATCCAGATTGGCAGAACTTCCCACCACGGACATTCCTTCCAACCCTATGCAGTCCATGTGGAGTTTCAATTATGCATCCAATCTCCCTAGGTCACATAAATGGTAATCATTGGATACTCATCATTTTCAATGAACATGAGATAGGGAAATTACCTCTTCCCAAATTTTCACCGCAGTGGCCCGGGGCACATTCACATCAATCAGATTCAAATTGGAGAAGAGTGTATTCCTCATCAATAAAATTATTCTAAAAATGTAGACAGATCACTTGTATATAGCATTTTTTCATTTTAGAGTTTTTTGTCAAATTTCTGAGATAAACATCTTCTCAACATCTTATTTGGCGTGGATTTATTAATCACTTGGATGCATGGATTTAGCAAACTACATCCATTAAAGGCGTGAAGGAATATCTGAATCCACAATTTTATGCGTAGGCATAGGCGTAAATTTTAGGTTAAGGCGTGGAAATATCACTGCCCTATATTTATTTAATAATATCATTATTTTTACACCATAATTATAATAAATAATTATTATTATTATTATCTTATTTATTTTATTTATAAGGACATTCAGAGTAAAATAAGTAAAATATTAGTAGTTTTCACTTATTGTTTCAAAGTCAAACCTCACACTGAGTCAAGATGTATCTTTGCTTCTTTGCTGTTTATCACAATATTAGTGATGCAAGATTATCCAGCTGTATAACCTTTACCTCTGGCAGGTTTGGTCTTCTGCATCTTAGCATCTTGCACATGTATGAGATCCATACATTCATCACTGTACTGTCGTAAGTGAGTATGCACTTCTGTGACCTCAAAGGAAAAATTAATGTTTTCTATACTAAGTTTATCTGTTAGTTCTTCTTCTTCAGAAGGCTCAGAGTGACTTTCATGTAAAGATACATCATTGGCTTCTTTTGTGTCATCCTCTTTTTCAATATCTATCTCATTGATTCTTGTCTTTTTTGGACAATTATTGGCCAAATGAGATGTACTTCCACATTTATGACCTTCCAAAGGGGCTTTGTCATGTGTTTTATTTGGTTTTGAAATTTGTTTCCCACTAGTCTTGTTATCTATTGGGGGTTTATACCAATTTCTTCCAATTTTTGTTCTGACTTTAATGTCTTCCTTGGCATTGATATAATCTTCTGTAGAGAAAGGCTCAATACATATGCTTCTTATAGCATGCTCAAGGTCACCACCACATTTCCTTAATATCCTTTTATGTAGCATTGTTTCAGACATATCAGGATGAATGCCAGTTAATCTGTCCTTCTGCTTAAGAAACCAGGACATGGGCCTGTCCCTCTCAATAATAAAGATGGATTGTTCAAAGGAAATTTCCATCTTAAATCTCCAGGAATCATTTGCCCATTTGTAAATAGTTTGTTCTTTCCACCAAGGCCAAGAATGTTTACCATGGTCTTGTCTCATTTTGTAATACCATTTCTTTGCTGATTTGGTAAACAATGAGTGTAATCTGGCACTTATTTATTCATGTGGTGTGTTAAAGTCTTCTTTAAACATATCAATTGTTTTAATAAATTCAATATTATTTTATTCTCCTTCACCAGTGAAGTTTGGCCATTCCTCTAATTGTGGAATGTCTTTCAAATTACAAGAAGTCTCCACTTCTGCATTACTTGAAATTTTATGATGTAAAATATTATTCAAGTTCAGCATATTTCTGTCAAGAATTGGTGTGGACTGTCTTGTTAATTCATTCTTAAGTGATATATTAAAAATACTTGATTGAATATCTTCTTTCAATTCAAGTCTTGCTTTATCACTTTTTTCCAATTGTTCTTGGAAAAGAGCTGCATTGTGACCAGTTGAATTCTCCAAGTTCTGTACTTGTATTATTAATTCTCTTCATTGTTTAGTAATAAAAGAAATTAAATTGTCATCTGGTTGATTTAGTAAGGTAACTTTAGACTCAATTCTTGCACAAATTTGCATCAAAGACAAAATATTGTCTTTATTAATACTTTATAGACCAATAATGGTCTTTTGTGACTCTTTTACTTGTAAAATCTCTCTACCCAACTTTGGTTGGATATACTCAGAATTCTTTAGCTTTGCTAAAATCTCTTTATTAAAAGTTTCAAAATTATTTACAAGATTTACAAGGTCTATTTCTTTGGAAAGGATTGTTTCATTATTTCCTCCTCCTTGTTTTTTGAATTCCATCAGAGCTCTTTCCAAATTGAACACATTGTCCATGGCTGTCTTCTATTTCTTGGGAATTCCATGGTTCTGTGGGTAAGGCTTGTTCCACTTGGGCTTTGCCTTTCCCATCTGATTGTTCTTTGGGGCTTTCTTTCCTTGTTTGGCACTTGTTAAGGTAGATTTTTGCTTGTGGAGGCTTGGGGAGTTTCCACTGGGCTGTTGTCCTTTCCTTGGGCCAACTTCTTCTGGTCCTCTGACAACATGCTTTGTTTTTTCAACCAAGCTTTTATCTGTTGGACTTGTCCTTTGCAAGAAATGGGTGTCCAGCCCCTCAGAAGATCCTCTGTCTTTTCTGGGCCCATGAACTTCTTCACTTGAAGATATGAGTTCATTGTGCCTATCCAAAGACTTGGCAGAAGTTTTCATTCCTGCTGCTTTGCCACCATAAACCACTTCTTGTATTGGGACTGGTATATTTCTATTGTTTCCTGTTGGAAATGATTTAGGTCTGACAAAAGCAATAGCAGTTATGTCAGCTTCTGGACTCTCAATAAGAGTGTCAAAGGTGCTTGCTAGCCTTTGGGAACTGGTGGAAGTTCTGGCATCTTCCATTTGTGCCTCCCCTCTGGGCTGACAATCTTGTCCTTTGGATTTAAGACTTGAATGTCCTGGTCCAGATCCATTTGATTGGTTGGAGTAGTTACTTCCACTTCTAGTAGGAGTCATTCCACATCAATTTAAATAATAATTGGGTAAGAAATTGATTCAATTCACCTGCTGGACCTTTCAAGAGTTCTTTGTTAGTTAAACCCACTGGTGCTGGGCTGGTTTTAATTTCAGTACTAGACTCTGAGACCTCAGAGTCTGAAGAGCTTTCTGTGGTCGATGATACTAGAGAAAAAATAAAAAATATAAGTTATTTTATTAAACAATAAAAATAACTTATAAACTCAACTTATTGAATAAAGTTTTTTCAATGTAATTGATGGAAAATTACTTCAAACATAAAGAAAAATGTCTAAAGAATAAATAAAAATGTTTTTATATAAAGATTTTTAAATTTTTTAAATTTTTTATTTGATTTTATATTTTCTTCAAAAAAATAATAATTATGAAATTAATCAGTTATTAATTGAAATTATATTATTATTCACTTTATACTAGAATAACTCAAAGAATAAATTCACATCTGTGATGTGACATAGCCACTAGTTAGACAAGAGAAATTCATTCCAAATCACTCAATAGTATATTGTTTCAAACAATATTTTTAAAAGAAAATAACTTTATTAATATTATAAAGATTATTCTTAAGGGATAAGACCCAAAAAAGCCAAAATTAAAGTAAATATTGCAATTTTATGTCAAAAAAGAGTAAAATAAGGTCTATAATATGATATATGTCCCAAAAATTGGTTAAAATCATGGACACACTCCCAAATTTAAGGTTTGTCTATGAAACTATTGATAATAGTAGCAATATCAAGAGTACTATGAGTTTCCTCAGTAAAAAAATATGATATACTAAAATATTATAACCACAAATATATATAATTATTGAAAATAATTATATAAAAAAAAATTTAATTATTATTAAATAAATTAATAATAAGAAAAATGTTAATAAATATAATAAATTATAATTATTCTATTATTGTTATAGTCACTGACAATTATAATAATAAGAAGTCCAAAGCTCATAACAAGACAATTACACATGGAAAATATGAATAATTACCCACTTATAAATGATAGAAATATTATTTATCAAAGAATTATCACACACTGTTCCGGAATAATTTTTATAGAAAGTTTCTTTATAAAAACACTAATAATAGATAAAAAAAATATAGAATCCCAGAGAAAAACTTACTTATAATATATATTTATCACAACAGTTATTATATTAAATGATTATTATAAGGTAAAAACACCCCAAAAAATCAATATTTCAAAGATAAAAAAACGTTTTATAAAATAAAATAGATTATTGGTGATTACAACAATAATCTAAATTCTTTGATTTAATATTAATAAAGAAGAAAATAACTTAAGAGTTACTTTAATGATAAGATTTTATATGTAATAAAACCTTACCTGCTTAAATTTCTAATATAATTGGATTGATAATGAATGATTGACAAAAACAGTGATGAATAGACTCTTTTTATGTCTTCAGAGCAGCTCTCTGGATTCATAATAAATATAGAGGGTGTTCTCAGGTCAAAACTGAAAAGTATGATGAAAAATAAGATTCTTAACTTAAGGTAACTTATTTTTAATTCCATTTTGAAGCTACCACTGTTATTCTTAACTCCAAGTAACTTTAATCCTCATTTGGGCTAATTATTTTAAGTTTTAATATAATAAAATTTTATTTATATTAATTTTCATCACATGAAAAGCTTCAAAATAGAGTTCCAAGCAAAAATCGCTCAAACTCAATTTTTAATTAATTTTTAAATAAATCTTAATTTTATTTAAGTATAATTAAAAGAGTGAATCTCCAGTCTGATTACCAATAAACCTGTTTATAAAAGATACTTAAAGTTTGAATTATACCCTGATAAAATTCAATTGTAAGCTGTGTGAAAATTTCAGGAAAATCCATTCAGAATTGTATTTTTAATGAATTTTTGAAGTTATTACTATTTTTCCATAGAAAATAGCAATACACACCAAACCTAAGCTTTTGATAAGTTTTTAATGCTTTCAAATTTGAATTTTTAAGCTTATTTAAGCTCAACTAAGCTTTGACAGTTCTTAAAACATTAATTTCAAGCTTGCATATTGAGATTTACCCTTTGGCAGCTTGAAATTCCTGTCCAAATTGGGATAAAACCAGTTTAAACTTTAGGGTTGGATCAAAATCTAATATTAAAGTTTAAATAAGGTTGAAAATCCTCCAATACAGGTGGAAAGCCTTAATTCAATCCTTGCAGATCAAAAAAATTGTGTACCCAAGCTCTGTTTGGTCCTTTTCCTTTGTCCCACCTTTTTGCATGGAACTTTCCCTTTTCCTCATATAAAGCCATACTATGGCCTTAAACCCTTTTGAATTGAGCCCATGCAGGATTTAAATCCTGTATGGAAAATACTTATCCAATTCAGTGAATATACACAACACCTTAATTTTAACTGAAATTTTGGTATGTTTGCTTAAACCTTATGAAACTTTAAATTTAAGCTTAAATTTAGCAATTTTTAAAAAATGTTAAAAAAAGTTTCAATTGTACTGTGAGATTCTTAAATCTTCTAATAACATAAGAAATAATCATTTTTGGGTATAACACCCTATGGGTGAACCCTAGGTAATTTTTGGTGTAGAATCCAAAAATGACATAATAATTATAGCTTTGTTCATCCAAAAAAAATTTATACTTATTTTTTGTTATTTTTTATTTTAAATCCAATTCAAAAGTCTTTTCAATACTGAATCAACTGTATATAAAGTTATTTGTGGCCTTATGGTATGTCATACATACCTCACAGGCTCACAAATTCAAACAACTCTGCCCTACTACTAATTAATCTTTACAATGGTTAGCTTCCCTGATTCAAGATGATGAAATATTACAATCTTTCAGAATTCATCAATATTCAAACAGAGAGATCCAGCCATACAATTTGCTGTAGTATTAGCAGGATTAGGATCCAATGGGACTGGGGCCTTCTTGGGAAATCTAGGATTTCTATTTGGAGTTAGTCATGGGGCCATTGTATTATATACACCGCATATAATAAAAGCATTAATCAACTATTAAAAGGAATATATTATGTGGCTGAACTCACAAAAGCAATTGGAGACTTCCAAAGTAAGGCAATCCAAAGGGTTTCCTAGATGTGTTCAATATATAGATGGTAGTCTTATACCTTTGTCTCAAAGGCCCCCAGAGATGGTGAGGCATACTTTGATTGCAAGAAGAGGTATTTATGCTATCAATATTGTATTGAACCATTTCTGAGCTAATAATAGATGTGATTTAGGTATTCAATTATTTTTTGATGTCAAAAGCACATTTATTGCACTATATGTTGGCTGTGTGGGGTCTCTTCATGATTCAAATGTGTACCAACATATGCAAATCTCCAAATATCCACATTAATATTATGTAAAAGATCAATATCTACTTGCAGATTCAGTTTATTCAAGCTCACATTGGATTGTGCCATAATACAAAGGTGCAAAATCCCACTAAGAATATAATCAAAGATTCAATCTATGTTTGGAAAGATCAAGAGTACATATTTAACATTCCATTGGTGATTTGAAAGGGTTTTTCTAATCTTTGTATTAGATGACAAATCAAATGCATAATATGAAAGAGGTACAATTTTTTTCACAATGGGTGGTGACCTGTGTTATATTGCATAATCTATTTGCACAAGTAGGTGACCAATGGAGTGATTTATATGAGGATAATGAGCCCCCTGAGCTCCAAAATATCATACAACAATATGATCAAAATGGCCATTTGAATTTGTGTGAAAGAGTCAATCCCTACAATTTAGATTGGTTAAATAATAAATGAAACAATGATTGACAAGCACTTTACATGTTTTAAGATTCATAAGACATGTCAATTTTCAAAGAAAATTGACTCAAGACTAATGTGTGTAATACAGTTTCAATATATGTGTATGGAATGATAAATGTTAATACTGGAAGTAGATTAGAAATATCAAATGTGTAAATATATATAATTCAAAATATCTACAAGTTTTTATTTTTACATGATATTTTTTATCCTGTTCATTTTGCATGATTTTACCATTTCCCTTTGTTTTAATTTCTGTCCTGTAGGAGATAATTTCTTGTTGATTTGAAAAGAACAACCAAAGTGTGTGATGGATTGGTGTTCAAGCAATCATTTTGGTGGCTTAGTTGTTTGATGAAGTTCAGACTTTTTCCAGAGTATTTCAACAATGCCTTATTTTTTTGGAAAAATAAAGAATTAATTTGTGGCTTGGAAATGATAATTCATTCACAGAGGGTGTGAAATTTGTTGTAATTGGAATGAAATTTTATTATTGATAAAAGAGAATAAACCACAAGTCTATGAATTGATGTCTTTATTATCGGTATGTGGTTTATTTTTGAAGCCATTGAAAGGAATTATAACATTTGAATAAGTTTTAAAATTGGGTGATGTGTTGGAGTGCCATTCAAGTTGGCTGGATTCATAATTTCTTGATTTTCTTTAAGCACATTATTTGAAAATCTTTTAACTCAGTAGTGAATGAATTCATAAAATTCTTGAAGTGTTGACCATTTCTTATTATCTTCATCAATTGTTTTTTTAAGCCAGCTGTCCTTGCTTAAATCCCAGGCAATTTACCAGAATCTGAACCCTGAAAATATCCTATTCCTTTCATAATGCCATCAAGAATATCAGAGTTGGTGGTGATATTTTGAAGGTTTTTTTCAAGTTTATTTAATTTTATTATCAATTTCTGAAGTTTATGGAATACTGGCTTTGGACTACTTCATGGGTGGATTCAATACATGATAATTGGAAAATAGGGCTTGTTATGCTTATTAATAAGTACATGGGGTCTGGGTAGGAGTTTTTTTGAAGGAAGTTTAAACCAGGGAGAATTCTCATCTTTCTTCTTGTCTAGTGTGAGTATGGAGAAATTGGGATCATACAAGCCAAGCTGGTCTGCTGTTTGGTTCATATAACCAAGCATTCTTCTTTGTTTTCTTCAATTTAGGTGATTATTATTTAGATAATTCTCATCTTTTAAGTCACTATGACTGTGATTTTGAGTCCCAACAGGCTTCAAATCATTAGGAATCACACAGAGTTTGGGAAAATTCAACTCATTGGCAATCATCTGGTCATTTTGTTGGGTCCCAACAGTCAAATGATCAGATAATTGATGAGGAATGGCTAATAAAGGGGTGATATTATTGTTGGATTTGGATTTCAGGATTGGAGACTAGGTAGTATATTCCCAATATAAATTATTCCTCCCCTAAATCCAAAAAAAAGGTATTTAAAAGAATATTTTTTGATTAGTATTGTATAAAAAACAACATGAAATAAGGGGGGATGTAGGGGTTGTAGTGTTGGTCTGCTGTTGGATTGGTGGGTGGATGGTGGAATTAGAGGTTTTGGAGGTGATGTTAGCTGTTTGGTTGGATTGGTGGTGGAGGTGGTGGATTGATGTGAGGTAGTGTGGGATCAGTGGTGGAGGTGTTGGATTGATGGTGGTATTTTTTTGGTTGGATAATTGGATTGGTGGCCATGGTTGATGTGGTGGTGCAACAGTGAAGTTTAGTCAAGATTGTGATATGTAATTACATAATCAAAAAACAAACTCAAAAGCCTGACATACCCTTGGTTTTCAAAGAGTTAGTCTAATTGTTGCAACAAAACAGTCCCCAAAGGACCCCAACAGAAGTTTTTTGATAAAATAAAATCTGTTAAGGTTTAAAGAACATTAGTTTAACGGAATTATGATAAGTGGAAGTGTATGGGCTTACAAATACTTTGCCTATGGAAAATGTGAATGGCTTCCAAAACAGAAGTGTCTGTTAATGAGACTGGTAATTTTGAAATAAATTTATCAAATAAAGCTAGGGGATTTTATTTAAAAAGGCAAACTGATAGAAAAGATTACTAAAATGAAGAATTTAGTATTTTTCTTCTTCAAAAGACAAGTGGTCAACTTTCAAACAAGGGATATGACAAAGGGATGAATTATTCTCAACCTCAGAAAGATAGGAAATTGTTTCTCTTACTAACATTGCAATTTCAGAATTTCAAAATCTGATTCATGTTTATGAAAAGGCCTAATTACCATAGCCTCTGTTTACTCACTGGAAATTTTAAATTTGTTTAAATTCTACAAAAATAATCTCAAAGGCTAACCATGCCATAGAAAACCAACCTTTTAAATTGAACATTTGAATCAATGGGTGTACCTACTCATGTTATGTGAGAATCCACCTCCAGTGTCAAATTAATCCTCTGAAAATTGGAATATTTATTTGTCATTTACCCATCAAATGACAAATGTGTCTTTTTGGGAAAACCAATTATGTAATCAAGTGTCACCACTAATGTTTCAGGCACAATATCTAACAAAACACAGTTACTTCAATTGTTTCTGTTAATCAAATTTATAATCTGCTCTAAGTCTGAAATTGGATGGGAGTAATTTGATTCTGCTATAGTCAAGTCCATTTTATGTTGTTTTTCATGCATCTCAACCTCTTTTTGTCATTTTTCTTTCTGAAAACAAAGGTTGTTTTCCTCTTTGGACATATCAGAATCAATTTTTCATTGTATTTTTGACTGTTCAATCTTTCTGAACTCAGCATTTTCTCTCCATTCAAATGCAATTTCCATCTCCTTAATTAATCTCTGTTTTCAATTTTAATAATCTGAGAACTCCGTTCTTTGTTCCACTTCTGTTTATCCCATTCTAGCCAGGCCTCATCATTATCCTCTCACCCTAAAAAAACATTTATTATTCTGCACGAACATCATAATAAATCCATCACCTACCAACCTTTTTGCTGATAAAGCACAATTTGTGAGTAACTTGAAGACAACACATCATACAGTTCTTCTGTGAACCGCTGGTGTTATTAAGATTGAAGCTGGCACTATGTTTTCTCTTTTGGGATTAACCATAAATCTTAATGTATCTATAGAAAAAAATCAGAGCTCATTACAGTATATTAGTTTGTTAAAATAAATCTTACTTTGGGCTCTTCCACATGTTCATTCAAGCTATCTTCAGCAATATCCATATTTGGTTAAATAGTGGTTTTTCCCTCCTCTGTAATTTCTGAATCCTGAAAAGAAACAACACATCAGGATTTAGCACAAATAATGACATATTGTATCATATCTTACTTCATGTTCCATTGGTTCTTCCCCATCCTCATTTGAAATAATAAGTTTCTATTGGAGTCACATTTGCCTTATGTCCAAAGAGTGAATCCATTTCTGGAAAACATGGACACATACATTTGAGCTTATCAGTCATAGTATGAAGCCATTTTTTCTCATCCTCTTCTGTTATAACAGCCTTGGTTTAATTCTCAAAATTCTTTGCTTTTGTGTATTTTTTCTTATATGTATGCCATCCTTCAACTGAGATTCAACCAGTGTCATTATTTTTTATTGACCTCAATGGCCATAAGATGCAATCCATTCCTTTTACTTGAGGGTGGCCTTCCCACCAATGTGGATCTACTGGTTCTAAAAAATTAATCAAAGTTTGATTTATGCATCAACCAATTTATAATACATAAATAATTGGGTGGAGTTAAGTGACCTAAAGGATGGGGAAGGCCAGATGAAATCTTGGGAGTGTATTTATTCTGCTTCATTGGGTGACATGGAATTGTGAGAATGGTGATGATGGGTGATAAATCAGTAATTGAGTAATTACAGAAAAGGGGGGATTGAATGGAAGTGTAAATAGATTGGTTTCATTCTTTTGGAGAAGAGCAGTGGTTAAGTCTGAAAGAAACATTTCAATATCCAATAATTTAGTTTAGGTTTAAATACGTATGGGAACTAATGTGGTATATTGCAAAATCTCTGGGGAACTTAGTTAAAAAAAGTGGTTTTTGTGAGACAAAATCACTGATTTTGGTCTAAAATCACACTTTTTTTAATGTGGTATTTATTAGTTTTAATACTTCATATTATCTATATATATTTTTTGTTTCTTGATTTTATATTTACACTCAATATCATCATTTTAAAATTCTCAATCTCAAATTTTAATCCAAAAGATGTTGAGATTTTTATCAATTTCAAGAGGGAATTTCACCTGAAAGAACAGATTTAACCTATTCACCTTACCTCTAATCACTCAAAAATAATGAAAGAAATGCATCATATTCTGTTGGAAAAAAAGCCAAAAGTCTTGTTTACTTTTATTCACTTTATGGAAAGATGCATACATGCCTCCTCTTAGATTTTTTAAGATTCAATTCTTAGTATTGTAGCTTGAGTTCAACCTGGGCTTCTTTCTTCTTTTTTTATCTTTGTCAATTTGATATTTCTGAATTTAATAATGATTATTAAAGGAATATTATAGGCCTTAATTTAATTTTCCTCAGTACAGATAGCTCATTATTAAATACCTTTTCTTCATCAATCAAAATGCCTGAAACAAATACAGTTCATCAATCACAAAGGGAAAAAATTGGTAAAGCTTTTTGGTTGTCAATCATCCAGTATTCTAGTCAAAAAAAGTTTTTGCTAGAAACCAATAACCAAACCTTTTTTTTGACCATATAAATGATAGAAATTAACTCTAAAATCTTCTAAATTGAATACGCACATTTACCCTTGAAAATATGATCCTTATAACTTCACTGCTCAAACTTCTCTCTAAAATCCTCTAAATGAAAGAGGTACATTTACCCTTTGAAAGA
This sequence comes from Austropuccinia psidii, assembly GCA_023105745.1. Classification (NCBI taxonomy): domain Eukaryota; kingdom Fungi; phylum Basidiomycota; class Pucciniomycetes; order Pucciniales; family Sphaerophragmiaceae; genus Austropuccinia; species Austropuccinia psidii. The sequence continues at coordinate 66,605,920 of JALGQZ010000006.1, forward strand.
TTCTGGCTATAATTCTTAGCTTTTCTGCCCCAAAATTGAGACCAGCTAAAATATAATCTGAAAACCAGAGAATCTAGCAATACTTCCCTTTAAATTTCTCGTAAATATCTTCTGGATATTTTTGGAAGACTTCAATCAAGAGAAATCTCCGGTAGTAGTGGAGGACTTTAAATATTTTGGATTTAAAGCTCAAATACTAGCTATAATGACCAAAACAAGGCGAATAAGTAAGAAATCCACTTGAGATATCAGTTGAAACTTTTAAACCCATCACTTACTTCTAATGTCATAGAACCTCTATCACCTGACTGGGAGAAAAAGTGTTTAATGGCAAAGAATATATGTATTAATGGTGGAATGGCTGGTATTTGGGCATCTAATTGTCCAACTTCACTGGTTTACCAAGCTCAAAATAAAACCTACAAGGGGAACTGGTAGAAAGTAGTGAAGCTGTGTTGTCTCTAGGTAAAAGTGAACCACTTCTAGGCTCAAGCGCTTCCCATTAATTTCTAGGTGATACCTTGTTATTTACTCACTAGTTTCCTACTAGTTTGTTCCTTTTTTTTCATCCTGAACTTTTTTGCATGTAAAAAAAACTATAATTTCCTTATCATAGGCCCCAATCTCTATATTAATTTGCGGAATTTATTGTGTTTAAAGGCTATGAAGAGAGGCTTAGATCCCAAGGTTGTTTAAAAGAATATTTTATCACAATATCCTTTTATAATTATATATGTAAGTTCAGTCTAATTTTTGAAATTTTCAATTTCTCCTTTCCATTCCTTCTCCCAAGTATATCTCTTTCATTATGAATCCTTGAATTACCAAAGACTTCAGTCCTTCTCCTCACATTAATTTTTTCAAAATTGAATAAATTTAGAAATAAGTTGAATGAGGTGAATGTTTTTTTTGATATATAGCAAATATTTTGATTGATTTAAAAGTTTTGGTTGAGTTATGTTTGAAGAAAAGGAAAATTTAAAGCTTTAATATTTAAAAAATAAAACGTTATGAAAATTCAGCTAACTGATTTAGAAAGAATTTTTACAATTCAACAATTAAGATTATTTTTATATTTTATTTTTCTTAAAATCTTGATATAAAATTAATTTAAAATTTTTAGGTTTTCACGCCACCTATTATGTAGATTTGGATCTTTTTAAAATTCAATTATTTTGAGGAAAAATTTCATGTTTTCTGAGGCTTTTTTGAATTTTATTGTACCTTAAAAATTAGCCACCTTTTGATAAGAAATTTATGATAGATCCAAAGGTTATTGTGTATTTGGAATTTAAATTTTTAATAATACTGAGAAAAATATTCCAAAAGAATACAATAGTTTTTATTCTTATCTTATAAATATATCATATAGAATTAATCAATGAAAAAAATTAACCTTAAGTTTTTTAGTCTTTAAGGCTATTAGTATGCTGTACATACCTCAATGCCTGAAATATTTAAAGGATTATTCACATAAATATCCTTAAGATTAGTGTATATTATGTTTTTTTGTAGAAAATCTGCTTATTACTCTGAAAAACACGATGAAAAGAGTACCCTCTTTTTTTATGAAGAATTTAATAGAATGAACAAGGTATTTAATTAGATATAGGTCAAAAGAGAAAATAATGTTGATCTTGGAGCCAAGTCGTAAGTTTTTCAATTTCATATGATCAAGATTATCAACCAATCTTATTATATATTCCTAAAAAAACTCTTGTGAATCATTTCCCCCAAGTCCTTAATATCTTATCAAAGATAGAATTATATTCTGATATAAATCTCCTAAAGTTCTTTAAATTAACCTTTAAAACACCAAAACAAAAAAAATTAATAACAGAATATAGACATTTCATATTTAATATTTTGAAGTAAGAACTCAATATCTATCATGAATATTTCATATTCAAGTCTTTTCTAATTGTGTATTCTTCTTTCAAAATGAATATATAAAAATCTCCCACAAAATTGGTTACCAATTCTTTTCTTTCATTTATTTAACTTGTTTAAAATTGGTAAAATTTATTTCTAATACTACGGAAAGGAACTTTTATTTTTTATTGATAAAATTCAAATTATCAAAATTAGAGTTTTTTAATTGAAGAAACGGTTTTAAGTTAATTATTTAGTAATTTTTCCATGTCAAAAGTAAATTATAAGTTTGTTTTTAACATGAATAATTGGAACAAAATCATCAATATAAAAAGAAATTTAGAAAATTAAATCTGTTTAAATGAAATTCATTAGCACTTTTCAAATTATTTTTCATTTAAAGCTTTAAATTTTATTCAATTCAAAATTTGGCCTTTATTTATCTTTCATTTTGGATTTGTTATTAATAATATTTTTTCACAGAGATATTATAGAGTATGAAAAATAACTATCAAATAATTGGGATATTTATAATCAAATAATACTAAGCTTATCAACAAAATATTTGAAATTTAGATAATTATACAATTCAATTTAGTTTGAAAATAATTTAGTGAAGAGACTTGGTGTATATTTTTAAAAAATTTAATTTAAAAAAAATGAAATTTTATTCTAAATTTTTTAATTTTATGATAATATTTACCTCAAAAAAGGAAGGTGAATTTCAAGAATAAATAAATAAATCTTTCCTTTGAGAAATTTAGAACTTTTAATAATGGTTTTTTTTCTAGCTTTAATTGGATCAATTAAAATAAAAAAAAACTATATAAAACAAAAAAAATTACCCCAGAGAATATGTTTCTAAAATAAATTGATTTGAAATTCATAAATAATATAACTTCTTTTTACCATTTATTAACTTTGAGTAAAATTGACAGAATTTCACAAAAAAAAATGATTGTGTAAATTCCCTGAATTATTGTTAATATCGAGCAAAATATAATTAATTATGAAATTTTTTATTTCTAAAATATCAATATATTATTTTATATTAGCTTATGATTTTGAAAGCTTTAAGCAAATTCAACTTTTTTATATGAATGAGTAAGCCTATAAATATTACCAGTACGTGAATTTAGATTAACTGCAAAGTTTATCCAAATTTCTTAGGATTCTCAGGAATCTTTTTAAGGGAAAATTTGAGATGTTATTGATTTTGATAACTATATATAAATTTGCTGTATATACAGAAGATTTATTTCTGGCTTTATTAATCTTTATTTTGAAAAAAAAAATTGGTTAAATCACAACTTTTATTAAATACAATATTAAATTAAATTAATTCTTGTAAATCATTTTTTTGATTTCTTTACTTAATTTTACTAATTACCTGTTGAATTATTTTCAAAACAGATTAAAATTCTCCTTATCTATTCTAGCATTATTAATTTAATATTTCATAGGTATCATTTTTTTTCTTCTTAAATTCAAAGCTAATTGTGAAATAATCACTTGATGTTAGATTTATCATTTATTTAAGTTATTGGTCCAATTGGAATAAATTTCTTTTACCAAGCTAAGAGGATTTTTGAAGAATGAATTTAGGGAAAGTATATAATATTCAATCATATTCAATACCTCCCTATTATCTTCTATTTGATAAAGATAGTGATATTTCTAAAAGATGCTCCTCAAAAAATATTTCATTATAAAAGATCATAAGTTAAATTAATATATTATGTATTAAATAAATTTTTTTAAGTTTTAGTTCAAATCTTATAGGAATGGGTATTTTACCATGGCTCTTAGTAAATATAATATTGTATGAAGGATTAATTAATTCTCTAAAGCTATCACTGCTCTTTTCAATAATAAAATTCATGAAAATTTCATATTCTTAACCTAATTATAATCACTTTTAAGTATCATATTTCAAATTGATAGGAATCTCGAGGAGGAGTGTGATGGAACTATTGTTTCAAAGTAAAACAGTTGTTTATGTATTCAATTTCACTTTAAAGTTATATTTTTTGAGTTAAGATATCCAACTTTTATTATGAAGAGGCCTCTCTAAGGAGTTTGGCTTGGGGGTAATATAAGAAATTTAAATATTTATAAATAAATTAAAATATCCTATCAAATTGTTGTTTTAAATTAATTTTTCATTTTGAAAAAAAAAACACTTTATATTAAACCTTTATAAAATTAATCAATCACAACAAATTTTATTCTTAATAATTCATTATGGATAGAAGGTCATAAATATTAATTCATTGCTCTTACATACCAACTGGTCACTTCAAAACTTGTTGAGGTTAGAAAATCTTTTGTGAATATACCACCCATACAAAATCTTTTCATTTTAATTAATAGTTGGCTGTTTATCAGCTTATTTTATTCTAGTTTTGGACTTATTACTTATTTAATTTTGATCTCAGGTAGTTTTACAATATAATCCTTCTAAGAGCTTCCAAATAAAACTTGAGAGTTTTATTTAAAATTTATATCCAATCAAATATCTTTAAAGTGCCATGAGCCAATAATTTTTTTTGTTTAAAAAATTCAAAAACATTAAATTTATCCTCTAATTCACATTTTCCAAAAATCAAAAGTTTCTAATGTAACATGGAAGATTTATTTTTTATAATTTAAAGAGATAATATTTCATTCAAAATATTTGATTGAAGACTTCTTGGAGATATATGGGCTTAATTATAACTATAATCTTATATATATATTTGATTCTTATTAAAACCAATGAGTTCTTAAAAGGAATATATTATCTTGACCTTAAATTTAATCTAAAATTCAAGAAAATCAAAAAGTGAATTTCTTTTTTTAGGCAAAAAAAGAGAAATTAATTGATTAACTTATTTTTTTGTTTTTATTCTCTTCAAATTAAGAAAAAATGGCTCAATTGATAAAATTATTATTATTCATTAGAGATTTTTTTTAAAACTTCTTGTGGATTAAATTCTAAGTTTTTCTCCTATTTTTTTCGAGAATTTATCAAATGAATGTGGTGTAAGCATAAGATTCCTATGGGGATGGTTATTACTAATTTAAGAAGAATGTCTTTTTCAGAAAAATACATGAAAAAAAAACAAGAATATTTTGGAAAGTACAATACTGTAGAAAGGTTAAAATTGTGAACTCAGTTTCAAAGAACTTATTTTTATTTTTTATACATATTGAAAATTGAAAAGGGTTTCAGTGCCTTTGCTATACTATCTTTATCAATGTCTTTTATTGAGTCACATGACCCTCCAAAGTATATTTTGAGCGATTACTCCTTGATGGCTGTGCCATACCGCCTGAATCTGTATAGCTACCTTTTCTAGCATCAATTTACAATGAATTAAACCTACACAAGCATAAAATCCCAGGTGTTCAGAGTTTTTGAGCACTTTGGCTCAAGTTGAATTGGTTGTGTGGCATATTCATCACTCAGTGAGCTCATTGGTAGATTCTTTCCTGGCTATGTTAAAAGCTCTCTCCTGACAAGTCATTTTCCCTTTGTGCGCAAAAAGCGCAACAGCTTTTGTTGAGCCATGAGGTATTACGACTCCTTTGATTAACCCTGCTCAATAAATCAACTGATGTATGAAGACATCCCTGAGTATGCAAGGGACTTGTTGAAACTGTCAGGCTTACTTTTCAAGAGATGTTTGGACATATTCAGAGCCTCGAAGGAAGCCATCGAACTACAAAATAGTGACCCAGCACTCAAAAATAGAATGTTTTCTGCGTTTTAGCCAGATAAGATGACGCTAATCATAAAAATTTAATTCAAGATTGGATTCAGATGAGATGAAGGGCCAGATGAAGTCGTGCTGCTTTCAAAACGAGAGTTTCATCTTTGTTTCAATCTGTGAGATCTTTCAATGCAGATCCTAGGGCCGATCCCCGTGCGATGTTAGAATATGTCCGATTCAAGATGATTTTGATAGAACTTGATTGGATCAGAATAGAATTTGAATCATCATCTTCGCATAGGTTGGGTACTAGGAATTCATCCGATTTCCTTCCCCTTTAAAGAATCATCACCGAATCTCACCAACTCCCTCAAAACTTAACGATGGGCTTGCTTCCGAATGGAAATTTGTTGAATTGGATGGAAACTAAAAAAGTGAGCTACTCAATCTTTTCGCTTTATTAAACTTCATCAAAATTGATGAACCTTTTTTGTTTCGTTCTCACAATTCTTTGCTTTGATTCGCTGTTAGAGTGCTAACAAAGTTCGTCAGATTGGAGTTGAACAATTTTTAAAACTTTTTAATCAATTCAAGTTTACTTCACATGATCCAAATCTTTGGGGTGATGAAATTGAATATCATTTGGTCTCTTTAGATCATGCAAGTCGTCGAGCTAAACTCTTGCTAAATCAATCTGACGTTTTACAAAGATTGGATCACTCGAGGTCTAACTTGAGGTAAGATTTCATCTTCTTTTTGCTTTTTTGCATTAAATCTTGCGTTTTTACTAATCAGATAATTCTCTAGTTCATCTTTGGATTCAGCTTTCCCTAATTTTCATGCTGAATATGGTAGTTTTATGGTTGAAGCTACTCCTGGATTACCTTATCGTTTTAGTCTGGAGAGTTGTTTAAAAGTTCAATCTAACATGAATCATCGGTAAAATTTCCTGTTTCTCTCTAATTCAATCTCATCGTAGTTAGTATTATCCTTATCATCTTCTTTGCATGGTCCTTTTTAGTCGTCAACTAATTCGTGAGGTTCTTAAAGATAATCAATTACCCATCACCTTGACATCTTTCCCTAGTTTAGGCGCTGTTGGGCTCTTTATTGAACCTCATTACCCTAGAATCGATCAATTTGGCCAAAGTATTTACTTATCAGATCAAATCATAAGTCAGCACGCTCGATTTCAGTATGTTAATTATTTTCTCCAACTTTCATTTCTGATGTAATCAATCTTACTCATTTGGTTCTCTTTTTTGAATCTTTTTTAGCACTCTCACTAGTAACATTCGTGAAAGGCGCGGCTCCAAAGTAGCCATCTTTCTCCCAATTTATCAAGATATGTTCACTCCACGACCTTTCAAGGATCCTACAATACCAATTGATCCACCTAAAATCACTCATTCTAACAATCTTTCATCTCAATTAAATTCCAATGATCCTCAAACTATCGAAATTCCGATCATACCCGATAATCATATCTATCTTGATGCAATGGGTTTCGGTATGGGTTGCTGTTGCCTTCAAGTTACCTTTCAAGCTAAATCTATCCATCAAGCTAGGCGTCTCTATGATGCTTTAATACCCGTAGCTCCGATCATGTTGGCACTATCAGCCGCCGCTCCGGTCTTTAAAGGTTTTTTGACTGATGTAGATTCTCGTTGGGATGTTATTGCTGGCGCAGTTGATGATCGTACAGATTTGGAGAAAAGTGCTCATTCAAATGTATAAATTATCACATTTCAAGTTTATTTAAACTCATCATAGCTTTTTTCTCATTAAGCTTTCTATTAATTTTTACTATTCTCATTACTTATTAACAGGATCCCCTCTTTGTTCCAAAATCCCGATTTGATAGTGTCAGCCTCTACATTGCAGATGATCCATTGAACCTCCCTCATTATAACGACATTCTTGCACCAGTAGATCATTCAATTCAAACCCAACTCATTACTCATGGTGTCGACCCTATCCTGGCTCGTCACATTGCACACATTCTTATTCGTGATCCCTTAGTAGTCTATTCAGATAGTTTTGAACCTACGTCAATTGAAAATACTATTGATTATTTTGAGGTCAGTTCTCAAAATAAATTCATGTTTTTTTGTCTTGGTGGTGAATTTATCACATTTAACTCGTTTCATTTGTCATCTTTTTTGGGTTTTCAAATCATTCTAGAACTTACAATCTACTAATTGGCAATCTGTTAGGTTTAAACCACCCCCCTTAAACTCTTCAACAATAGGTTGGAGAGTAGAATTCCGTACTATGGAAATTCAAATCACCGATTTTGAGAATGCGGCCTATTCAATCTTTGTAGCACTTTTGGTCAGAACAATCTTATTTTTTGACTTAAACTTTTACATCCCCATATCTAAGGTGAGCTTGACTCCTTTCGAAAAAAAAGTCATTTTTTAATTGCAAGCTGCTCTAAAGGCTCAGTTAATTAATTTTCCATCTTATTCGTAGGTTGATGAAAACATGCATCGGGCTCAACAGCGCAATTCGTATCGAAATAACAAGTTTTACTTTCGAAGTCAAGTTCTACCTGAGAAATCTGGCTCAACTAGCCAACCTTACCCTGAACCCATTCAACAATTAATTAATAATCCAGTCAAGTTTGAAGAAATGTCTTTGGATGAAATCATGCATGGCCATAGCTCCAGTCAGTTTCCAGGTCTCATGACCCTAGTCAAGGCATACATTGATTCGCTTAATCCTGAAAAAGAGATTCGTGAAAAAATTTATGTATACCTCGATTTAATCAGTGGTAGAGCTAGTGGTACGCTTTTTTTTCAAAAAAAAGATGAAAGCTGTTTATTAGTTTTAAATCATCATTATTCTTATGTTTTAGGTCGATTATTAACACTAGCAAGTTTTATTAGAGAGTTTATTCAAGATCATCCCAAGTATCAATTTGATAGCATAGTCAGTCAAGAAATAAATTATGATTTGGTTTGTAAATTAGACGAAATCGAAAAGGGGAAATGTAAAGTCAAAGAATTATTAGGTGAAAATTACTTACAATCTTTGTAATAACATAAATCAATTGCAAAGTCTTATTATTGACTCTATCAAGCTTTACTAGTTTCAGCTTTTGGCTTGTTCGTTTGAAACTTGCTTCTCTTCTATGTCTTACTTTTCAGGTACTAGCTACGTGAAAATTTGTCAAAAAACTTACTTTTGTTACATTGGTTTAGCAGCGACTTAGCATTTAATTAAAGTATTTTCTAATAATTTTGTTGTATCCAAACTGAAGTAATAAAGATAGAATACATGGCTTAACCATCGTTCATTAATCACCTGGGCTTGTTTGCACGTTCCAAAAAGACGTTCTTTTTGCCATTCTAGCCAAATTATACTTTTTAGTTAAGCCAAACGTATGCGATGACCAAGGATGAATCTTTTATGAGGTTTGTATGTGATTGCAAAAACTCAAACTCATACCTAGGATGCTCACGCGGTAATCTTCTGCTAACACCATGTACGGACATTTGCAGCCTTGCTGAAAGGTCTCCATCGAGCCAACAACCAAATGGTGATCAACTGAATCTGGTGCGCAGACCCCAAAGGATGGTACTACACTGAGAAGGCGAAGGCTCTTCTGCCATCAAGCTTCCCTGGGGGCATCTCAGGCGACCTGCGCACACATTTCAAAGAGCCCTTCAGCTTGGAAGAGACAAGGGAGGAATTTCGGTTGCCGGTTTGGACTGAACTGACGCTTCCTAACCCGCGCAATTATTTGCGTTCGCTCCGGACTTACTCATGTAAAGGCTCACTTTGTAGCGAAATACTCAAAAATTGAATCTTCTTTGTAAAAGGTTTGTTACGCATATTCAAATCAAAATCATGTATTTTACGTTAACCAACAGACACTATAGAGTAGTAAACACAAAGAGTAATGGAAATTAATATCTGATGCTATTAATATTACTTCACATTTTCATCAACTTGTGCAGATGTGACCATTCTTCTTTGAGTGTAACCACTTTTTAAGACGGCTTAAGTGGGTAATTGTTTTACTTGCCATTGGAGAGGGGGTAATCAAATGGGAAATTGGCAAAAGGACTTTCTTAAACAATGTTGATGAAGCCAGGATTGTGAGGTAGTGTATTGCAACACAACCTAAATCAAGGAAGTTCCCCGTGAGTATTTGACGCTATGCAAAATAAAAAAGTGAGTGAAATGGACTATTTAGAGGATTGGAATAATTGATGACAGACTTACTTTACAATATCTCAAAATGTCATCATATTTCATGATTTGATGGGCTGTTATAAGTACGGAAGTACCTCATCTATATTGAAAGACAACTTGATGCTGGTATAAATTTGATGGCACTATCATACATCTTCAATAATTTCTGACAGGGAGATTCAGTTAGCAGAGGTGGTGAGAATCAGAAATTGACTCCTTCACTAGCAGCTTCAGCCATCAACACCATGTATTCTTGTAATAGTCTATCAATTACTTCCTTGGAGCATGTAGGGAACACACCAATCAACTTGAACAGCCCTTTCCTGCATGATGGATTGACCAAGGTTGTAGTTAACATATTATTGTTCTGCATTTTGAAATCCTTGTATTTATGTAATTTCTCATTTGGCACATGGAAAGCTTGAGATCATGGTTGAGGTGAATCACAAGAATAATTGTGAAACTTGATAATTGAGTTGTAAATTGGGAGGACTGAGTTTTTTGTATTGGTGAATTGCATTGAAAAAAATTGCAAGCACCATCAAAAATAGTCAGAATTAGCTCCATGAGGTCCATGGCCACTCAAACCTCATTTGATAATGCAAATCAACTACCATTAGGGATTCGGATATAAAATTGAAATCTATTGTTTAATTTTTGTGAATTCTGGATTTTTTGTTAGAAGTAATTCCAACCTGTAGTTGGAATGGACAATATTAATAATTTTGAATTAAATTTTTGGATGAAAATGTTCTTCAAAAGTGAAAATTACTTTGTTGAGCCCTAGATACGCAATCATAGCTCTCTAAGGTCTTGGAGGCTGTCGATTGGGCTCAAGCCAGTAACAGAAAAAGGTCATTTAAATAAGAAAAGGGACTTGACACACATTTCATCTGAAGAATTGGAATATTTCTCTCATAATAGCTCCTTTTGAAGACAGAATTGGTCATTAGAAAGATAGTGATAAAAAAAGAAATAATCCCCATTTTATTGAGGAACTCTTTGACACAAACAGGGAATATTATATGGCATGCACATAAATGACATCACTGCTGGTGAGGCCATGTAATTTTTCTATGTGAAGTTCTAAATAATAAGTCTATTAATTAAGAATACTGTGACTATCCTCAAATATCAATACAATAAAATAAATATTGTAGTCAAAAATATGAATAAAATTCTGATCAATTTTAATAAATTCAATATTAATAAAAAAAATTATATATAAAAATAAATATTATCAAAAAAATTAGAAATTATAATAATTATGATAATTTCAGCAAAAAAATTGATATTATCATTCTTTAATTATTATAATTCAATGAAAATTATGATAATAAGAATATAAGAGCTCCAATAAAAATGAGAATATTTTGTTTTAATACGTTGAAACAGATTTATGAATGATCTAAATATTATTTTTAAGTAAAATTATTATACAACACTGTATAATAATAAATGAAAATAATAAATTTATAAAAAGAAACCATAATATGCTAAAAAGATAGATCATTAATGAAAAAAAACTCACCTATACTTCATTATTTAATAATGAAATTCCAAAAAAGGTCAGAAATCGCTATTAAAACAATGAAAATAATTGAAAATATTCCAAAAATTTTAATAATGAAATTGTTAGAGGTATTTATGAATTTTAAATAATTATCTTTAAGCAAGATTTTGAATAATGAAAAAAATTATCATTAATGATAAAAATATGATAAGATTCTAACATTTCAATTATTCATTCATCAGCATTTTGAATAATTAAACACCAAAGAATTATTCATACTAATATAAGAGCTTCTTCACTTGAATATATATAGCTATAGTATTGATTTTACTCATTGACAGGAAGAACACAGAAATATCATACCTCTTCTTATGCCTTAAGACATCTCCTAAAAAGTCACAGATGATTTGGAAAGGTGTTTACTAATCAAAAATGTAAAACATATCATTGAAAGCTGAGTTTCAGGTTAGAAAGTGCTAATTTGTGATTGGAATTTAAGCTTTAAATGTAATTATTAACACCAAGTAAATTTAAGCTTCAATTGGGTATATAATTTTCAATTTCACTATTAGAAATAATATACTGACTATAAAGTTGATTTTATGAATAACTTGAAATTAAAATTCAAAGAAATAATATTTTGAATTTAGATTTTTGATAAATTTTTAAAATCATCTTAATTTTATTCGAATATAACCAGATAATTGACTTTTGAGGTTGAATAAAAATTAATTTTCTTGATAAAGGAAGCTTTCTCCTAGGCTTGGAAACAGATAAGCCAATTTATAAGATACATAAAAACATCAAGTAAATCCATTGAGAAATTGATTCTCTATCAAATTTTGTAGTTTTTGCTTTTTTGGCACACAAAAATAAAAATAAATTCTTAAGAATAAAATTTCACAAGGATTTGATGAAGTTATCTTTCACTTAAAGGTTATACAAAATTTTAAAGTTCTCAAAATCTTGATTACAAATCTGTAAGTGAGACTTAATCCTTTACAAGATTTTAAAGCCTGTCCAAATTTGGTAAAAGTCTTTTTACAACTTAATACTATTTCAAATTTTAATATTCATGTTTAAATAAGGTTTAAGATCCTTAAATAAAGTAGCAAAAACTTATTTGGCCTCCTGCAAATCAAAATTCCAGGATAAACCTCCAACATTTACCATTTTTCCCTTTTCCCGCCACTTGAGTAGATTTTTCACAAGCCATGGTAACCAATTTTAATTGGTTTCACACATGATTTACCAAATTTATGGAAAATCCTTATCCAACGAATTCAATAAAAGTAATATCTTACTTCCAAAATAGTTTTTATAAATTGAAATTTAAAGGGAATAAATTTGAATGAATGTTAAATCTCACACCTTGTAAGATGTTTTATAATACCTTGAGTTTCCAGAGGGCCTCTGATGTATTCTTGTAAAAGAAAATATATTAATTTTTGACTATGCCACCCTAATGGGTTACCCCATGTTATTTTAGTGTAGAGTAAAGATATTTTGTAATATTCATAAATTTGTTTATCCAAAATCAATTCATGAGATAATTGAATTGAGTTTTGTTTTAAATTCATTTGATAACTTAGTTAATGAAAAAATAAAATTGATAAAAGATCTTCTTCTTCATTATGGGTATGTTTTTCAATCACACCTTCAAAAGCTCACATTTTCTATAAACTAGGAAACCTGTACCAAATTTTCATTGGATAGTATAGCCCCAATCATATTAGGGGTATGTTCCACTTTCCAACCTGTTTACTCACTTTGATGGAGTATGTGAAACCAAAAATTCAAAAATTATTGAGAAGTTTGTATCCTATAATATCCAAATCTTATGAGAAAATTTTGGGAAGGAGTTATGTTATTTTTTGAAAGAAACCATATTCATAATGAGGGGTTCTATACAATAATGAGTATTCTCTTTGATTTATCCCCTAAGTCTTCTTCCTTTTAAGAATCTCAGTACATTTTCCTCTTCAAACTTTTCAAGTTGTGGTATTTTTAATGATGTTCTATTCATAAAGGTAAATAATTAATGTAAAATTCAAGTAAAATCCCTTACTATACTAACAGGGAATGTTGTATTTTAATTTTTCAATTTTCCTATCAGATCTAATTCTACTTCATTCTTATTGTGCAGGGCTTTCATAATAAGTGGTCTGGAAAATTGATCTTTAAATTTCTTTGGAGCTTTAATACTATTTAAGTACAATTTTTAGACTAGTATCAAGTCCAATACTTTGAATTCTGGTGTGTTATGACTTTTTTTACCATTTTTTTTAGCCATTCAAAGGAAGCATTGATTATTTGTTTTGTTTTATGTCTCACCCCATCAAGAAATAAAGTGAAGATTGAATCAATTTTAGGAATACCTATTAAATGCCTTTGAAAATTATCAAATTTTAATTTGGGGTCCCATCCTCTTTCCAAAATCTCAGGAGTCTTCCCGGCTAAAGAATTGAGAGAAGTGTAGGTAACTCTAATTCCGTATCATAGTACACTAAGGCTGGAGAAAGTAATGAGAATACTGAAGCTTCAGGTAATATGAGAAGAGTATTCTTATCATTTCCTCAAGGGTATGAATAATTCTATCTGCTAAACCATCAGCTTGTGGGTGGTAAACTGTTGAGAAGGGTAGTTTGTCGCTTGAGAACCTATTTGAATTTCTCCATAAGGCTAAATTACTTGTTGACCTCTACCACTAATTACCTTTTTAAATAGATAAGTAGGAGATAAGAATCTGTTTCAGACTAAAGGATTTGTGTCAATAGTTGTCTCATTTCTATCAAATGTAAAAAATATGGGTGTATTTTAATAACTCTCTCAAACATGATAAGACATGCATTATAAATTTTCTCACAACATGGTTGTAAATTATTTGACCCAATACATGTGTGAAAATTCCCATAGTCTATTTCATTCTTGGATATTAATCAGAAAAAAAAAATCCTTTTCCAGTAGCCTTGTTAATATTATGGAATCTTTCACACTTGTGAAATTATTCCATAACATCATTCCTCAAGGATGGAAACATAGTAAAAATTTCAATTATTTCCATTTTTCTTTCTTCAGACCAATCTCCATGATAAATAATGTAATGGGATACAAATGATATAGTTTTGATCACCATCCTCCTACAAAATATCATTCCAACTGTTTGTTTAGTCCTGTGATACAGAATAAAAAAGAATAAATGAAATGTTCCATTATAATATGATGTTCTCTATATTTAATTCAAATAGGCAGATAGTGATGTATATTTTAAATCTTTTTCAATTAATGAACTAATAATATTTAAATTATGAACTTGTTTTCTGCTTTCTAAATCTTAAGTAAATAATACTGGTCTTACATCTATGATGCAAATCCCTCAACCAGGAGCTTTAGGCTCTTTGGTTACATGAAGATAGGAAGTTTTATCAGGTATATTTGGTGGTGCATACCTACTCATGAAACACGCAGTCTTATGAAAATTTAAATATTCATTTATTATGGTCATATTCCCTTTATACTCCTCTATAGAAATGTGACATTATAAAATTTTTCTTCTAGCAGAGTTTACTTTGAGAAGATATTTCATGTAATTACATTCAGAAAAAACCTAAAACACATTTCCATCAGTATAAGAATTCATTTTTGACAGAGTCCAAGCTAGGAAGATGCACCACATTTGGCAGGATCCAGATTTGAACTCAATAGGCTTTATTTTTCATTAGATGAAACAATGGAACTTCATAGTTTTTACTTAACTAAGAGCTTCTCCTAATCCTTCACCGCATAAATAACTATGCATCTTGAAAGAAGGCTTTCAGCCTGGATTCAATCAAGATGATTCATTGGCCAAGGCATAATTTTATCTTTGATATTCTTGAATCCTTTATTGATTAACTTATGAGTTAGTTTATTAATAAAACACTATGTACAATGATTTGGAATAGATTTCAAAAAATTGAAGGGGTTTACTGTGGTAGCTGGAAAAAAGAAAAGAATGAGATAATTTCTTTTGATGTGGAAATTATTTTGGAAATACTGAAGCCACTTTTTCTCATTAAAAGAAAGACTTATTGCCAAAACTACATGTACCATATCTTTCAGCTCATAAATACAAAAATCCAATCTTCAAAGAAACATTTTTATTTTCACTTTCAAAATTTTCTCAGGTGTTAATGAGACTTTTTTCTCTGGAAAAATAGAAATTTCATCAATATTTATGAATAACCATCCCTATCAAAACTAATGTGGGAAGATTGTATTAATCATTTTTTGGATGTGTGAGGGTACATTTCCAATATGAAAAGGTCTCCTCAAACCGTGAAAGAAACCTACCCCTACCAGTGAGGGTAGAAGGTCCAACCTAAGTCTCAACCTTGATTGTCACCTTGTAATATTTTTGAAGATACTTTCACCCACAGCTTTGGTAATCAGGAATTCAGCTCAAGTAATATAGAGGATTATGGATTTTTGATTGTTTTTATTTTTTTCCCTCATGGATTAAAAATACATTATTCATCAATTAATTAGTACAACAAATTATTGGTTGAAACTTATTCTCAATATGGACACAAACTTATCTCATAAAATCCTGTCAAAAAATTCCAAATGACTGCAATTTTTCATAAAAACAAATTTAGAAAGATAAAAAATTCTCCATCCAAATGATCTACAATATATTTAATTCTCCCCTATTAAATAATTTATATAATTTTCAAAAGGTTTATTGCAAGGTTCAAATATTTTTTGATAAAAAATTCATTTATTTTTATTACTAATCTATATTGCATTTTTATTTGGAAAAAAATTATTTCCAGAAGGCTTGGAAACTTAATTTTTAGCTATTCATTTATATGAATCATGAATAGTATTTTTTTTAATAATTGTACTCTTATTTTGATTATTCAAGATATTCATCTAAATTCTATTCTTTAATATTCATAAGATTTGTCTCATCTACTGTAAAACGTTAATTATAAAAGCTCTTTTAGAATTGAAGCTTCCTTGGATTCTGACTTTAATCATCCTTGAAATGAAGAAATTTGGTCCTTATAGAAATTAATTCAATTTTTATTGAATTGTTAATTTTTTTTTTGAATACCTCATTATTATTCGCACTAAATCCATGTTTCACAAATTTTCTATTTTCAAATTTGGAAAGAATGCATGTATTTAATTTTTAAAGTTCCCATTTATATTTCAAACTGCTTCATCTTCCAGCTCAGTCATGTATTCCTAGAAAATTCAATTTCTTCTTTGAAATCTTTCATATTAGTCAAAATCCTTTTAATTTTAATTTTTTTTTTGAAAATATCACAAATAATCATTAAGAAAACTTTTAATCATAACAAACAATAGCATTTGTACTTTCAAGTTTCAATTTTCTTTCTAAATTTTGCTTTTTTGATTTTTTGGTTTTTTCTGATATATATTTAATTAATTTTCTTTTGATTATTGTGGACAAGGCAATATTTCTTTTCATTTTTTTTCTCATTTATTTTTAATTTTTTTCAGTTTTTCTTCATTACTTTTTTTCAATTTTTTTTTGATTTTTTTTGGTTTTTTTTACATTTTTTTTAATTTTTTATTATTATTTGTTTATTTATTTTTTAATTTTTTTGTTTGTTTTTTTGATTTTTTTGATTTTTTTTTTGAATTTTTGAAATTTTTTAAATTTCTTTTTATTTTGTTTTTGATTTTTCTAATTTTAACTTTTTATCTTTGGTTTTATTTTCTTCAATTTTGTTCAGATTTTTGGTTTTCTTCAAGTTCATTTTCTTGAGTTTTTATTCCATTTTTGTGATTTTTGTAAATTTTTATTGATTGTTTTAATGGGTGAAAGTACTCAAAATAGATGTAAGAACACTAATACAAAGTATTCTAACCTTAAAAGAAAGACAAATTGTAAAAAAATGACAACTAAAAGATAAAAAATGAAAAAAGGATCACTCCAAAAGAAAAAAACAAATAAAAAAGTGAAAATCAAAAATACAAATAACTCAAAATTTAGAATAAATGGAAATTTCCATTGAAAGCATAAAATATGACAATAAAAAAATAAAATATATGAATTAGTAAATAAAAAATCCAAAAAAAAACAAAGAAAACTAAAAAACTCCACACAAGCCACAAAAAGGAGGAAAAACTTAAAAAATAAGAAAATCAAAATACAAAAAAAGAAAGGAAAAGGGGCATGCAAGTATATTCACAAAGTAAAAAAAATGAATTCTATTGGAATAATATTGGTCAAATATGCAAGTCATGTCACAAAAAGTTGGATCAAAATAAAGGTGATGAAAATTCTAATCAATCTAACATAGAGAAAAAATTAGTCAAAAATAATATAGAATAATAAGGAATAATTTGGAACTAGAAACTGGTAGATACATAAAAACAATAAATTTCCATGTAATAAGTAGCTGTGGATAAAATAATATTGAAGTTAAAACTGAGTTGTCATTTTATGGACATATGTTAAGATAATCAAATGACATTGAGAGAAACTAAAAGCTCAAATATATTAATATTCACACAATTGGTGATATCCTAAAAGAAGCTCTTTCTGTAAGATAAATCCATAAATCTTACATGCCAGTTATTTTAACTAATAACCCCTGACATACTCTTAGATATATAATGATGAAGTAATGTAGCAGAATAAAGAAATATAAAATCTTTTCATATCCACTTTTCTTCAGACTTGACAGAACCCTAGCTCCTGGAAGTGTTCTGGACCAAGGTTTAAGGAAAATTTGAATGAAGTTGAACAAATGTTTCCACCAAAGATCCAAAGAAACCACCAGTAACCAAAAGAAGGTATGTAAAAGCCCTTTTTTAACATTATCACTTAAAAAAAATATTTCAAAATGGAAACTTTAAGGAAATGGAAAAGGAAAATCTGATTCTATTTCACTCAGATATCTATATAGCTTATACTGAGTTTTGTTTATCAAGGTAAGCAGTTTTGATTAGATTGCAAACTCTTACACAGAGAAATTCATCGAAATATTAATTTCAAAAAAATTGATAAATTGACCACTTGAGAGATTCTCTCCATAAATTTTATCCAAACCTCTGATACTAGGCAGTAATATTATGATAATTTAATAATACTTTATGCTTGGATGAGAAAAAAATGGGCTTTAAAATTTACTTAAATTAATTTCAGGATTTCTTCACTCAACAAAGAACGTGAAAAATGGCCATGAATTATGATCATGGATTTTCTTTGCATTGCTTGTCATTTAGTCAGAAAAATTAAAAATACATAATAAATTTTGAGAGAAAATTAGTCTTTTGTCTTTATGTAGAAATTTTATGAAGTGTAAAGCCCTCCTCAACTATTCAATTTTTTGAAACATTAAGAGAAATAATTTTTGGATTAATTGAGAGAATGATATCTGTTTTGAAAATATGGTCTGAATTAATAGCTAATGATCAAATTTCAATTCAAAAGGTAGTTCTAAATGATAATTGAAAAGCATATTTAGGTGAATATATGTATTTAGTTTGAAGATTATGAAAAATACTACTACCTTAAAGAAATCTTTCAAAAAATCTAAGAGGACTAGCCAAGTAAATGATCTTCTGCAGAATACCTTTGAGGGGATTGGTAAGTTTAGTACTATCTCTTCTAAAGCTCACTTCTTGTACTAAGCTATATTAATGTTCAAATCACTACTTTTAAATATATATATTTTATTTTAAAATGGAAAATGAAAGGATATATTTAAAGTTTTCCACTTATAAAACACCATTTAAGGGTATTTATTCTTCCAAATATATATAAGAAGTACTCTTGGAAGTATAATATTTAGGACCTTTCAGGCTGGATACATAGATATAGTTTCACGAATGAAATGAGCTTCTCAAGAGGCATCTGTTGAACCATGCGTTTGATTTTATTACATAGATCTAAATATTATCCCAGAAATTGTTTGAAAATGAGAATAATGAAAAAACCTTCTACCAAAGCTTATTCATTGAGGGCATATTTTAAAATTAATTATATAATTATCAAACTAGAATGATGTCTTTGTGTTAAAATATCATTAAAAACTTCTTGATCCATTTCCAAGTATCTATAAGAGTATTAGATCTTATATGATGGTGAATTTTCTCCTTTCAGCTTTTTGATTTTTCTTGTTTTCAAATAAATCCCAGTATCCATATACAAGCTCATATATGTTTTGTAAGGAACACATCAGCTTAATAGATATTATTCATAATTTTATCATGATAATCATCCACAATAAAACATAACAAGGCTAATTATGCTATAATTCTTAAGATAGCTGAAAGATAAAATAAGTTTTGAAATTAATTCCAAAGACTTTTTTTAAAAGGGAAGTTTTCTTGAGAAAATAAGCATGATAAATTTCAATATTTGTGTCATTAAAGCTGTTTTTTATTTAAATAATCACTTCCCAAAATTAATATTTAGTCCTATTCAAAAAATTGCACATTGATTCCTACCTGTTATTTTCTGTGGAGGTTGGTACATAAGCTTCAATGCAAATAAATTTGATATTATATGAAGAAGTCAAATATAAAGTGTAAAACTCATTTCAAAAAATGTTATTTTGATGAATAAGCAGTAATAAGCTCACCTTTTTTGAATTTAAAGAATTATTATAGGATTTCTTATTGCTATCTGGAAAATAAAAAAATATTCAGAAACTCAGTTGTCATATATTTCCCCACAGAATTAGGATATAATGAATGTTTTTTGAAATAAAATCCTTTGTATTAAGTAAATAATATTTCAGAATATATTTCAATAAAGTAGCTTATCTCCAAGGTTTGGGGTATATTCAATTCCATTTGATATGGAAGGAGACTATCTTTGAGTCATAACAGGTCTCAGGGTATTTCAATCATGGGAAAAAGGTGTCACAGCTAGTAAATACTAAATTTTGGAAAAATGAGAATGATATTTTGCATCAAGATTAAAAGAAAAGATCATATTTAATGCATAAGAGAGATAGAAAAATATACTCAGTGAATGTTCTTTTGAGGAATATTTCTTTTGAATCTGATATTAACAGAAAATGTTAAAAATTGTTTTTCAATTCTTTAAAAAGTAAATGATATATTTTAATTTGTGTTTAATCTCTATAAATAAAGATCAATTGAGCTTTCTGTAAAAGGTAATAACTATGCATATACACTTTTTTGGTATTTTTGAGTGAGGGAAACTTATTATAAGTAATTATTTGAAGGAAAATATTTCAATTTAAATATTTTAAAGCTGGAAATATTGAGGTCTGATAATAGAATTTTTAGAGAAAAAAGTTCATGAAAGGAAGTATATGTGGAAAGATGAGGAAAGAGGGGATTTTAATTCTGAGAAATTTCAAAGGAAATATTTTGTGGCTTATGGCTTGATCCTTATTTTAAGTTTATTGGGTTTGTTTCAAATAATTTTGTTAAATGAAGGATTATTAATTAATTCCATAAGCTAAATAACTTAATTGATCTGATGTGAAGTACTTTTATATCTTAAAATTACAGCTTGGAAGGTAAAAAAATGATAATAGAAAGCAAGAAGCTGGGTTGAACCTGCTACCCCACAGGAAGGGGTAGAATTTTTTTCATGCTGTCAGTCATTAACTAATACCCCAATGGAAAGTTATTGGGAATTGAATTCTAGCATGAGGTTCAAAAGAAACCTTATATAAGCCTTAAATTTGGCTTACATACTTAATGTATTTCACTTTGGATAATTTAGTTAGAGCTTCAACAATTATAGGGAGTGAATACCTATCTTTAATACTAGAATTATTAAGTTCTTCCAAATAAAAAACCATAATTGATTCATAATTATACCAAGTTATAATCAAAGAAGCTGAAACTTCTACTTACCCATTATCACAAGCTTTATTAGGACTCTAAGCTTCATTAGTTCATAAATAATCCTCTCCAATGATTCTCTAGCCCTAGTTCTATCTGGGTAAAATGGTCTTCTTAAGAGTGGGAGATAAGGCCACTCTAAATTGATACTAATTTTCACTTCATGAAATTTAATTGTTAAAAGTGGGTTTTTATCAAAATAAAAGGAATTTCGATATTGAAATACTGTTTTGACAATCTTCTCCTCCATTTTAAATGCTAATGCAGGACTAACCCATGCTTCAATGAGCTTATTATACACCAATATTCCTTGATTTAAATATTTCTTTTTATTGATTACATTTATTTTCTCTTTCTGGTGGAAAAGAAAGGTTTTATCTTTTATCTTCTGCTATACTAAAATATACATTTCTATAGCTATTAATATCAATATCCTAATTTTTGAGATAATAAATTCCAAGTCTAAAAATTTAGCTTTAAAATTATTCATAGAAAAGGAAAGTGCTTTTAATCTTATAATTTTTACAGAGTGAGGAGAGATAAGGGGTGCTTCAATCATAACCAAAGGGTTCTTGTTTTTATTAGAAATACTAAATATTATACCATGAAATAGCATTTATTTGTCCTTCAAATTGGTATTAATTTTGTTCAGATAATCCTTTGCAACACAGGTGTGAGCCTGTGAGGTATGTATGACATACCCATAAGGCCACAAATGATTTTATAAACAGTTAATTTTGTCTTAAACAGACTTTTTAGTTGAATTTAAAATAAAAAATAATAAAAAATGAGTATAACTTTTTTTTGGATAAACAAAGTTATAAATATTATGTCATTTTTGGATTCTACACCAAAAATAACCTAGGGTACACCCATAGGGTGTTATACCCAAAACCACTTATTTTTTATGTTATTGGAAGATTTAAGAATCTCACAGTACCAATGAAACCTTTTTAACATTTTTTTAAAATTGTTAAATTTAAGCTTAATTAAGCTTAAATTTAAAGTTGCATAAGGTTTATGCAAACTTACCAAAATTTTAGTCAAAATTGAGGTGTGGTGTATATTTACTGAATTGGCTAAGGATTTGCCATACAGAATGTAAATCCTGTGTGAGCTCAATTTAAAAGGGTTTAAGGCCATAGTATGGCTTTAAATAAATAAAAGGGCAAAATCCACGCAAAAAGGTGGGACAAAGGAAAAAGACCAAATAGAGCTGGGGTACCCAACTTTTTGGATCTGCAAGGATTCAATTAAGGTTGTCCACCTGTATTGGAGGATTTTCAACCTTATTTAAGCTTTAAGATTAGACTTTGATCCAACCTTAAGGTTTAAACTGGTTTTATCCCAAATTGGACAGGAATTTCAAGCTGCCAAAGGATAAATCCCAATATGCAGGCTTGAAATCAAGGTTTTAAGAACTGTCAGAGCTTAATTAAGCTTAAAAACCTTAAATAAGCTTAAAACTTTACAGTTTCAAGCATTAAAACCTTATCAAAACTTAAGGTTTGGTGTGTTTTGCTATTTTAGGTGGAAAAATAGCAATAACTTCAAAAATTCATTAAAAATCCAATTCTTAATGGATTTGCTTGAAAATTTCACACAACTTAGAATTTGATATTATCAATATATAAGTTAAATTTCAAGTATCCTTTATAAATGAATTTCCTGGGTAATTAGCCTGGAAATTTACTCTTTTAATTAAACTCAAAGAAAATTATGATTTAATTAAAAATTGAGTTTAAGAGATTTTTGCTTGAAACTCTAATTTTAAGTTGTTCATGTGATGAAATTTAATATAAATAACCTTATTTTATATTAAAACTTAAAATAGTTAAACTAAATGAGGGTTAAAGTTACTTGGAGTTAAGAATAACACTGGTAACTTTAAATTGGAAGTAAAAATAAGTTGCCTTAGGTTAAGAACTTTATTTTTAAGCATGGTTTTTCAGTTTTGAACTGAGCACGCCCTCTACATCAATTATGAATCATGAGAGCTTCTCTTAAGACATAAAAAGAGTCTTTTCATCACTGTTTTTGTCCATCATTCATTATCAATCCAATCATATTAGAAATCTAAACAGGTAAAGTTTTATTAAATATAAAAACTTATTATTAAAAGTAATTCTTAAGTTATTTTTATTCTTTATTTATTAAATTAAATAATTGAAGTCATAGAATTTAGATTATTGTTGTAATCACCAATAATATATTTTATTATATAAAATTATGATCTTAAATATCTTTTAGAATCCACAAATTTCTGTCAAAAACTCTTTACTCATAATTTATATTATAGAAAGTTGTTTTATCTTTAAATTTATTGATTTTTGATGTATTTTTTAGCTTATAATCTTTATTTAGTATAATAACTGTTGTATTAGACTTGTTGTATTAAATAAATCTTATAAGTAAGTTTTCTTTAAAGTTCTATATTTTTTTTAAACTAAATATTAGTTTTTTTATATAGAATTTTTATTCTAAAAGAATTATTTCTGCACAGTGTGTGTTTAATTCTTTTTATAAATAATATTTATATTATTTATAAGTGGTTGATATTCATATTTTCCACGTGTAATTGTCTCATTAAGAGCTTTACACTTCTTATTGTTATAACTGTCAGTGACTATAACAATAATAGAATAATTATAATTTATTATAATTATTATATTTTTTTTATTATTATAATAATAATTAAAATTATTTTTTTATATATAATTATTTTTAATAATTATATTTAAATTTGTGGTTGTAATATTTCATTATATTGTATTTTTCTACTGAGGACAGTCATAGTACTTTTGATATTGTTACTATTATCAAGAGTTTCATAGACAAACCTTACATTTGGGGGCCGGGCCGTGATTTTAAACCAATTTTTGGGACATAAATCATATTCTAGACCTTATTTTACTGTTTTTTGACGTAAAATTGCCATATTTGTCTAAATATTGGCTTTTTTGGGACTTATCCCTTATAAATAATCTTTATAATATTAATAAAAGTATTTTTTCTTAAGAATATTGTTTGAAACAATATACTATTGAGTGACTTGGAATAAATTTCTTTTGTCTAACTAGTGGCTTTTTCACATCACAGACTTGAAATTTATTCTTTGAGTTATTCTAGTATAAAGTGAATAATAATACAACTTTGATTAATTAACTTGTTAATTGCATAATTATTATTTCCTTAAAGAAAATAATAAATCAAATAAAAATCTTTACTAAAAACATTTTTTTCTTTTTATCTTAGACATTTTTCTTTATTTTTGACGTAATTTGCCATAAAATTACATTAAAACAACTTTATTTAATAAGTTGAGTTTATAAGTTATTTTCATTATTTGATAAAATAACTTATATTTTTAATTTTCTCTAGTGTCTTCCATCAGAGAAAATTCTTCAGACTCTGAAGCCTCAGAGTCCAGTATTGAAATTCAAACCAGTCCAGCACCAAGCGGTTTAATAACCAAAGAGCCCTTTAAAGGTCCTGCAGGTGAATTCAATTCAATTTTACTCTATTTTTTATTAAAATTGACGTGAAATGACTCCTACTAGAAGTGGAAGTAACTACTCCATCCAATCAAATGGATCTGGACCAGGACATTCCAGCCACAAATCCAAAAGGCAAGAATGTCCTCCCAGAGGAGAGGCACAAATGGAGGATGCCAGAACTTCCACCAGTTCCCAAAGGTTAGCCAGCACCTTTGAACCTCTTCTTGAGAGTCCAGAAGCTGACATAACTGCTATTGCTGTTAGACCTGAACCATTTCCAACAGGCAGCTGTGGAAATTTATCAATCCCAATGGAAAAACTGGTTCCTGGCGTCAAAACAACAAAAGTGGGAACTCCTTCCAAGTCTTTGGATAGGCACCATTAAGTCTTATCTTCAAGTGAAGAAGTTCATGGGGCCAGAAAAGACAGAAGATCTTCTGCTGGGTTGGACACCAATGTCTGTCAAAGGACAAGTCCAAAAGATCAAAGCTTGGTTGAAAAACCAAAGCATGTTGTCAGAGGATCAGAAGAAGAAATTGGCTCAAGGCAAGGACAACAGCCCAGTGGAAGCTCCTCAAGCATCCACCAGCAAAAATCCGCCTCAACAAGTGCCAAACAAGCCCAAGCAAGCCCCAAAGACCAACCAGAAGGGCAAGCAAAAGGCAAAGGGAAAGGCAAAGCCCAAGTGGAACAAACCTTACCCTCAGAATTACAGAATCCCAAAGAAGGAAAAGACAGCCATGGACAATGTGTTCAATATGGCAAGAACTTTGATGGAATTCAAAAAGAAGGAGGAGGAAAGATTGAACCAACCCTTTCCAAAGAAGTAGATCTTGTAAAACTTGTAACTTACTTTGAATCTTGTAATAAAGAAATTATGGCAAAATTTAAAGCATTTGACCATGTCCAACAAAAGTTGGGTAATGAGATACTACAAGTAAAAGACCAAAAAAAGACCATAATTGGCCTTGAAAATGTTAATAAGGCAAATATTTTGTCTTTGACACAAATTTGTGAAAGACTTGAGTTTAAAGTTACCTTACTCACTCAACCAGATGAACATTCAATTTCTTTTATAACTGGACAGTTAAAAGAATTGAAAATACAAGTACAAAACTTGGAAAATTCAACTGGTCACAATGCAGCTCTTTTTCAAGAACAATTGGAAAAAAGTGATAAAGCAAGACTTGAATTGAAAGAAGACATTCAATCAAATATTAATAATATATCACTAAAAAATGAATTGCCAAGGCAATCCACACCAGTTCTTGACAGAAATGTCCTTAACTTGAATAATGACTTACATCATACAATTTCAAGTCACGATGTGGAAACTGCTTTCAATTACAAGGACATTCCAAGATTAGAGGAATGGCCAACCTTCAGTGGTGAAGGAGAATATAATCATATGGAATTTATGAAAACAATTGATATGTTCAAAGAAGACTTTAAAATACCAGATGAATATATAAGTTCCAGATTACACTCATTATTTACCAAATCAGCAAAGAAATGGTATTATAAAATGAGACAAGACCATGGTAAACATTCTTGGCCTTGGTGGAAAGAACAAATTGTTTCCAAATGGGCAAATGATTCCTGGAGATTTAGAATGGAAAATTCTTTTGAAGAAGCCATTTTTAATATTGAGAGGGACAGGCCCATGACTTGGTTTCTTAAACAGAAGGACAGGTTAACTGCCCTTCATCCTGATATGTCTGAAACAATGGTACATAAAAGGATATTAAGAAAATGTGGTGGTGACCTTGAGCATGCTATAAGAAGCAGATGTATTGAGCCTTGCTCTACAGAAGATTATATCAATGCTATGGAGGACATCACTACTAGAACAAAAATTGGAAGAAATTGGTCCAAATCCCCAATAGACAATAACACTAATGGGAAACCAATTTCAAAGCCAAATAAGCCACAAGACAGACTTCCTTTGAAATGTCACAAATGTGGAAGCACATCTCATTTAGCAAACACTTGCCCAAACAAGACAAGAATCAATGAGATAAATGTTGAAAAAGTGGAAGAAACAAAAGAAACAACTGATGTATGTTTACATGAAAGTGATTCTGAGCCTTCAGAAGAAGAAGAAGTACCAGAGGAGCTTAGTATAGAAAACATCAGGTATAAAAATCCATAACATGAAGATGAATGGATTGTAAAAAGCAAAATACCTGATTCCCAAAAGTTTCTTACAAAATTCAAACATGAGAGATGACCAATTGCTCAATAAAAAGTTTGAATTGTGTGCTTTACATACTTAAAAGTATAAGTCAAGAGGTTGGACAGTGGATAATACCCCCCCCAAATAACTTGGGGGTACACTACAAAAGAAAAATTGTGGTACAATTTTTTTTTGTGGTAGGGAATGTGAGCCTGTGAGGTATGTATGACATACCCATAAGGCCACAAATGATTTTATAAACAGTTAATTTTGTCTTAAACAGACTTTTTAGTTGAATTTAAAATAAAAAATAATAAAAAATAAGTATAACTTTTTTTTGGATAAACAAAGTTATAAATATTATGTCATTTTTGGATTCTACACCAAAAATAACCTAGGGTACACCCATAGGGTGTTATACCCAAAACCACTTATTTTTTATGTTATTGGAAGATTTAAGAATCTCACAGTACCAATGAAACCTTTTTAACATTTTTTTAAAATTGTTAAATTTAAGCTTAATTAAGCTTAAATTTAAAGTTGCATAAGGTTTATGCAAACTTACCAAAATTTTAGTCAAAATTGAGGTGTGGTGTATATTTACTGAATTGGCTAAGGATTTGCCATACAGAATGTAAATCCTGCGTGAGCTCAATTTAAAAGGGTTTAAGGCCATAGTATGGCTTTAAATAAATAAAAGGGCAAAATCCACGCAAAAAGGTGGGACAAAGGAAAAAGACCAAATAGAGCTGGGGTACCCAACTTTTTGGATCTGCAAGGATTCAATTAAGGTTTTCCACCTGTATTGGAGGAATTTCAACCTTATTTAAACTTTAAGATTAGACTTTGATCCAACCTTAAGGTTTAAACTGGTTTTATCCCAAATTGGACAGGAATTTCAAGCTGCCAAAGGATAAATCCCAATATGCAGGCTTGAAATCAAGGTTTTAGGAACTGTCAGAGCTTAATTAAGCTTAAAAACCTTAAATAAGCTTAAAACTTTAGAGTTTCAAGCATTAAAACCTTATCAAAACTTAAGGTTTGGTGTGTTTTGCTATTTTAGGTGGGAAAATAGCAATAACTTCAAAAATTCATTAAAAATCCAATTCTTAATGGATTTGCTTGAAAATTTCACACAACTTAGAATTTAATATTATCAATATATAAATTAAATTTTAAGTATCTTTTATAAATAAATTTCCTGGGTAATTAGCCTGGAAATTTACTCTTTTAATTAAACTCAAAGAAAATTATGATTTCTTTAAAAATTAATTAAAAATTGAGTTTAAGAGGTTTTTGCTTGAAACTCTAATTTTAAGTTGTTCATGTGATGAAATCTAATATAAATAACCTTATTTTATATTAAAACTTAAAATAGTTAAACTAAATGAGGATTAAATTTACTTGGAGTTAAGAATAACACTGGTAACTTTAAATTGGAAGTAAAAATAAGCTGCCTTAAGTTAAGAAATTTATTTTTAAGCATGGTTTTTCAGTTTTCACCTGAGCACGCCCTCTACATCCATTATGAATCATGAGAGCTGCTCTTAAGACATAAAAAGAGTCTTTTCATCACTGTTTTTGTCCATCATTCATTATCAATCCAATCATATTAGAAATTTAAACAGGTAAAGTTTTATTAAATATAAAAACTTATTATTAAAAGTAATTCTTAAGTTATTTTTATTCTTTATTTATTAAATTAAAGAATTGAAGTCATAGAATTTAGATTATTGTTGTAATCACCAATAATATATTTTATTATATAAAATTATCATCTTAAATATCTTTTAGAATCCACAAATTTCTCTCAAAAACTCTTTACTCATAATTTATATTATATAAAGTTGTTTTATCTTTAAATTTATTGATTTTTGATGTATTTTTTAGCTTATAATATTTATTTAGTATAATAACTGTTGTATTAGACTTGTTGTATTAAATAAATCTTATAAGTAAGTTTTCTTTAAAGTTCTATATTTTTTTTAAACTAAATATTAGTTTTTTTATATAGAATTTTTATTCTAAAAGAATCATTTCTGCACAGTGTGTGTTTAATTCTTTTTATAAATAATATTTATATTATTTATAAGTGGTTAATATTCATATTTTCCACGTGTAATTGTCTCATTAAGAGCTTTACACTTCTTATTGTTATAACTGTCAGTGACTATAACAATAATAGAATAATTATAATTTATTATAATTATTATTATTTTTTTTATTATTATAATAATAATTAAAATTATTTTTCTATATATAGTTATTTTTAATAATTATATTTAAATTTGTGGTTGTAATATTTCATTATATTATATTTTTCTACTGAGGACAGTCATAGTACTCTTGATATTGTTACTATTATCAAGAGTTTCATAGACAAACCTTACAACAAGTACCAAAGAAACCAGAGTCAAGCTTTATCTTAGCTCTTTTAATTTGTTTTTTTATCAAAAAATTGATGATATGTAGCTCTCCAGAAGTATAAACTTTGCCTCTGGGAGGTTTTAGATGAGGAGTTTTTTCAGATTTCATCTGTATAAGATATGTCAGTTCAAAATTTAATGTGTTAAATGAGTATTTACCTCTTTGACTTCAAATGAAAAAATGATATTTTCTGTACTCAGTTATTTTTCCATTTATTCTTCTTCAGAAGGTTTAGAATCACTTCAATGTACAGTATCCTCAGTGTTTTCTTTGAGAATATTGAGTTTTTTCAAGATATATCTCATTCAATATTGTTTTCTTAGGACAGTTATTGGTAAAATGCTAAATAATTCCACAAAGGTAACACTTGAAAGGAACTCTATCTTGTTGTTTATTTGGTCTTTCTCTTTAAATTCGTTTCCCACCAGTCTTATTTTCTGTTGGGGTCTTATACCAGTTACCACTAACCTTTTTTTGGGTGGTAATTCAGCCCATATAATCAATATAATATTCAGTTGATGAAGGCTAAATACATCTACTTCTTTTAATATTCTTTATATATGCACCACATATTATTCATACTATATGATGTACCATTATCGCACAAATATCAGGATCAAGGAAATTTAATCCGCCCTTCTTCTTAATAAATCAAGACATGGGCTTTGCCCTCTTAATATTGAGAATTAATTCAAGATAAATTTCAAGTATGATCATACAAGAGGCATTAGTCCATTTGGAAATGATTTGGTTTTTTCACCAAACAAAGGTTGTTTACCCTTACTTGAAATATTTTTATGCGTCAAATTATGATCATTAAATCTGAACATATTTCTATCCAGAATTAGTGTAAATTTCTTGGTGAATTATGTTCATTTTTAAAAATATATTAATCATGATTATCTTAATATATCCCCATAGTTCATATCTTTCTTTTTCAGTTTCTCTTAAATGTTGCTGGAAAAGAGCTGCATTTTGACCAGTTTAATTTTACAAGTTTCAACTCCAAATTTTTAATTTCTTAAATTTTCAGTTGTCAGAAAATAATCATCATAGATCTATCTAAGGAAGTTAAATTTGGAGGCCATTCTCTCAAAAATATTTTTTTCAAAACAAATTTTTCCCTTTGAGATATGTTATAGACCAATAATTCTCTTTTCTTCTTATTTTAGCTGTAAAGCTTCTTCGCACAACTTCTTTTCTATTTATTAAAAATTGTTTAATTTGGATAAAATTTATATACTAGAAGTTCTGAAAGAATTTTCAATTCCTAAAATAGTCAATTATTTTTGGAAATATTTACCAATACTTTAATCATCTGTGGGCTTCAATTAAATCAATTTTCTCTATATTTTAGAAGTGTTTTTCATTTCTGTCTTATCTTTATCAGAGGTTATGTGGTTCTGAGTTTAGGGCTTGTTACACTTGGATTTCTCCTCCCATTTTCCTTTTTTACAACCTCCTAATTTCTTTTTCAGGGCTTCTCTCTTTTTATTAGATCTTTTACAGGCTTTGGGGGCTTCTCCAGCAGGATTGGTATTTTTTTTAGTGAACTTATTTTCCTGGTCCTCTGATAAAAGAAGTTCATTCTTCATTAAAATACTTATCTTTTTCACATTCTCTTCAAAGCTTCACGTGGTTTAATCTTTCAAGAGTTTCTGGGTCTTTTCTCGACCTAATAAGTTTTTTACGTGGTGGTAATACCTCATTGTACCTTTTAAGGGCCTGGTTATAACCTCCCATTACTGTTTTCTTGGCCGCTATTTATAAATTCCTGCAGGGGTAGTGATATATTTCAATTGATCGAACTTGGAATCTTTTTAGATATTCTCAAAAGAAAATAGCAGTCATGTAGCTTTCTGAGCTTTCAAAAAGGGACTAAAAAGCTGACACCAACCTTTGGAAATTGGTGGCAGTTCTGGAATCTTTAATTTGTTCCTTTCCTCCATTTTTATGGAGTTAGATTTCAACTTTTTGACCATTTTGTATGTTTCCAAATCTATCTGATTGCATGGAATAGTTTCTTCCACTTCCGGCTGGTTAATCTCTAAATTAATACAATACCAGCTTATTAAGTGAAAATTCTGAAGCGATTATCCAGCTGAAACAAAAGGCACTTGGGTAAAAGTGCCTATTGGTTCTGTACTGATCTGAATGTCAATGGTTGATTTAGAAGAGCCCCTTTATTTTTTAGTTTTTTTTACTCTAAATTATTCTTAAGGAATTTGAAAATTCTTATAATTATTTTATATAAAATGGTAAAATACCTCAAAAGGAATTTACTTGTAGTGTAAAACATTTTCAAGTGATTCAAAGCAAGATTATTTTAAAATAAATAAAAAAGATTAATAAACTCTTAGGAAGAATTCTTTAAGAGCTTCAAAAGATTTAGTTAATTCATTTTCTTCATGTATTAATAATTTTTTAAATAATGAATTACTGATGAATATTATATCAATATTAAATTTATACTAAAACAAATCAAGGCATAGATTTCAAGCCTTGGATTTTCAAAAGACGTTCTCCATAAGATAGATATTTATGCTAAACTACTCAATATTATATTTTTCTAAAAAGGTTTTCAATAAACATAGATGGGACAGGTCACAAAGAACCAT
Source organism: Austropuccinia psidii (assembly GCA_023105745.1). NCBI lineage: Eukaryota > Fungi > Basidiomycota > Pucciniomycetes > Pucciniales > Sphaerophragmiaceae > Austropuccinia > Austropuccinia psidii. The sequence goes on from JALGQZ010000006.1 coordinate 66,637,770, forward strand.
AAATATGCATAAATATGATAGTTTTATTTTGATAAATAGTACTATCACGTGTAGATGAATTATTTATTTCCCAAAAAAATGGTTGTAATCACAGCCAGGACCCCTGATTTAAGGTTTTCCATCAAGCCTTTAATGATAATTCAATTAATTGATAGTTCTATGACTATTATTAACTGAAAATACAAAAAAGATATTATTTTAGCCATAATTATGAAGATAGTTCTTAGTAATATTAATATTAATCCATACAAAAAATAATATTATAAAAAATTTCAATAATAAAAACTATAATAATTATATATAAAAATGATATATTTCCTTTATTTTTAGTATTAGTCACTTAAAAAAATAACAATAAGAGTGTAAAAGCTCTTCTTGAAACACTTATATTTGGTTTGAATTAATCAAAAACAGCACATATATAATATAAGCCCTATTCATTTTTAGAAGTAAATTTCTTATACGCTACTGTGTAATTATAATTAAAAACTATCCTTATATAAAATAAAAAATAATAACGAGTTAAAAATAGATGATTGATGAAAAATTCACTTAAAAGATCTTATTTAATGAATAAATTCCACAAGAGGTAAGAAATCGCTATTAATTGATTAAAATAACACAGAAAACTTCAAAATAAAGAAGAATGGTACTCCCATAGGGATATTGAGATCTTAAAAATATCTTCAAGAAATAATTCACAAAATAAAATAAATAATTAATTATCATGAGAATATGAGAAAACCCAAAGATAAAAATATTTCATTTCAAAGACATTTGAATAATAAGACATTGAATAATTATTTATAATGATATAATATTTTCTTCAATATAGAATATACTATTAGAGAACTCATTATATTAGTGGTATTGATTTATGGGAAAAAGAATGATTGAAATGGTTTGTTTTACACCCCAAAACACAAACTCTGTGATCACAGATCATTTCAAAGGACATTTTACGATTAAAAGTGTGTAATATCATCAAAAAATTGAGCTTCAACATAAATTTTCCTTATCTCTAATTGAAGCTAAAGCTAAAAGCTTTCTTCCTAATGGAAAATAGCTTGAAGCTTCAACTGGGTATATTATTTCTAATTTTATTTCTGAAAATTATATTCTGATTTCAAATCTTGGTTTATTAATAGCTTCAAGCTTACCCTTAAAGCACATATCCCTTAACTTTTATTTGCAATCAATTCGTGAAGGAATCCTAAGTTTATTCAAAAATAATCCAATAAGGTACTTTAAACTCTGAATACCAATTAGTAATATCAATGCAGATATCTTTTTTTTGATTTATAAAGAGATAAGATCGAGATATAAAATTTTTAAAATATTTTTTAAATACATTATACGATATGAGATAAGGGATAAGAGAGAGATGATAATGATATTATGGAGATATAACTGCTATGATTTAAAATCAGGGACATCTTTATTCTAAAATAAGGAATATTAAAAGGATATTCCATAATATTAATAAAGATAATATCTAAGAACAATAACAGAAAAATGATTCAATTTTACCGAATTAAATCTCATTTTTGGAAATCTGCTATTTTCTTGTGGAAAATTTTCTGAGTTAGCCTAACCCTAATTTAAATTACACAGATTTTCTGGATTTAATATGTAAAAAATGTCCTCCAGATCTTTTTTATAATGAGCTCGCCACACAATGAGTTGCACAAGAATAATTAATATTGATTCTTTTCAGAAATAAGCACATCTGTATTCTCAATCTTCTGGACACTTTATAAAGGGAGATTATTGATGAATTATCAAATTTAAATTCTTGATTTATTAAAGAGACTTAGTTTTCAGTGGTAAATCTCCCATAAGTCAAGAAACAATAATTTCAACTCTTGGATATAGAAGTCATCAAAAAGTCCTCAGGGAACTTAAATCTTACCTCTACCAGTATTCAATACAAATGGTGTACCTATAATAATAAATACATAATTTTAAGGAGTTATTAAAATTAATCAGGTTAAGGAGTAACTGAGGATGATTAAACAAGGGGTAATCTAAATATGGCTGAAATACTTGACAACATGTGTCTTTCTTATAAAGAAATGGCCTTTTTGTTTGGTCATAAGCCAAGTACCACTCTCTCAGAAACATATGATTCTAGGGATATTTAAGAAGTTTAATGTGATTACCAAGAGTTTGTACCCCTAAGTAAAATAATATTTATAGATAGATTTTCCAGTTTATTACCAAGATTGGTAGGCTCTTTTTTTCATATAATACTATATTACCTTCGGAAAATATGGCATAATTACATCTAAATGGTAATAATTAACAGAATATAATTGAATATGAATTTTTTAAAATTGATTAGAATATTACTCAGTATGAAGTGAACACAATAGATAAGCTTATGTGCTCTTTTCTATAAATCTTAATTTTGAATTTTTGTGGGACCAACCAAATGACATGGTGGAATTTCACAAAGAAAAAGAAGTGAAAAATATGAATTTGAAGAATAAGGCCGACTGCCACAAAATGATCATATATCTATTTGCACCATAATTAACCCAGTTATTTTCGAATAGACAAAAAATTAGTCTTATATTACCTCAAAAATAATATATATTAAAATATTTATATATGTACCTTGAAGTGAAATATCGCAATGCAACCTTATACTTGGAATGGGATGAAACAAAATGGTATTATAAAAATTACTCTCGAGTTCTAAGTATTAATGTAGTAAGGGATTTGAAGGAGATTCATTTTTAATCAAAAAGGTAAAAGAAGTGGGAAGGTCACAAGCTTAGAGAAAGATTTAAAATACACCTCGATTTTGATTAGAAGAAAAAACATACACAACATGATTTTGAAAGCGAAATATTTTTGAAATTATCTGGGCTCAGGGAGAAACAAAATCATGCAGAGCTGACAATTTACACCTTGAAATGTTTAAACTCCCTTTCAGACTTGTTGAATATCTTTGTATTTATTATAAAGAAATATTGATGACTACAGTGGATAGTCGAATAATTTGTGCATTCTAGATGAATATATCAATAATAATTACTCAAAAATTTGAATCATTTTGATTTTATAAATGCATACCAGTAATTGATATTATTATTTCATGATAATGTTAGCATATCTTAAACTTTTACAAGGTATAAAATGAAAATCTTATTAAGAGCTGTATGATTTTTATTTAGTTATTTGAGCTTTAATTATGGCTAATTGGAACAAATTGGTTGAAATTTAATCTCTGGGGGAAACCTTCCTTTTGATGTTAAACCCCTTTTTTCAAGAAGATTATAATTCTACCTCAAATGTTTTGAATAAAATAAGAATATTATTCTTTTCATTTTTATTATCATCTTGAAGCTATTCTTAATAATTTTGGAATAATTTTAGAATGATATATCAACAGTTTTTGAATTCAGTTAAAAACTTTCATTATGTTTTTTCATCCTTTTAAAATTATCCTTATTTTAATATGAATCTTTTCTAATATTTATTTCTAGTTATTATTTATGAATTGTTTTTTCAATCTTTTCTTATGATTATAATTATATTAAATTTTCTGTTTTGTAGTGGTGGATTATTGGTTTATTTATCTTTAAGTCACTATAGTTTTTGAAATGAATTCTATTGTCAAAGGACTTAAATTCAATGGAATTGATCTTGATAATTCCATAATTAATCATTAAAATGACTTAATTCTAGCCGATTATATAGGTCTCACTGTCCCGGTTTCAGTTCATTATGAGATATTGAATTATAAATCTTCAAACGATGCAGAAAAAAACATGTCCTCAATTCCATCTATCTAAAAAAGTAATAAATTATCAATAATACATAACAAGATAATATTCTATAAAATAAGAGAAGGTAATTAAGCTTATCTTAATTATTAATATAAATTTTGAACTCTCATTAATTACAATTCATAAGAAATAAAGATTATTATAGCTCACGGTTTCCTCTTCCTGTCACAATTAGCCATCTATATCTTTATATGATGGCAGAAAACAAGGAATAAATCAACATTATCAATATTACTTTATGAGATTCATTCTTTAATTCATCCATACTCCAAATTTCAAATACTCTATGATATTATCAGATTCTTATTCAAATTAGCCAGTACCCACCAGCTAATTCCATCCAAAAACAGCTTAACATCAGATACCATGACTAGAATCGGACTTTGTCAAAGATCTGATCATGATAGATATTTGGGTGTTTATTAAATAAGAAATGGGTTAACTATAAGTCATATTAATGAGTTTAATTATAGCGTAAATAAATTATCATCATATTATTCTTCTATCCACTAAAGAATAATTTTTCTTTTCAATCAATCTGTAAGAGAAAACTGTTTCATGATGAAGCAAGTGCAAATTGAAAGCTTGAGTAAATTAGCATTAAATGAAAACAAATATAATAAACATGGTCACAAGAAATTTTTAAGATATAATAGTAACTTTGACTTCATTCCATAAAAAAGTTTGTATTTACTTAAGTTATTTAAGCTATTTTCCTTATTCTCTTTTAGCTCTTATGTTGAAAAATCTACTCAAAATCCAACTCCTACTACGTTTGCACAACTTTTTATGGTCTTCACTTTATTGACCCCAATTTTTGAATCGATTTTTTGTTATACATTTATAAAAAATGATTTTTTTTAAACAAAAAAATAAAAAAAAAACAAAATATTCCCAAACCAAAAGAAAAAATCTGTTTTAAATAACCCATTTTTTAATTTTTTATTTTAAAAAAATAGAAAAACCTCTTTAAATATGGTGAATAATTTCAAAATTTATCACCTTGAGAAATAAAGGACAAGGTATATGGAAACTAAGATAAGAATTATCAGGATTCCCAAAGGCAAAATACAACCAAAATGTATTGTAAATAGCTTAATACTATTATTAATTTTATTATTTTTCTCTTCTTAACTATTTGTGTCTCTGAATGTTCCATTTTCATGAATTATGGAGTTATTCTTAATAATATTATCACAATTATATTTTTATTTGAACATTTTCTCAATTTTTATATATGATAACTATTTTGAGCAAAATAGCTTCACGATTATCAGTTTAATTTTGATTTGAATAGCTTTAAATTTTACTGAAAAGTCAAAGGCTTGTCTTTAATAAAATCAATATTTTAACTATGATATATTATCCTCCTCATAAAAATCATTCCAATTGTCCACTTATTTTTGTTAATAATTTGTATAAGGAAAGAATTTTTCTTTTTTAAGAAAATTTATGAAGATCACACATTTTTTTCCATTTTCTATAGTTAGAACTAGATACCTTTCAAAATTCCAATTTAATGCTAATTATAAACCATTTCTCTTACTAGAAAAATATAAAATATTTTGTTTTTGTTTTTTTCCTCCTATTTCCTTCATACTATGGTAAAATACAAGGTGAACTTTTATAATTTGAATTAAATATCAAATAATTAACTTTGGAGAAGAACACAGGAGGGAATTTGAAAATAACCATATGCTGATAAACTGCCAAATCATGGATGGAGCTTTTACATATAAGATGAACTCTTAGGAGAAACTTTTTTATTTAAGATAATGATTAAATTGGAGTTTCTTATTTATTAATTAAATTGAAATATGGTACATCTTAACAAATATATCTCAAATCATTAAAACCAAAATCTTACCTTTGTTTGAAATCAAGTTAGGCATCCCCATATTTTGCTAATATTTTTATATAAATCAATCAAAATTCTAAAAATAAATTCAATAAAAAGTATAAACCCGTCAACCTAAATTTATCTAACAAATTTCGCTATTTCCTTTGTATTTGGAAAATTAATTTAGGCTTGATTGATATTTGATAAGACTAAAATGTCATTTTTTTATATATCAAAATCTCGCTATGGCTTGTCTTGAATATCTGTCTAATTTTACTTGAGGAAAGCCTATTATCATTTTGTCCCAATAGTTTTCTGAATCAACTTCCAATTTCTTGATTGAATTTGTTTTTTACCCCACAAGAATTTTCGAACAATAAATTATGATGTTTTTATTTAAAAAAAATTAGCTTTTGTAAAAAATTAAATCACAAAAATTATTTTTTTTTGAATAAATTTCTTGAGAATTTATTCTTTTTTGAGGAAATAAAAACATAAAAAAACACTTTAGATTAAGTATATATATATATATATAGTTATGGATACAAATTTTACTAAGATTTAGGTTTTTTTTTCTAATATTGGATTTAAAAAGGGTGCTACTAAAACCAAAACTTATTTTTTTTCTAAAGAAATGCTGTATTGGTGTTGTTTTAGTAACCAAGATACCTATCTCATTCTGGAATCTAGCTAAATGACTTCTGGCATTTACCCAGTTTTTTGCCCAATTTGAGGACAAAATTCCATTTGACCAATTTTTTTCAAGAAAGAAAAACTTTTGCAAAAAAAACAGCCAAAAGTTTTTTTTGAAGATTATTTTTTTTCTTAAAAAAATAAAAAGGAAATATTTCTCTACTTTGGGTTATTATGCAACCCTCACAAAAAAAAATAGTTTTGAGGCCTATATAATTGAGTTCATTCATTTGGAAGTCCCTCTTTCTTATTCCCAGTTTTGTTTTGATTTTTTTGTTCTTAATTTCCATCCTTTTTCTGGGAGCTCATTTGTGTAATTCATGTCCCTTTGGGCGAAAAATTGATTCACTATTTTTTTATTTTGGAAGAATTTTTCGGAGTTTTGGGTCCTCAGCTAATATTGAGAAAAATATAAAATATAAAAAAATGAGGCGATTTTGGCCTTAAAAGACTTTACCAGGCCAAACTGGCCTTTTGACAGAAATTCTTTCTGAATAAATACTGGGAAAAGGGTGCGTGTGGGGAATTACCAGGGCCCTGGAGTGAATTTAGCATTTCCCTTTGAAAATTAAACTACTTCTTCCCCAATACGGAATGATTATCATTTTTGAGTAAAATAGATGAGCTTAATAAATCAAGTTTTATACTTAAAACTTGAGAATTTCATAAAATAAATGAAGAATCATTCAATAGGTAAAATTGAATTCAGATTTTGTACATCAAGAATTATGATTTTAAAATTTAAATCTTTAAATTTGAAAAAGAAATAACTTTTTTTTGTGGGGGGGAGGGATGGAGGGTAATTAAATTTTAAATTTGATGGTACCAAAAAGAGAAGAAGAAGGGTTTTTTTGAGGTGGAATACTTTAGAGTATTGAAAAACTTTCAAACATTGATATTTCTAAAAAAATTATGAGTGGCTTTGCTTTCAAATAAAAACTTTAAGATTATTTCAAAAAAATTAATTTTAATGAAAATTCATCTTCTAGTTGACTCTTTATTCTTTCTGATTCAAAAAATTCAATTATAATATTTCGTGAATATTTAGTCTTAAAAAGAATATATGAAAATACAAATGAAAAAATAAAATTATTTTCTTAAGAATATCCTCATTTCTTTTTTTAAAGAATATTAATTTAATAGAGTATTTTGTAAATACCATACCACAAGATGCATGGTATTTTAACATATAAAAAAACATATTTTTAGGAGAAATCTCAATATTTCAATTTTTTAAATTCCACCCACATCTTTCCGAATTCCAAATTGATTTTTTTTAAAACCTCACCGATTTCATATTTTTAAATGTTCAGCTCTTCACTTCAATAACACCACATGCATGTTGAAGGTTTTTACTTAGTTGTTATTATCATCGAATCCTTACAGAAAGTATTTTTGATCTCATTTATGACACAACTATTCCCAAAAAAAACCCATAAGAGCTCTATTATTTCAAGGAATCATGGCATTGCAGTATGTAGATGTAATGGCCTCTAATTCTAATTCTGATCTCAAACTCAAAATATCCCATTTTTACCATATAATCAGTAAAGGATATCTCAGGCCTTGAAAAAACTCATTCAACAGCTTATATATATACCCCAGTGGATTATGACAGCTTGGAAAGTCACAAAATTCAGACTAATATTCCATACTACTCATCAAGATTTTCAGAAATTTTTATTCATGATTTATAATGACAAGTTTTTCCAAAATTCATCACAATAAACACAGAAAGATCCATCTTTATAATTAGAAGTGGCCTTGTCAGACTTAGTATCAAATTCAAATGGTACAGCATTGGTAATGTAGTAGCTCTTGTTGGAGTTATCCATGGGTCTATTATGCTATATACTCAGCATATTTAAGGGGGTTCACTCAGTTACAACAAATATTATATCAAATTTCAAACAATCAAAAAGCAAAGGGATAGCTTGGATGTTCTGCAATCTGAAGGATTTCCTAGTTTCATTAGGTTTATTTATGAAATTTTCATACTATTGTCTCAAAAAACACCAAAAGATGGAGAGGCCTATCTTTTTCAAAAGAAAAATGGAAAAAAATTAGTTTGTTTGTAAACACATTTAAGCCCTTAAGTTTCTTTACCATAAACCTATGTGTTTTTACCATTTTATGGCCAAAACACCAAATTTTATGGTAAAAACACATAAGTGGCCTTTTTTTCAAAACAAAAATCCTGCGGCTTATTTTTGAGTATTTTTCCATTTTATTTTATCATACTTCTTCTGACATGGGATATCAATATCCCCAAATTTTTTCAATTTTTTTTTGCCAAATTTCTCCAATTTGGCCAATTTTACAAAATGACCTATTTTTTTAGAAAATCATTGAAAATGTTCCCACTTATGAGTTTCCAGAATTTTTTCTTAGAATCATTAAGATAATGGTGAGAATAAAAACCCAGAAACCCAAAGTTCTGGAATTTTCTTTGAGTGGGAGAATTGTAGGCCCAAAAAGTGCTTTTTTTATGTTTTTTGTTCATGATTGTAAGTAAATTGAAAATTCCATTTAAAAAATCAATAGAATTAACAATTCAATTTATAGAACTAACAGTTCCATTAATGACATGATAATGCAATGAATGGCATTAACAGTACCATAAATGGCATCAACAACAGAATAACAATGCCATAAATGGCCTCAAAAATTACATGGAAATTCAATAAATGGTGTTAAAAGTTCCATTTATGGCATCAACAGTAACATAAAAATGCCATTTATAGCATTAAAAGTGCCATAAATTCCATCAACAATGACATAGAAATGCCATAAATGGCATCAACAATTGCATTTATTCCATAAATGGTATTTATAATGCCATGAATGGAATCAAAAATGGCATCAACAAATGCATTAACAATGCCATAAATAGGGCTTTTTCCAATACAGGTGTTTTTTAGCTAAATTTTGATTAAAAAACACCCCTTCTGTGTTTTTTACCAAATTGCTTACATGGGTTTACCAACACCTTTTTTTTATTATTGATTTATTATGAACTAACTAGAATTGGATCTCCCATATTTAATGTCCATTAAATTAGTTTTTAACATAAGAAATAATTTGATTTCACTTCATTTTAGATGTGCAGTCTCACTTCATGACTTAAATGTATATTAGCATGAAAAAATTCCCAACACCCCTCAAGATTCTTATAAAAAGGATAAGTACTTTCTGGTCAGCTCAGAATATGAAATCTCACCATGGATTGTAACAGCATCAAATGGTTCTGCCTTCCATTTGGAAGATAATCAAATATTACATTTATGTTTGGTCAGATCAAGAGTATTAATTTAACATAAAAACTTCATTTTGAAAGTACAGTGGTAATCCTTGAGGTAAATGAAGAGTTAAACTTGAAATCTAAATGAGTTTAAATCCTTTTTTCATTTAGTGGTTGAATATGTTATCTTACATAGCATTTTAGCTTGTGTTGGGAGCCAATGGACTGACTTATTTGAAGAAGCAGATCCACCTGAATTGTGAAATAATTTTGATTTTGATGATAAAAATGATAACTTAAAATTTTTTTGATGTATTAATCCAATGAATTTAAGTTTGTTGAGAAATATATAAGATTTTTGTTTAAAATATTGATTATAAAATCTTTAAAAAAATACATAGAACACACATGATGAATTTCATTTATCTTATTTGTTTATGTTGGAAGCTATATTTATTATTTAAGTGAAGTAATTTTCAAGATAATATTTTCTAACAATACTTCAAAGATAAATTTTAGCAAAGCATAAATGAATGTGTCATAACTATTTACAGCTTTCTCTTTTAATATCTCTTATTACTTTCTTTCTGGTCATAAAATTTGGATTCAATTCCATTTATTTTCAACTTCCTAATTTTGTTTTCAATATGAAATAACTTCTTTTAGATATTACACGACTGATTTTAGGATTTTTTATTAATTATTGGGTGTTTTGGTGCTTTGATGTAGTATTGATTATTTCTTCCTAATTATTTCAGCTATACCTTTCTTTTCAGAAAAATATTTTAATTTGAGTTAAGGGAAACATAATCCATTAAAAAAGGTTTCAAATATTTCTGAATTTAATTTATCATTGGTGTTTTTTAATAAAAGAAACAATACAATAAGTCCAAGGGTTGAGCTCTTCTTCATCCATATTATTATTATTATGGAATATATCAAAATTACTAACATAAGAAAAGTCTTTATACCATTTGAGCTGTATGATTTCCATTATACTTGACTAAATTTTTGTAATTGACCTTCTTTCATAATATCTTCGTCTTTTCTGAATGCCTTATTTGTGAATGAGCTTATTCTTTGATGGTTAACTTCATCAAAATGTCATAGCTTGGCTCATTCTTCATCATATTTATCAATACAATCTTGATTTAAACCGGATTTTCTGGAATGAACCTCTGCATAACTTCAAGAATTCGAGTCTTTAAAAAATCAAATACCCTCTATAATCCCACATATCATATCTGCAGTGTTCCTGATGTTTTTTCTATTTTTGGAAATCTTTCTCATTGTGATTATGAGCTTTTATAATAAATTCAATGTGGTGGTTGGATGTCTTAGGGGATTTATTTTATACGTAATTATTGGAAGATAAGGTGTTCCATGTTTATTGGTTATTGAATATTGATGAGGAAGAATCTTCTTTGAAGAAAGTCTAATCCATTTTAAGTTGGGCTTCTTCTTTTTGTCTAATTAAATTACTAAAAAATTATTTTTGATCTTTTACAAGAGTTTTTAAAGTATAATAAGCAAAAATTAACTGCCTTCTTTGGGCTCTAGTGTGATAAGGTTAGTTGGGGTTATATTTCTGAGACATATCATCTTTGAAATTTAAATGATAAGCAGTCTTAGTACCAAAACTAATATAGTTGTATTTTAAAGATATTGCAATTGAATAATGAGTTTGATTTGAAATTTTTTGATGATTTAATACTCTTATCAAATTTTTGAGTCCCAAAAACTGCATGGTAAGAGGTTTCTGATTGGTAATGGGATTTCTTTTTGAAATGAAGGGATTATAGGATTGATTTTTTCAATGTTGAAATTATTATGTAAATAAATTACAGGACCAGAAGAAAATTATTGCCTGAAGTAAGAAATGAAAAAAAGAACTATATAAAACTATCAGTTTTAGATTCATTCAAAAGAAATCAGATAAATAAGAATTTGATTCAGGATAAAACAATACCAATAAAAATTAAGGGTATTGTGATAAAGTTTTGGAAATTCTTGAAAAAAGAGAGAAATATGATTAAGTTTACTATTAATTATTATAAAATAGTAAAATAAATTTTTTCCTTTGAAATACCATAATAGATGTTCTGAATTCAATAATAATAACTTCAAATTGCTTCTGAATTGATTCACAATTTATTTCAAAGAAATGCAAGATTGATGAGGGAAAGCAATTAAAAATTTCTTCTAAATGAATTTAAAATCTATTTAGAAGTAATTTTTAATTTAATTTAAATTCATTTAAATAATAAAATACCACTATTAAAGGAAACCATTGGGTTGTATGGTAAATAAATGATAATATAGGGTGGTTTGAAAGATGGATGGAGTCATTATTATGGATAGATTAATCATTAGAGGCACAATAAATAAGCTACCTATTATTCATATATACATATCAAGTAATGAACTACATAATGAAGAGAAGATCACTACCTAGAAATGAAATTGAGGTTGAGGTATTTGATGTTGAGTAGAGTAGTAGCTGAAATGATTATAATTTTCAAAATCAAAAAGATGTTTTTTTGAAAAAAATTTGAATAAGAAAGGCTTCGGGTAAGAGCATGTAAGTATTTAGCAAAACCATGTAAGCTCTTATTTTTTTACCAATTTATTTCCAAAGAATGTAGCTTTATGGATTTTTATTAATAGATAATATTAAATTTGACGTTATTATTTTCAGGAAATAAACACATCCTGGTCCTCCATCCCAGTAATAATACAGAAATATTGAGATTAATTCAAAATTCTAATAAAATTCTCAATTCACAAAAACACTACTTGAAAACAGAGGAAAAAAATTGATTTTTTTATAAATTTTCAGTAAATAGATATAAAAATAGAAAAAATCTTCAATTGTATAAAATTAACAGTATTCAAAAATAACGATGTATATTTATGGCCCTTTGTGATGAGGCATGGAGTACTATTTGAATGATGTATGATTATAATTCTTAATTTAGGAAATTTGATTTTATTTGTGTAAGTTGGCTGTAATAATAAGCAGTAAATTTTTTAATAGGTTGTTGATAACACTACTACCAATCATATGATAACAGTGGAATGATCAAATAAGATAAAAAAGATCTTAATTAAATTTGTTCTTCTTGTTCTTGATTATGTTCTATTATGTATTAAATGATAAATAAAAATTTAATTTTATTTCAAAAGTGGAAATTTCTTAGTAAAAACACATAAGATAATATGTGTTTTCAATAAAAGCTTATATGCTTTGACCAGAACCCAAAGGAAATTAGTATGTAATTTGTGAAAGAAAGTTGAATAGAAAAACTGGTACTTTTGTTTTTGATTTAGTTAAATTAGATGAGACAAACTGAATTGAGAAAATTGAAAGGAATAATAAGTAATTGGAGTCTGTAAAATTCAAACGAATTTGAGATGAAAAACATGAAATAAATAAATTTTCTTGTGATTTTTTTGATTTGAATGAGGAAAAATAAGTATCATATTTTTCATTTTTCAGCCTTCAAAACCTAAATAAAAATGAATTGAGCTAAAATAAATTAGTGTATTTTCTGTATTAATTTGAAACCTTCAGATAAAATTGAAATTTTGAGCCTGAAAATAGATTGATCCATTGAAATTTATTTTGTTACACCTTTATTTTGGTGTGATCGCCACTAATACCCTCCAAAAAAAACCATTTCAAAGAAAATTAAGCAAACTAAAAACACATTTACCATTTATATTTATGGATTAATAATATTTCCTCTTGAAATAATAATTAAACTCATCCTTTTTCTTGATGGTTAAAATATTTTTAGTCACCAAACTAAGTTTTTAGATTTAAAAAAGTGACCTTCCTTACAAGTATATCTCTTATTTCCAAATAAAAGAAAAAAAATTATTTCATTTAAACCTCCCAAATAGCTTCATAAAATATTTATTATGTAAAGCTTATAAATACATGGAAAAAGGCATCGTCATTATGGTAAATTCACTATTGAGCGATATAAGTTTTCACACTAAGCCTATCATTCCCGACAGAATAAAATTCATGACTTAAAAACTAATTAAGACTTACAAATTTCAGGATTTGTTCCAATTCCACAAGTGGATTTGAATATTCTTATGCATTAATTGTCAAATACATATTATTTTTCTTCTCATAACTCTTATTCTTTTTCCCATTTCTATTTCTCAAATCTTCTTTTATCAATATTTCTCTCTTGTTCTAAATCCAGTTCCATTTCTTTCAAAATCCTTTTCTTGTCATTTTTCTCCAGGTGGGCTCTCTTCTCTTTAGTCCACTTCTGTTTATCCAATTTAAATTGGGAAGAATCAGTTTCCTCATGGGCTCATGTGCAAAAAGTGAACATGAAATACCAAAACTAAAGTTCCAAACCAATTATTCATATTTGTTCCAATTTTCAATGAGCTTCCGATATGTTGGAGATAGTAAGTCATTTATCTTTTTGTGTGACCCACTTGCCTCATCAAAAGTGATACTGTACCCCTTCTTTCTCTTTTCTATACCTAAATAAGTAGAAACTACAATCAATACATTTCAATATACATCACCAAATAATCCCACCACTCCAATATCCACCTCTTCATCAGAATTATTATCATATCATCTTATATCTGGTGGAATCATAGCAGTTTACTCTTTGGTGACCATAAATTTTTAAATTGAAAAGCACATGTCAAACCTAAAAATTCTTTTCAAGCCAAAACAGACTTACTTACCTCATTATTTTTCAACCCCTTAAATAGCTTAACTGGAAATAACTTCCTCAACCTCTTGTGAATAATAAAAAGCTAGTAGTGTTATATTTGGTTTGTGACTAAAGAGTTAATCCATTTCCTCAACTCATGATCATGTAATATCAAGCTTTTCAGAAATATTATTGATTCCCTTTTTCATATTCTTCAGTGATTCCTGCTCCAGTTAGGTTTTCGGACTTTCTCTCTGTAGTATATTTCTTCTTATATGTATTCAATCTTTCATGAATTCTGGTGGAACTGAGATTAATTTGGCGACAGGATTTCTTATTCAACTCAATGGCTATTAGGTTAAGACCATGTTTTTCTTAATTTCAGGGGGTCTTCCAATGGATTTTAAACCATTTCCTTCGAAAAATGTGTCAAATTTTGATTTATCAGTGAGCCAATTTATCATACATGAGTAGAATGGTCAATTTAGATGGCCATAGGGATGTGGAAGAATTTATCTTTCTTTAATGGTCAACTGTTTTTGCTTGGCGGAATTTCATGAAATTTTTTGTAATAAAGTTTTTTTTAAGTGCTTTAGAAAGGTGTATGGAAATAAGAGCTTTAAATGTAAAATTCAACACCCTCTGGGTATTATTAATGAATTACTTGGTTGAAGGGGTGAGGCTTGAATAATGAATAAGAGCTAGGTTGACTTTAAGCCTTTAAATATCATTTATTGAAATTAAATGAAAAAATCAAGTGACTGGTTTAAAAAGGTGTGGGATTTATGAACTAAAAATGCGGGTTTTTTTGGATGTAGTATTTAGGC
Organism: Austropuccinia psidii; assembly: GCA_023105745.1. Lineage (NCBI taxonomy): Eukaryota > Fungi > Basidiomycota > Pucciniomycetes > Pucciniales > Sphaerophragmiaceae > Austropuccinia > Austropuccinia psidii. The sequence goes on from JALGQZ010000006.1 coordinate 66,652,862, forward strand.
TCTAAATCCCACATTTTTAGAGTTTGATATTTTTTATATTTGTATTAATTTTAATTTTATTTCATTTGAAAAAAAATTGAAAAAAAGGAAGAAAATATTCAAAAAAAAACTCGATTCAATTCTTAATTTTATTTTCTTTAATTATTAATTAATTAATTTATTTATTTAAAAAAAACAATTAAATGAAAAAAGAAATAAAAAATAAAAAATTTATCAATTTTTTTTGTTTTTGTTTCATTTATTTCAATTTTTTTCCTTAGACTAATAATAATAATAATAATAACAGTTAAAAAAAACTATATAGATATATATAGGGTGCTGTTTAACCCATGTAAGCAATTTGGTAAAGAAACATAGGCTTTTAGTGAAAAATCATAAGGGGTTTTTTTAATTAAAGTTTAGCTAAAGTAACACCTGTATTAGGAAAACCCCATTTATGGAAATTTTAATGCTATAAGTGGCATTTTTATGTTCCTGTTGATGCCATAAATGTCACTGTTAATACCATTCATGGCATTGCCATGTAATTGTTGATTCCATTTATGGAATTCTTATGCTGTTTTTTATTCTATTTATGGCACTGTAAGTAACTTCATATATGGAATAAATTCTACTTTTAATTCCATTAATGGAATTTTATGGCACTTTTGATGCCATTTGTGGAATTATTATTTCATTTTTAATGCCATTTATGGCACTTTTAATGCCATAAATGGCACTGTTAATTCCATAAATAGAATTTGAAATTCCACTAATTCCATAAATTAAATTGGTAATTCCATTGATTTCATAAATGGCATTTTTAATTTACTTACAAACACGAACAAAAAAACATAAAAAAGCATTTTTTGGGCCTACAATTGTCCCACCCAAAAAATATCATAAAGCTTTGGGTTAGTTGGTTTTAATTCTGAAGATTCTCCCCTTTATTTCAAAAAAGGATTATGGAAATTCATAAGTTGGAACATTTTTAATAAATTTTTTAAAACAAAAAATGGCCAAATTGGAGAAATTTGAAAAAAAAATGAAAAAATTTGCAGATCTTTACATCCCATGGTGAAAGAAATATGGAAAAAAGAAATTAAAAAAATCATCAAAACTAAGCCTGAAGAATGTTTTGAAAAAAAATTAGGCCAGTTACATGTTTTGGCCATAAATTTGTAATAAAACATAAGTTTGAGGTAAAAACACATAAGGGATTAACATGTGTTAACCAACACCCTATATATATATATTAATGATAAAATTTGAATGATTTTTTTTATTTATTTATTATAAATAAAAATAAGTTTTTTTTTCTTATTAAAAAGAATGAATAAATAAGTTTTGAAATATATTCAATAAGATTTTAACTTAAATGATTTTTTCTCAAAAAGAAAATAAAAATAAAACTAAAAATAAAAATAAAAATAAAAATAAAAATAAAAATAAAAATAAAAATAAAAATAAAAATAAAAATAAAAATAAAAATAAAAATAAAAATAAAAATAAAAATAAAAATAAAAATAAAAATAAAAATAAAAATAAAAATAAAAATAAAAATAAAAATAAAAATAAAAATAAAAATAAAAATAAAAATAAAAATAAAAATAAAAATAAAAATAAAAATAAAAATAAAAATAAAAATAAAAATAAAAAATAAAAATAAAAATAAAAAATAAAAATAAAAATAAAAATAAAAAATAAAAATAAAAATAAAAATAAAAATAAAAATAAAAATAAAAATAAAAATAAAAATAAAAATAAAAATAAAAATAAAAATAAAAATAAAAATAAAAATAAAAATAAAAATAAAAATAAAAATAAAAATAAAAATAAAAATAAAAATAAAAATAAAAATAAAAATAAAAATAAAAAATAAAAATAAAAATAAAAATAAAAATAAAAATAAAAATAAAAATAAAAATAAAAATAAAAAGATAAGTTGATTTAAAAAAAATTTATATCATTATTATTTTTATTTATTTTATTTTTAAACTAATTAATAAGGTTTTTAATATTTCTTTTAAAAAAAGAATTTTTATTATAAAGAAGAAAATAAAATTAAAAAATATAAATATTTTACTTTTTTTATTTATTCAATATTTTTATTATAAGGTAGTGTAAAATGTACAAAATCACAAATACAAAAAAGATGTGGTATTTGCGATCCAAATCCCACAGGAAAAAAAAACCCAAATGTTTAGGTCACGAATCCTCCACAATTTCAACTCAGTCACCCATGGATTTGGTAAGATTTTTCTTGATTGGGTTTCAATATTGAAACCTAATTTCTTAAAAAGAAAACTTAATCAATTGATTCTGTGAATCTTCCAACTGTATCATCATCAATTTTTTATTTCCACACATAATTTCTATTGCTCTGAAGTTTAATTTTTTACATAGAATTCCCTGCCACTCAATAAATAAAGATAAGTAAGACATGAAAGATATCTCTAGTGTTTCTCATCCCTCTGGCCACCTCACTCAATTAAACTTTTTATGTATCATAAATTGGCTAACCATTAAATCAAACTTCAATGTGTTTTTTGGAAGAATTGGCTAAAGATCTGTTGGAAGGACCCCTTCAATTAGAAAGTTTTTTCCACCTGATGACTATGGAGTTGAATGATAAATCCCATAAACAATCAAATTTCAGCTTCACCAGAATTCTTGACCAATGGTGTACTTATAAAAAGTAATATACCACTACAAAAAAGCTCAGGAATTTAACTGGAGCTGGAATAACGCAAAAAGGTGAGAAAAGGGGCATTCATGCTATGGCTGAAAATCTATAAACTAATCGTCCATTTTTTTCTGAGATGGATTCCCTCTTTAGTCACAAGATTAAATTTATTCCACTGTAAATTTATGATTTACAAGAGGTTTGATTGAGCTCAAATCAGGGGGAGGAGGATCCAGTGGATTCCAAAGTAAGTTCTTTTAATTTCCCCAATGAATAGCTCCAAGAATTATTACCTTTTTTATTTTAGGATATAAACAATATTTAAAATCAAACCCTCATAATAAACACCATGGAGAATGTTGATAAAATTATTGATAATGATGAGGATGAAGATGTTAATTTAAGCTGGCATCATTATTCCATATATTTATTAACAAATTTCAGCCATTTGAAATATTAAGAAGCACATCTCAAAGGAGAAATAATGGTTCCAGTTCTAATCTCAATGACACGAGTGGTTCACACAAAAGGGCTTATAATATTTTTTTCTCCTTCATTTTCACAAATAATGGAGAACAGTAAAAAATTTATAAATCTTTCATCTTTCAATAAATCATTGTAAAGAATAATTTAGTAAACCTTATGATAGGAGGCACATAATGAAGCATTTTTGGAATGGTATAAACATAAGTGGAATGAGGAAAAAAATGAGCAAATTATTGATACTGAACAAGCTATGGCTATTAGTGAAAAAGAGTTTTCTTTTTAGTGGGATAAAAACTGTGATACTGAGAAATTTGAAGAGGTCAAATTAAAGTCCAATCTTGAAGCCAAGAGGGAAAAATAGGACCAAAAACAGAATTTTTAAAAGGAAAAGTGGAAAAGTGAACTGGAAATTCAATAAAAACGACAAAACATAGATTCGGTTATTGCAGTGTTGAGCTCATCAAATTCAATCTCCAAGTTGGTAAGTATTATAACATTAATAGAGAACTCAAGATGAGATATGTTCTTTAATTAGCTTATTTATTTGATACTTTGCAGCTTATAAAAATTTGGGTTTGTAGGTTATTTTTTGGTCATGGTAATTTTTTATATTACTTTATAATGTATTTATCTGGAATTTTTTAAATATATAAAATTTATCTTTTAATTTGATGATATTCAAAAATGGCTTAACACATCAAATATGAACACTTTTTTAAATTAAATTATATTATTTCTTCTTTTTATGTTAGAAGAAAAATTATTATTATTTTTAACAAAAAGAAAAATAAAATTGTTTTTAAATTTTTCTTTTCAATAAAAAATAAACTTTTTTTTTATTTTGTTTAAATTTTTTCTTTATTCTAAAAAATAAAATAAAAATCAATTCAATGAATTTTTTTTAATAATTTCTTAAAACTTCCCCTTATTTTTAAAAAGAAATCTAAAATCCAAGTAATTACTGAAAAAAAAAAACTTACCAATTTATTGATACACATATTTATATTTTATTTTATCTTTCTAGGATATATCAATAAAGGTTTTTTTACTCCATAAAACTCCCTCTTTAATTTAAACTAATTTCTTTTGTTATCTTTTTTTTATTTTTTATATGATCTCCTCCATGTATTTCATCAACACCCTGCCAAACCTTCTCCAATATCCTAACCACCTTCCAACCTGCTCCAATAGCATAACCACCTGCCATATCTCCTCAATCAATTAGAAATAAATTTTGAAATTGATTTCTAATTGGTTGGGGAGCTAACTACGACCTCTAAGATCCCAAACTACTCACCTTATGACATCACCATAAGTGGATTGGACCCTCAACTCCACTATCAAATTTTAACATTTTTCTCTAATTCTCATTATCCTTATTCCTTAGTTAAACTTATTTGTTTTCTTTTCTTTTTTTGTGTTTTAGTGGTTGAAATCAATATTTAAGCTGGCTGTTATTATTTTGAATTTAAATCATGTTCAAGAAATGAATCAATTCCTTGTTTTACATTAAAAAACAAACCCAACCTTCATTCCTCCTTCAACTCTTTATAATTCTCAAATGATTTTATTTCTTGGACTAAACCAAATATTGAGAACAATTATAAAGATTTTTCAGCTCATGATAACTCTTTTAGTTTATATGATAATATCATTTTTAAGACTCTACCTCTTGATCATATTTATTCTCAAAATGTTACTCAGATTCACAACTCTAAATCTAGACATCAAAGAAGAACAATACAGTACCTTAATAAAACCATAGCATATCTTCAAGTTTATAATAAGGATTATTAATTAATAACACTATATAAAAAAAGGATTAAGATTAAATCTAGATTAAACTGACTCCTTTGAATACTCTTAATTTCCCTTGTTTTATTATTGATAAAATTAAGAATTCATAATTAGAAATAATTATTTATCAAATTCATTAATTAACTAATCCTGTACAAATCTTGTTTCAGTTTTAAAGTATCATAATAATCTTACCAAAAAATTATCATCCAATCAAAAAAAAAAATGAGGATATTTTAGCTGGAATCATAAAAGGAACTGGATTTTGTCAGAGTTCTGATTTTGAAAAATCCTCTTGAGTTTATTAAAGAAAACCTGAACTAATAAAAAATAATATTAATAAATATAATCAATTATGGCTCAATATGAAAGATTATGATGAACTTATTCATTCAAAAATCCAATATTTTTCCAATATGGAATTACAAAAATAAATAAATAAATATAATTAATGATTCTAAATTACCAAGCCTCAGTCAATTTAAATGGAACACAAACTAATAATTTTATTTGAAAACCTTCTCCAATTTTATTATGACTATTGATGGTTTTCACAAAAAAGTTAAATATGGATAATAAGGACTTGAATCCTTGAAACTATTTTATACTTTATTTTATAAATAAAAATACTTAACAAACTATATTAATTGTTTTTAAAAGCCATCTGATCATAATTTATCTTTTCCAAAACTCAAGTTTGATTTTTATTTTTCCTCAAAAAAAAAAAAAGAATGAATAATAAAAAAATAATTTTTAGAACAAAAAAAAAAGTTTTAATTAAATAAAAAAAAAAAAAAAAAAAAAATCTAAAAATAATTAATTGAAAATTTATAAATTAATTATTTTGATTATTAATTTTATATTAAAAAGAAATAATTTAAAATTTTTAAAAAGAAAAAAATTTAAAATTTTATACTAAAAAGAGATTTATTTAAAAGTTCTTAGGAAGAAATAAGGAAATTTACAATATTTCAAGAGACTAAATAAAAAAAAGAAGTTGTACAGTAGATAGTTTTATTACATCAAAAGAAAAAAAAAAAAGGAGAATTTCTTATTAAGTATATTAATTATAATTCCAAAAAAGAATACAAATATTACCCATTGAAGGATTTAATTTCTCTTTCCTAAATTTTAATTTTTTTCTTAAAAATTGTTAATATAAATTTAATTAAACAAAAAAAAAATATACTAATATTAAATGAATAATTAAAATAAAATATTCTTTAATATTTAATTTTTTAATAATTTTAAGAACTATTTATATTATATTCAAGAAAGTTTTTTTTTTTTTCTAATTTTTAAATAATCTTGAAATTTATTGTCTTGATTTACTCACAAAAAGTTTAAATGGGTATTTAAATCATCATTTTCTAATATATTTTTTAAATAAAGTTAGTCATTATCTTTATATAAATAAAACCATTGTAATTTAATTTGTGCTAATAAATTTTTTAATATCACACATGTTACTATCCAATGAGAAAAATTGAACCTTTACTTTATTTTGCATATGATTGAAAATCTCCCCAAAAGATGACCACTTTCACTTTAAAACACCAATAGAATTTTCAATACATAATTTTTAAGTTCTTCAGAATGGGAAGATTGACTTTGATATTCTGGTTTAATTCATTGTGAGATTATATATGCTTAATCTGCAAGGAGAGAATTATTTTTTTCCAAAAAAAGTTCAGGGGAGTTTTTGAAATTCATATGTTTTGATATAAATTTGATTCATGAATTGAGTTTTTAAATTCAACATGAAGTCCAATAAAGAACTTATTTACATCACAAACTAATTTAATTGAGATTACATATTTAAATCTTTTTAATCAAATTTTTTAATTAAATTTTTAATAAATTTTGTAAAAAGAAATTTTATTTTTTTTTTAAATTATTCCTCCTAAACTTTTGGAGGCTTTTTAGATAAAGGTATTAGACTCCCATAAATTAATTCAATTAATTCAAGTAATCTCTCTTTGATTTTGAGAAGTTAGCCAAGCTATATAATCCTTTTAAAAATTTAACAAAAAATTGATGATCCTCTGAGTATAAATTACTATTTCCTCATGAATAAAACTAAATAGAATTCCAAGCTTACTCAATGATTCCCCATTGAAATTGGATTCTAAGTGGGACAATACTACATCCAATTGAATGGCTAGATCCTTCTGCTTTTATCTTGATTAATTTTCAAAATTTTCATTATCTTGAATCATCAATAACAACTAATGGAATTATTAATATCTAGTATTTCATAGATGTTTGAATTTTTCACTTGATAAGTTGATCAAATCTTCTGAGGTATATATATAGGATTAGGGAATCATTTTTCTTTTTTTTTTTGAGATGTTTTAATAGTTAAATGTGATTTTCTAGGTCATAATCTGAATTAGAATCAATTGATAATAATTAATTTAAAGAATTCAATTTTAGTCTTTGACATTGATATGAAGACAAGATTAATTTGATATACTGAAAAGTGATAAAATGATCTTTTTAAAATTTTGAAAGCTATATCTCAATCTCCTTATTCAATAGAGAATTTTTTTTATGAAAAATAAAATTCACTTTGTGATTTTTTTTTTTTTTTTTTTTTGGATGGATTTCTTTTATAAAATGTGATCAGGATTTGAAATATGGAAACTTGGAATTTGTCTTTCAAAAAATATGCTTTTTTTTTTGTGATATTTAAAATATCATACATCTGAGTGTTTGGAATTTTTTTAAAATCCCCCCCCCCCAAAAAAAATTAAATATTGGATTTTTTTGGAATTTTTTTTAAGATTTTTTTAACTTAAGAAATTTCTTATTTTTGTGACCCATTATTATTATTTTATTAAATTTTTATTGAAATTTTTTTTAAAAAAAAATGATTTTTTTAAATATTTAAATTTTTTCAATTAAAACAGAAATGTATATTTATTTATTTATTTATTTTAGATTTTAAATTAATAAAATTAATTAAGAAAAAGGATTTTGATAAAATTTTTTTTTAAAAAAAAAAAAAAAAATTTAAATTATGTTTTTAATTTTTTTTTATTTTTTCAAATAAGAATAATTTAAATTTATTTTCTTAAAAATAAATTTTAAAAATAAAATTAAAAAATAATTTAAATTTTTTATTTTTTTGTGATTATTTTAAAAATTTTTCTATAAGAAAGATTTCACGATTTTGATAATCTTTAACATTTAAAGTTTCACATCAAATTTTAAAAATTTAAAATTTAAATTTAAAATTCTTTTTTTTTTTTAAATTTCAAATTCAATTTTTTTTTTAAAATTTTTAAAAAAAAAAAACCCAAAAAAAAAAAAAGATTTTAAATTTAAATTTACGATTTAAAAAATTTCTTTTATTTTAAAAATTAAAAAAATAAAAAATAAAAAATAATTAAAATGAATTCTACTACTAATTCGAATCATTCAATTAATCAACAACAACAACAACAACATCATCTTTTACATCTTCATCTACAACCAAATCAGCAACCACCATCTCAATCAAATCAGCAACCATCCCAGCCAAATCAGCTAGCTTCTTGTTCTGGTTCTGGTTCTCAGCATCCAAATTTAATTTATGACGATTTAAGTAATAAAAATTTATCTCACTCCAATTCATCAAGAAATTTAAATTCATCCAATAAAACTCATCCAATTCAACTTGATCAAATTAAATCAAATAATTCATCATTTCATCAAACTAATCCTTACTCAGATTCATCAAACTTGCCTTTAAATTTTCATCCCTCCAATTCAAACTCAAACTCAAACTCAAATTCAAATTCAAATTCAAATTTACATTATCCTAATCAAATCTCAGCTAATAACTCAAATCATTCAGCTTTAAATATCAATCATCATCATTCAAATCATCCAAATCATCCAAATCATCATTTAAATCATCATCTTCATAATAATAAAAATAATCCTTTATTACCTCAACATCAACTTCATTCAATTCAATCAAATCTTAGTCAAATTTACTCCAATCAGTCATCAAATCATTTCAATCCAACAACCTCAATCAATCCTTCATCAATCTATACCAATTCAAATCATAACCTTTCAAACATTAACTCAAATTTAAACATCATTCCTCCGCCTCCTCCTCTTCCAACTACTACTACAACTTCTTCTTCAACAATAAATCCATCAACATCAACATCAAATATAACAAATTTAACAGCAACAACAACATCATCATCGTCATCATCCTCTAATAATAATAATAATAATAATAATAATAATCTAATCAATCTAATCAATCAAAATAATTCTAATCATTCAAATTCAAATAATAAAATTATTGATCATAATCACTCAATTTCATCTAATCCTAATTACTTTGCTCATTCAATTCCAAACTCACTTCCTTCAATCAACCTATCATCAACTCAATCTTCATTTCAACCTTTATCTCATGTCTCAACTTCAACTTCTTCTTCTACTTCATCCCTTCAAAACTTAAATCAATCTTCTCAATTAGCTAAAACTGAACATTATTATGGATCAAGATCAGCTAGTGGCGCTTCAAGTCATCATCATCATCATTCAAATCATCTTCCTTCTAATCAACCTCTCGGCTTTCGTCATCTTATAAGAGGTCAAAATGATTTACGTCCTATCATCAATGAAACCCCTTTAGGTCGTCGTCTTAATCCTTTCGATGGAAGCTACATGTCCCCTTTAAAATCTCTCACTATCTATCTGGCTGAAACTTATAGATTGGTCAACCCTAACTTTCGTTACGAATTAAGCTTAAATCCTAGGAGAGTTCTCACTAAACCCTCTAAACCTGCCGGTAATAATGGTATGGATAATGAAGACTCAGATTACATACTCTACGTTAATGATATCTTAGGTGGTGGTGGTTCATCAAACCCTTTAAACTCAAACTCAAACTCAATCGATTCAATCAATTCTAAATCATCAAATTCAAATCATTTCACCGTCAGTCATAAATATCTCATCTTAGATTTATTAGGTCAAGGTACATTTGGTCAAGTTGTCAAATGTCAAGATATGAAAACTCATGAAATCGTAGCTGTTAAAGTCATCAAAAATAAACAAGCTTACTTTAGTCAAAGTATGATGGAAGTCACAATCTTAGAATTGGTAAGCTAATCATCTCAAACTTATTCATTTCATTCATTTAAAACTAATCTATAGCAAATCTTTCATCCTCTAGTTAAATAACACTTGGGACCCAGAAAATAAACATCATATCCTTAGAATGAAAGATACTTTTATTCATCATAATCATCTTTGCTTGGTCTTCGAACTCTTATCTTCAAATCTTTATGAACTCATCAAACAAAACTCTTTTAGAGGTCTAAGCACAAGCCTTGTTCGAGTCTTTACTAATCAACTCTTGGATGCTCTCACTGTCTTAAACGAAGCTCATTTAATTCATTGTGACCTTAAACCTGAGAATATCTTACTCACTTCGTTGAGTAACTTTCTCTCATTCTTATCATTCTTTATTTAAATCTTACCTTATTCATCCTTTGGAGTTAGACTATCATCACCCGAAATTAAGGTCATTGACTTTGGTTCTGCCTGTCATGAGAGGCAGACAGTTTATACTTATATTCAATCCAGATTTTATAGATCACCCGAAGTAATCTTAGGTAATTAATTAAACTCATCAAAGTTTTTTTCTTTCTTTTCTCAATGGATTCATTAACCTCATTTTCTTTGACTCTTCTCGCTTTGCATTTGATTTAGGATTACCTTATTCTTCCGCAATTGATATGTGGTCATTGGGTTGTATCTGTGTCGAATTATTTCTTGGTTTACCACTTTTTCCTGGTACATCCGAATATAACCAAATCACAAGAATAGTCGAAATGCTTGGGTATCTCAATTCTCTTTTATTGAAAATGTTGATAAATTTATTATATTGACTTGTTTTTTTAATTAATAGAATGCCACCAACTTATATGCTAGAAGTAGGAAGACAAACTTTACAATTTTTTGATGCAATCGATGACGATTTCACTAGTGAGCGAAAAGTCTATAAACTTAAAACTTTAGAACAATACTCCAAAGAGCATAATGTTCAAGAGCAACCCAGCAAACGTTATTTTCAACAAAATACACTCGAAGATATCATTAGTCAATATCCTGTCATTCGCAAAGGAATGAAACCAGCAGATTTAGAAAAAGGTAAACTTTTTTTTTTTAGCTCTTAATCTTATCCTCACTCCAAAAAATTAATTCTCTTGCCATCTTGGGTCATTTATAGAAAAACAGAATAGGATTGCTTTTATTGACTTTGTTAAAGGTTTACTCAACATCAATCCAATCGAAAGGTGGTCACCTCAACAGGCTAGGTTACATCCCTTCATCCTTGGTGAAACCCTTCGAGAACCCTATGTGCCCATGCCCTTAAAATCTAATAATTTTGGTCAAAGCTCGAATACTACTACTGCTAATCGAACCAATGAATTAAATCAAAAATCTCATACCTCAAATAGCCCAATGGACTTACAACCTTCTTCACAATCAATATCAAACTCAAATCAAAATAATCAAAATAACTCAAGTGGTCCAAATGAGTCTACTTCAGTTAAACGACCTTATGGTGGTTTGCCAACTGCACCCGTCAGATCAGGTCAAAAGGTTTATGATGCCGCCGCTTATTCTCAATTACAAGCACAACAACAAGTCATCAACGCTCAAGCCTTAGCCATGCGTCAACATCAATCTCAAGCAGCTCAACAGAGTCAAAATCCTTATGCTCTTCCTCAAGATAATCGATCTAACCTAGTTCAACCTTCATCTCAATCTAACCCTCAGCAACAATCTCAACATCATCCTTCAACTACTCACCAACATCAGTACTCTTCTAATCGTCTTTCTTCATCATCACAACACCCTCTTGGTAGTGCAACTTCTGCTACAATTAACATTCCACATTCTTATTATACTACTCGTGCTTCTGGTCCATTATCTGGTAATTTTAACCCTGCTAGTCTACCAAACTCTCATCTTCCTCTCTTACCAGCTAGTCAAATCGTTTACAATTCTCATTTAAGCAACTTGAGTGGAGCGGCCAACTCAAACTCTAATCTTAACAATCCTTCCGTTGGCAGGCAACGCTCTGGTACATTAGATCAAATGGATATTGTACCCCCACAATTACAAAAAGTTCAAGTAGATTTAGCTAATTATGCAACCCAAAGCTTAACACCTGTTCTTAGACGAGATGATCCTTACTTGTCATGGGAACAACGCCAACACAGTAGTGGAGTTGGAATCAATTCTAATGGTAGTTTGGGTCGTAGGCCTAGTTATCGTACTAATCCTCAATTAGAGTACTTACATGAACAGGTACGCCAACTTGTTTTTCTTTTTTGATAACATTTGTTTTTCATATTTCTTGAACTCGATTAACATCATACCAACATCACGTATGGGTGTGAAAGCATATTTCTTGATAACTTTTTCATAAAAAAAAGCAAACAAACAAGCGATAACCTTTTTTCTATCTATTGGTGTTAATCAGCTGGCTCACCCCCCCTTTTTTTAATGAATATCTAAAAGGTAGTGACAAGCATGTATTGTTGAGCTTGATTGTTCCGATACTATTTCTTTCTTTTTAGTTCCCATAATCATCAGTTCATGAAATCTTTAAATTTCACTTGTCGCTCTCAGAAATCTTACGATAAAGCCTTCATCAAGGAAACTAATTAGTTTTTTGTTCATCACTTTTCTTTTCATCACACAACCTTTATTTCAAATCCATGGGTCATGATCTCATCGGTCATTCTCTGATCATCATCACCTTCAATTGGTTAAAAAAATGATCCAAATCTTAGGCCGAGTCAAATGAGGGATTGAATTTGAGTCATCGTGGGCAATCTAGATATAATCAATATCCATCAAATTCTACTTATACCTCTTCAGCTCAACCACCAACATTATTGGAACATCAAACAGCACACCCACCCACCTCACAATCTAAACTGCACTTGCCATCATTCTCAGTCATCGTTGAGGCAGATCTTAGTAATCCAACTCAAGACGATAATGGGACTTTAGGATCATCGAGATTCGATTATGATATTATTCCATTGGATGAATATGATCATAGGGACGGAGGTCAAGCTATGGCATACATACCTATGATTCCAAAACGCTCAACCAGTAATTTCAATAGCACTACAGCTGCAGGTGGGAGGTTACCAAATACAGACGAACAAGTAGCTCAAAACTCAATGATGTCCTTGGGTAGATTAATGAATTCATAATTAAAATGAAAAAAAAAAATCGTAGAAAATATGATGATCTTTGGATATGGTTTATGCTTGCCTCTTGATCTTTCTCTCCCAAGTAAGCAGAAAATAAATGGGAAAAAGGGTTGTTTTTTTTTTAATTCAAAAATAAAATTTTACCAAAAAAAGAAAAAAACATTTTATGATACATCCAAATTGTTAGTTATACTTTTAAGTACCAACAAAATGAAAATTGAGTTTTTTTTTATATTAAAAGAATGTACAAGTTATTTATTTTTTTGTTTTTTTATGTTTATTCTTTTGAATGATAAAAAAATATTATTATTAGTTATCAAATCAAAACAAAATCACTTGAAAAAATGTACCTAAGAGAAGTTGTCTTGGGTTTTTCTCTTAAACAAAGATAGGTGGCTGAAAGAGGCCAAGGAGATTTAAATATTAATAATCATAGTAATGGTAACTTTGGTATTATTATAATTATTTAATTAACGAAGTTCAAAATAAACTTCAAATTAATTTACTGTAATTGTAAGTTAATACTTCAAAAAACAAACAAAAGAATTTAGATATTAAATTTAAATTAACTTTAAAATAAATCAAAACAAATTATATTCTCTAAATTTTTAAATACGAATTTAAATTTAAACTCATTCAATAAAAATTAAAAAAAAGAGGTTAATTAAGTTGAGTTAAATCAATTTGATACATAAATATTAAATATTCATCTTAAAAACTTTAGTAATAAGAATAAAAATAAATTATTAAATTATTAAAGAAAAAAAAAAAAAATTAAATAAATAAATAAAATTTACATTTATTAATCAAAATTTAATTAAATTATATATTATATATATTTAAAGATAAAAAAAAGTTTTCTTTTTTTTCAATAATAATTTTTTTTTAATTTTATTTGATGAGGAAAAGGAGGAAGGGGTATCATTAAATTAATTTTAAAAAAAAAATAATAATTTAAAACTTACATTTTAATGATCCATAAAAAAAAAAAAAAGGTCATTTTGAAGTTTTTGAAATATATATATATATATGATATACATTAGGGTGATTTTACTTGAACCTGCTTGTAGGGGGTAAGTCCTTTAAAACAATTAATTTTAATATCTTAAATTTAACTTAAGTATTTAATAAATCAAGTCATATATATATATATAATCATTAAGTTTATATTCAAATTAACTTTTAAAATAAAATTAAGATAAAAACTTATTTGTATCTCTTATCTATTAAAATCAATTTATTATATTCAATTAATTAATTTATATCTTAAATTTATTTAATAAGTTTTTTTAAAAAATTATTTAATTAAATTTTTTTTTTTTTTTTTTTTTAAATTTTATAATAATATTGATTATAATTAAAATATTTAAATTTAACTCAAATTTTAATATTATTATCATTTAAATAAAAGTATTTTAAGAATTGAAATTAAAATATGATGAAAAAAAAAAAAAAATTTCAAATTTTTTTTTTTTTTTTTTTTTTTTTTTTTTTTTTTTTTAATTAATATAATTAATAATTCTTCTTAAAAAAAAATCAATTTTTCTTTCAAAAAAAAAAAAATTTTTTTTTTTATTTTTTTTTAAAAAAAATAATTAAAATAAATAAATTTTTTATTTTTTTTAGGGTGTTGGTAAAAACACATAAGAGCTTATGTGTTTTGGCCATAAATTGGTAAAAACACATAAGGGGTGCCCTGGGCCCATTTTTAATTGAAAATGAAACACAATTGGGCCTGTATTGGGCCAAAACATGCCCAAAAGAGGTTTTTTTCCCCACAAAACCTCTCTAACTCCAAATTGTTTCAGATTTTTTTTCCCAGCCCCCCCCAAAAAAAAACAAGCCCAAACACCCCAATAATCCACATTATCCCCACCCCAAACCATTGTTTTTTTTTGGAAAAACAGCATTACCAAAGCCATTTTGCAAAGCTTTTCACACTTTTTTTTCTTTTTTCCCCCAAAGACTGCATTGTCCACCACAGCAACCTGCTTTCAAGCCTCTCAATTTTCAATTTTTTACCTTCCCTCATCTATTAATCCCACATTTAAACCACTTTCTTTCACTCTTAACCACTTCTGTTCATTTTTCACACCTTTTTTCACCTCTTTTTCACATTTCGAAAGGTTCTTACCCCATTCCAAATCCCCCAAATCCCCCTTTTTTTCACTTTTATACATATTTTTCATTAAAAAAATGCTTCAACCCCCCACTGAAGGTGAATTTCAGACCCTTGAGCTTCTTTGGCAACATGTGCATAATGTTGCCAGGGCTCAGGGGTATGCTGTGTCCACCTTGAGGTCCAATATGACCCACAACCAAATTGAAATATGTTGTGACAGGTCTGGCACCCCAAATCCCAACAAAAGCCCCTCCAAAAAAGTCACCTCAAGAAAGCTTGACTGTCCTTTTAGACTTTATGCCAGGAAATATGCCAAGAGTACCACTTGGACTCTTAAAGTCAAAAATCCTGAACATAGCCATGATGCCACTGAAAATATCATGGCACATCCTGCTTTCAGGAAATTCAATGAGCAAGAAACATCCCAAATTGCTCAAATGTCTGAATCACTGCTCATGCCAAGGCAAATTCAGGCCCAATTATGCAGCCAGAGGGAGTCTGACAGGCCTGTAATCCTTCAAGACATTTATAACCAAGTCAAGAAAATCAAGAAAGACAAACTGCAAGGCAGAAGGCCCATTGATGCTCTTATTGACACTCTCAAAGAAGAAAATTCTGTTTGGTCCTCTGCAAGGGATTCTGAGGGACACATTACCTCCTTGTTTTTTACTCACCCCCTGGCCATAAAACTTCTTCATGGCTTTCCTCATGTCATTCTTATGGATTGTACTTATAAAACCAATAAGTACAAAATGCTCCTTTTTCATATTGTTGGATTCAGCTCAACAAATAAGACCTTTTCTGGGGCTTTTTGTTTGATGAAGAATGAAAATGAACCTTCATATACTTGGGCATTAAATCAATACATAGAAAAGGTCCTCAACAACACCAATCTTGTTCCCCCTCCAGTTATTGTTATTGACAGGGATCCGGCCTTGAAAAACTCTATCAAGAAGCTCTTCCCAGACTCCAAAGTCCTGCTATGCATTTGGCACATCAACAAGGATGTATCTGCTCATTGCATGAAGAAAATTGGTCATGGGACTGATTTTGAAAATTTTATGGGCCTTTGGAATCAAGTAATATACTTCTTCACTTTATTTCACTTTTCTTCTTATTATTGTTTTTATTAATGAATTTGGGATTCATTTCTCAGGTTATGTATTCATCCACTGAAAAGTCTTTCAAAGACAATTGGAAGAAGCTTCAAAATCAAGTCAAAAGTCCTGAAGTCCTGAAATATTTGGAAAAGACATGGCTTCCTCTAAAGGAGTATTATGTGCTAGCCTGGACCAGCCACCATTGCCACCTGGGTGTGGGCTACACCTCTAGAGTTGAAGGTGCCCATGCCATGGTTAAACTTTGGCTCCAAAAGTACACTGGTATTATCCTGGAGGTAGTCAGGGCTCTCCACATGGCATTCAGAAAACAATTTATTGAAATAATCAACAGAATCTCCAAAGAAATGATTGTCCATGTCAATAATTTTCCTCCACACATCTGTGCCCTCAATGGCAAGGTGTCTCATTATGCTCTTCAGATTGCCTTTGAAAATTTCAAAAAAAAAAATTCCTCCAAATGAAAAATGCACCAACAAATACAACAATTATAAAGGCATTCCTTGCAAGCATAAGACCCAAAAGGCATTTGCCAAGCGCCAAAGGATTGAATTATCAGACTTCCATCCTCAATGGCATTTGAATTTGCCTGTGAGGGTTTTTTAATTTCTTATTATTATTATTATTTTTCTTATTAACTGATTTTATTTGTCATATTCTTCTCAGGCTGGTTTTCAAGGTGATGATCAAAGTGTTGAAAAAGAAAGAAAGAATGAAGCCAAGAAAATATTTGAAGACATTTGGGAAGACCTGTTTCAAAGACCAATGGCAGAAATCACTCCAATACTTCAACATTTTCAAGATGTTTTGACTGGAAAAGTCCCATTTGATCAAATTCCCAAGAGTCAAGAGGATGATCAATATTATGAAGACCCTCTAGAATGCAAGAATATCCGTGGAAGACCCCAAGGAGCCAAGAATAAAAACAAAAGAGAACCTTCAAGATTTGAAATTACTGAAAGTCAATCCAAGAGAAGAGGAAGACCCCCATCAAAAGTGACCAGCACAACAACGTCAAGATCCCAGTCAAATGTCCCCTCTCCAATTATGGAAGTGGACTCATCTGAAGATTGTGAAGATTCTAAGGACTCATTATCTAAATCCATCAGTTAATCAGATTCACTACCCTCAGCAACTGAATTAAACAAATCAGAAGTAACCCTTAGAAGGTCCAGAAGATTGGCAATTGGAAGCAAAACCTCACAAAGAAAATCACACAAGCCTGCCACCAGTTTGAATATCTATGATGCAATTGACTTTACCTATGAGCATTGTCAAAGCAATTATCACACAAGTGATGAATGCTCCAAGCTGTTTGTGAGTTTCTGATTCTTTTTGATGTAATTTTCTGTTGTTTATTTTTATATTTATTCATTTTTTGAACTTGTTTTATCAGATAACTGGCTCAGAAGACTTGCCCAAGTTTATATTGAAATACACCTTCAATGCCATCAATGTCCAGGGTGATGGAAACTGTGGCTACAGAACAGTAACCCACTTCATTTACAAGACTCAATATCAATGGACTGATGTCAGAGGTGACTTGGCTGAAGAAGTTCAACAAAATCAAGACCTTTATGAAGCCATGAACACCTTAATTCCCTCAGTATCCTCTTATTTGGAAAGAATTTAATGGTATGAAGATGTTGGCCAGGCTCCAAAAAGCAAGTGGATGTCCATGCCTGACATGGGGGATCCAATTGCAAATAAGTATAAAAGACCAGTTTTCTTTTATTCCACAGCCCAATCTTTTTCTTTTCTACCTTATTTCTGTCCTCCAAATGATAATCCCCCCATTTTAATCTGCTTCTTGAATAGTTGTGCTCATTTTGTTCCTTTGGACATCATCATTTCTAAAGTTTATCCAGTCCCCCCCATTACTGTGAACTGGGAGATTCATTCCCAAACACAATCCCTGGGGTGGGCTGATAAATTTAAGAAACACAGAATTTTGTATTTGTCCAATCTTCCTCCCCCCTCTCAGAAAAAACCCACTATTTTGGAGGTTGATTCTGATTGAATGATTTTTGTATATACAATTTATGCCAATTATCCCCCTCCTCAGTCATATTTATTGCTTAAATCCCACCTCAGTCTCCTTTTTTATCAAACATGTAGAGCTTTTGTACTTGAAAATAGTCATATTACACACAAGAAAAAAAACACTCATTGCGCCTTCACTTGTTGTCCCACCAAAATTTTTTTCCCAATTCAAGAGCTTCTGGTTCTTTATTGTCCAGATTAAACCCTTTAATTTAAAAAAAAATGTTGGAAATTCATAAGTGGGAAGTTATTAAATTCACTTTTTAAAAATAGCCATATTACAATGACAGGAAAAAACATTTCAAAAAAACCCTTTTTGTGCCTTCACTTGTCCCACCCAAAAAAATTCCCAAAATTATGGGATTCTGATGCTTTATTCTTCACATTTAACCCTTCATAAAAAAAAAAAGGAAGGAAATTCATAAATGGGAAGATTTTAAATGAATTTTTGAAAAAATATTCCATTTTGGCATATTGGCCAAATTGGTGAAATTTGGCAAAAAAAAAAAAAAATTTTGAAAAAATTTGTGCCTATTGACATGCCAAGTTGGGAAAAATTAAAAAAACCCTCAAAACTGAGCCTGAGGAATTTTTTTTGAAAAATAAGGTCACTTATGTGTTTTTACCATAAACTTATGTGTTTTTACCATAAATTGGTAAAAAAACATAAGGGCTTACATGTTTTTATAAAAAGCTTATGTGTGTTTACCAACACCCTTAAAATATTATGAAATTACTTTAATGTATGATTATCTTTTGAAAGAATAATGATAAAGAAAATTTTGGAAGAAAAAAATTAATAGAGAAAAACTTCAATAATTAAGTTAAAACACTAACTAATATTCCAATAATATCTTGAAAATAATTGGTAGAGTGATTTGACAGATTATTTTTGGATTTGAAGGATCAAAATTGAGTTATAGCAGTAATAACACAATATAATAGTTGAGAGCTATTGAGAATTGCTCATTTCTATTAATTAACATCTTTGTGATTTATTTCAAATATTCAAAAAACTTAAGAAAATAATTAATTAATACTTACTTGTTGGTACTAATGATATGATTGGATAATAAGATGATTTGGAAAAAGAAGCAAGAGGATGCCTCTTTTAAGTCAATAAAAGCTCACAGAGGCCTTACATGGAGAAAGCTGAAAAAATAAGTGAGAAACCAGTTATCCTCTTTGGATTATTGATTACATCACTTGTTGCCATTTAAGATTACCATAATTACTTAATTAAGTCATTTTACTTGACTAACAACCCATTTATGGTTAAAAAATAGGGAAGTAACAATTTTCAATATTATTAGAATCAACATTAAACTCTCAAATTTACCAATGTTAATGCAAATTCCACCACAGATTGTCTTTGTTGTGGATTTTTGAGATTCAGTTTTTCATGTGGAATCATCAAAAATGGACTGTAAGTAAACCTTTTAATTTGAATTAGGAACTCATGATTATTTTTGGTTTTTATATTAATTATCCCTTTCTCCCTTATTCCTGGAAGTTTCATCAAGATTCATTAATAATTGTATCTTTAATGAATTTGTGAAGTTTCTACCTTGTTTCTACAAAGCAAAACAAATGGCACAGTAATAGCTGGTTGCCATGGGGTAAATGCATGGATACTAATACCAAATTTTTCTAACTACTATTTAAGTGTCATTAATGTAAAATCATTAATAATTCACATGTTTACAGGAGCCAGAGCTGCACAATAAGTACTTTTCACATCAAACTAGAAACTCATTTGCTATTTTCTCATGATTCAATGGGATTTTAACTAGGTAACCAAGTTCCCAAAATTCTTTAATGAACTCTGTGAGCCTTAGAGGTATTTTTATATACCCAAAAGACCAAAGATAACAAAATAAGATATAAATATAAATAAAATAAATTCAGTTATATTATCAAAATGAAAATTTAATTATAAATTAAAATAAAATTTACATCAAATTTGAAAATGGTAAAATTGAATTTTTACTTGAAAAAATTAAGTAAAAATAAATTTTTAATAAAGTTAATAATATTAAAAGATTTTTGGTAAGAAGTTACATAAAATATATTATTGCTTTTTATATTATAAATAAGCTTAAGAAAATTACTTCACCATTGGATTCCTCATAAAAAATAAGGTGGGGACACCTCTGGGTGAAATTTCTGTAACTCAACTCTAAATAGCCTTAAATTAAGTTTTTAGTATTTTCTGTACAAAAGTTGAAAAACCCTCAAAACCTTAATTTAATTCACACAAAATTTGGTGTTAACAATCAATTTTTGTGTTAAAATTGAGGTGTTGTGTGTAGTTTAAAATTTATTAGGAATTGAAGTATTTTCAATTGAAATGTCAAAATGTGCATGTGTATTACATAAGTGAACTGTAATTTACATATGAAATATCAATTATTACAGTTGTGTACTGTAAAGCTAAGTTGAATTTTATGTGTAAATTAAAAGTTCATTACATGATGAGGAATTAAAGAAAAAATAAATTGGAAAGATTAATTCTAGGGGGGAAAGGTATTCTAGCTCCAAGGGGGAGTCAGACCCCCAAGCTCCTCGCTGACAGGCATGGGATGTCAAAATCCATGCAGAACTTCATCAATTTTGACCTGGAATTGAGTCACAGGGTCTTCATGGAAACATTCCAAGAAGGAGGAGAGCAGGATATGATGCATTGAGCTGAATCTTTGTCAAAAGGATTCTATATTCATTGAGATTGAGATTAAAACCTACTTAGAAAGTTAAGGGAACCAGTCATTAAAAGACAAGACCTTCTGAGTAGAAAGATGTAAGGTGTGGATATGAAACATGGATTAAAAATCCAGTATTTTTCCTATCCTCAAAATTTATTTAAGGTAAAATTATTTAGAAATGGTAACTTTGAGAGTTTCAAGGGAAAGACATGCCAAAATCATTGTTTTTGAATTTGTTAATATAAAAAAATGATATTATAGAGATTTATTGTTTGAAAAACAATCAAAGCTTATGCAAAAATATTCTACAAGAGCAGTTTCAATTGGAATTCATTGAGAAAAAAAAATATAAGAAAAAAGTCCCTAAAGCCAATATTAAATAGAAAAAAATCCCAAAAGTGACCATAGTTAAGTTGAAAGCAAAATGGCAAAGCTAACAGTGATGAAAGATGCTTTAATTGACTTTTGTGGTTGTTCAAGGGTAAAAACTATTATAAAAAGTTACAAAAAATGAATTGAATGATTTTTCACCTTGTTAAAAGCTCTGAATTTATTTGATAAATTTTGGTTGTAATATTTTATTGATTTTTTTATCAATTTTTGAGCTAACTATATAAGTAAAATATTCCAACATGAGGAGAAAAGAGGGTAAAAGATAACATTGCTTTAGGGTGCTGGTAAAAGCATGTAAGCTTTTAGTAAAAATGCCTAAGCACTTACGCCTTTTTACCAATTTATGGACAAAAAACATAATTCTTTGGTAGAAAAAACATAAGTGAAGTATTTGTTTACAAAAAAATCCTCAGGAACTGTTTTGAGAAATTTGTCATTTTTTTGCCATATTTCTTCTATTTTGGTATTTTAAAATCCTCAAATTCTTTTTAAAATCTTCTTTTGCCAAACTTCTTTGAATTGGCCAATTTCTTAAAATGGCCTTTCTTCAAAAATAAATTAAATTACTTCTCACTTATGAATCTGCTGGATCTTTTTTAAAATGAAGGGTTAACTCTTGCAAATCAAAAGCTTAAGCCCATAGTTTTGGGCAATTTCTTGGGTGGGACAATTGTAGGCCCAAAAAGTGTGTTTTTATGTTTTTTGTTCATGTTTATAATTAAATTGAAAGTGCAATTTATGGAATTGTTAGTTTCATTTATTACATTAATGGCATAGGCAATGAACTAAATGACATTAATAGCATCAGAAATGGCATAAATAACATAAAAGGCATCAACAATGCCATAAATGACATTAATGGAATCAGTAATGCCATAAGTGACATTAATGGCATTAGTAATGCCATAAATGGCATTAGTAATGCCATGAATGACATTAGTAATGCCATAAATGACATTAGTAATGCCATAAATGACATTAGTAATGCCATAAATGACATTAGTAATGCCATAAATGACATTAGTAATGCCATAAATGACATTAGTAATGCCATAAATGACATTAGTAATGCCATAAATGACATTAGTAATGCCATAAATGACATTAGTAATGCCATAAATGACATTAGTGGCATCAGTAATGTCATAAATGACATTAATGGCATCAGTAATGCCATAAATGACATTAATGGCATCAGTAATTCCATGGATAACATGAATGGCATCAGTAATGCCATCAATAACATCAATGGAATCAGTAATGCCATAAATAACATTAATGGCATCAACAATTTCATCAATGAAATGAATGGTATCAAAAATACCATAATTGACATTTGGGTCATCAAAAATTTCATAAACAACATTTATGCAATCAAAAATGCCAAAAATGACATTAATGACTTTGGTGGCATTTACAATTTCACTAATGGAATTAGTTAAATTGACAATGCCATTGACAATTCCATTAATGAAATCAGTGGTATTAATGGAATTAAAAACTCCTTAAATGGCATTCATAGTGCAATTTGGGGCATCAAAAAGGGGCCCATGGCATTTCTTACATGTTTTTAACAAAGGATTATATGTTTCTCCCAATTTATGGAAACACATGTAGGTTTTCTCTTTTTACCAGACTGCTTATGTGGGCTTAACAAAGGCCTTATTTTCTAGCTACCAATTCACTTCCTTCAAAATTAAGCTTGAATTTAATCAGTTATGAGAAACTGTGAGCCTTAGAGGTATGTTCATATACCCTAAAGACCACAAATAACAAGATTATGTTATAATTAAAAATGAATAAGCTTATTTGTACTATAAAAACAGAATTTAAAATATAAATATAAGATTTATATACAAAATAAAGATTTCAATTCTAATTGAAAATTAAAATTACATTGAAATTTGAAACTTTGGAAATACACTTTTACTTGAAAAAATAAGGTAAAAATGAATTTCCAACAAAAATATTAAAATTAAAAATATTTTTGTAAAAAAGATAATAAAAATAATTCTAGATTTTTTTCTAACCAATAAGCTTATGAGCATTCTTTCACCATTGGATTCCTCATAACAAAATCAGGTGGGGTCACCTCTGAGTGAAAACTCTGTAACTCAACTCTAAATAAGCTTAAATTAAGTTTTCAGTGTTTTCAATATGAAAATCTGAAGGTCCTCAAGGACTTAGTTTGATTCACACCACATGTGGTGTTAAAAATAAATTTTTGTGTCAAAACTCAGATGTGGTGTGTAGTTTATAAGCTATATAGAATCTAATTATTTTCAATTGAAACATCACAATATGTGTGTGCATTACATAAGTGAGCTTGGATTTAAATATGTGGAATCAATAATTACAGTTGTGTACTGTAATTTTTCAATTGAATTATATATGTAAAAATGCTACTCAAGTACATCATGAGGAGTTAAAGAAAAAATAAATTGGAAAGATTAATTGTGGGGGGTAAAATGAATCTTGGCTCCAAGGGTGCCAGAATCCCCCAAATTTCTTACTGAAAGGCATGGGATGTCAAAATTTATGCAAAGGTTCATCACTTTTTGGCCTGGAATATAGTCACAGGGTGTATGAATCAATCAATTATGAGGTTGTAATACCAACCAGGGCAGCTTTAACTGTTACCATGAGGGTAAAACTACCGGTAAGCTAAACAAATCTTAGTAAAACCAGTTTGAACTTGTTTTGAGGCCCCTTACACACATTCTGACTTGCTTTGAAGGCTTTAAATCAGGTATTACTATAGCAACAGCTGATTTAAGGGACTGAAATGGCTGAAAATAGCAAAAAATGGATAAATAAAGCCCTTTTTTGGTCTAAACCGGGGTTCAATGATGCTATAATTGGCTTTTCTGTTGTCAGAGTGTTTCTCAAGACTGAATATAGTTAAATTTACCTTTGTAGTAAGAGAATTGGTGGATATATAAGAATGTCTTCTCTGCCCCACTTTTCTCTTCATTTTAGAAGCTTTTCCTTTTGTACTCAGCTTAAAAGCTGTTAACCTAATCAATAGGAAATTCCAATAAACATTTTTGAATAATTTTAAACCTTTTAAACATTTGAAAGAAAGATCATAATCATTTTTCCACTTGAACCACCCCAAAAGGAATAAAAGCATCTTTCATCACTATTAACTTTGTTACTTTGTTTCCAAACTCACTCTGGTCACTTTTGAGAATGTTTTTTCTTTAATATTCTTTCTAAAAACTCTTTTCTCATATTGATTATTTTAATTTCTTTTATAAAGTAATTCCAATTTAAATTTCTCTTGAAGAAATTTCTTTTGTAGCCTCAAATATCTCTTGTAGAGTATTTTTGGATAACTTGTTATTGTTAGTAAAACAATGAATCTTCATAATATTTTATTTATACTAACAAACTTAAAAAACATTGGCCTTTTTACTCTTAAAGGTCTTAAGAATTAACTATTTTCAATTAAGTTCTACCATATACAAATTTTGAGGACAGAAAAGTGCTTGATTTTTAATCAAATTCTCATATCTACACCTTATATTTGGGGGCCCAGCCATGATATTTTACTGGTGAAATATTTTTTACCTTTTTTTAATCTTTTTTTCTTATATTCAAAAATTTAAAAATTTATTAAAAATAGCTATAATTCAAAAAATCTTACAATAAACTTTTTTCATATTATAAGTGAGGCTTTTTCTTTTCTCTTTTTGAAAACCATTTTTGACCTGAATAATTGCTTTTTTCATTCATTTTAGTGCCTGAAAACATGGTAAGACAAGGAAATATTGAAACATAATCAAGAGCCACTAACATTATTCTTGCAAGTAATGTTGGTTCTGACTATAATATCACTGTTATTGTAGCTCATACTAATCAAGAAAAGTCAATTTCTGCCAAATTTGATCAATTTGGATATTAGTAATACACTCCAAAGAGAAACAAATTTGGCCAATGGTAAATTTTTGATATAAAAATACTATTTTTTTAAGTTGTTTTACTTGTAATTATCCCTTCAACCTAATCAGGAGCAAGGTATAACCCGTCAAGGAGCTCCCAAAAAGGTTATAGATGTGATTATGGCAGAAGCCAATCAGCTGCAGAAGGAAAAGGGTCAGGAAATCAAGCCCAAACTAATAAATTATGTCATTCTAAAGCTGATAACACTATTTTACCTTCAAATGAAGCTGACACCTCCACAAAGGAAACCTCAGTGAAAATATACAAAGCCGGCCAGAATGCATACAACAATGCATATCAAATACCAGGAGACCTCTGTAGAAACTACATGCACCCCTACCTGACTGTGGGAAACTTCCTTGGCCATCCCAAGACTTGCGAGCTACTGAATGGATGGCATCCATTGATGGAAAAGAATAACATGATGCTTTTACCAAATTTCTTTAATTAAATATGGAAAAGGCTATATGACAAGGGAAGATTTCATTTACTTGTTGGAATAATTTGCCAGAGGAATAAATTCACATGTGTGATACAAATTGTGTACACTTCCTTAAAAAATCTTGTAATGAAAGAATACCATGACAGCCCCTTCTCAGGACCCCTACTGAGGCCAGAACAAGAGAGAAAATCATGACCTGAATATGGTCGCCAATGTGGCAAAAAGATGTAGCAGATTATTTCAAAACTTGTGACAGATTTCAAAAGGCAAATATATCCACTGGAAAAAAACTTGGTAATATGATCAATATATAAAAACCTAGAAGAGCTTGGTCAATTGTACACATGGATTGGGTGACTGGCCAACCACCAGGAGGTGATTAAAGATATAATTCCTACCTAGTAATTTATCAAAGGTTTAGCAAGACTCCAATATTTCTCCATGTGATAAAGATGATACATCCATGGATAAATCTCTTATGTATTCAATAGAGTAGTATCATGGGTACACATATTCACAAACATCATCATTAATAGGGATCCCACATTTACCTTAGCACTATGGACAAATATTCACAAACTATTTAGGACTAAGTTATCCTTCTTTATGGTTTACCACCCACAAACCAATGGTCTAGCTGAAAGAATTATAAAAACCCTGGAAGACATGGTCAGAAGGGTTTGTGCATATGGCGTAGAATTCAAATATTGTGATGGATTCACTCATTATTGGTTTACCCTTCTTTGTGCATTGGAGCTTTCATAAAAAACATTTGTTCATTCCAGAACCAATAATATTACTGCCATTCTAGAAAAAGGATGGAATCCCAGACTACGCCAAGATTCCTTGAGGAAAGATGTGGTTTAAATAAATCCCATAGCTGCTAGCTTCAGGAGAATGCTAGGAAAATCCAGAAATCATGAAGTTAGATTCATGGAAGACTCATTTGAATATGGAAAAGACAAATAGGACATATAAAATGCTACCCCAGAGTTTAAGGGATTTAGTACTTGTATCTAAAACTAACCTTAATAAAATCAAAGGTTTCAAAAGGCTCAAAAAATATTTTGAAGGACCTTTTTTGATCAAAGCCCCTCATGGGGAGAATTCTTTTGAAATAGAATTATCTGAAGAGCTTAGTAATAAGCATCCTACATTTGCAGTAAGCTTGATAAAACCCTAGAAATCTGGTGTTCTGAAAGATTCCCCTTAAGGAATAAAATTCCCCAGAATATAAAACCTATTGAATACTCTTGTCCTAAGAAAATTACCAAAGTTCTCAAAGAAAGGAAACATGGAACCAAAAAATGATATGAATGATTTGTTAGGTCCAGTGACCCAGATTTTGAAGATTAATGATTAGTAGAGAAACACATACCTGAAGCTACCAAGCTTCTCAGAAGGCTCACACTCACTAGAAATAACAACATTACAAATTAATATTCCTTTTTAGGGGGAGGGAATGTAAGCCTTGGAGGTATTTTTACATTACCAAAAGACCACAAATAACAAAATGATGTTATAATTCAAAATATTTTTTTTTATTATAAAGACAACAAATTCAAAATTTATGTACAAGAATGAAATTAAATTGAAATTCAAAATTCTTAAAATTCACTTTTACTTGAAAAAATTAAGTAAAAATGAATTTCTAACAAAAATATCAAAATTAAAGATATTTTTGGAAAAAAGATAATTAAAATAATTATAGTTTTTTTCCAAACAAATAAACTCATGGAAGTTATTTCACCATTGGATTACTCATAAACAATTGGGTGGTGTCACCTCTGAGTGAAATTTCTGTAACTCGACTCCAAATAAGCTTAAATGAATTTTTTAGTATTTTCAGTATCAAATCCTCAAAGCCTTCATTTCATTCACACCACATGTAGTGCTAAACATCAATTTTTGTGTTAAAATTGAGTTGTGGTGTGTATTCTAAAAGCTATGAGCAATTTAATTATTTCCAATTGAAATGTCAAAATGTGAATGTGTATTACATAATTGAACTTGGATTTACATATTTGAAATCAATAATTAAATTTTTTTACTGTATTTTTTCAATTGAATTACATATGTAGAATTTCTAGTATAGTGTATGATGAGGAATTAAATCAAAAAATTGGAAAGATTGATTTTGGGAGGTAAAGATAATCTTGGATCCAAGGGTGCCAGACTCCCCCAAATTCCTTTCTGACAGGCATAGGATGTCAAAATTGATGAAAAATTTCATCACTTTTGGCCTGGAATTGATTCACAGGGTCTGTGACTCAAGTGATGATGAGGTTTTGATACCAACAAGCGCAGTTTGAACTGTTGTCGAGAGGGTAAAACTATCCTTAAGTTAACACAATCTTATTAAAAAAATTAACTGGCTTTGACATCTACTATACA
Source organism: Austropuccinia psidii (assembly GCA_023105745.1). Classification (NCBI taxonomy): domain Eukaryota; kingdom Fungi; phylum Basidiomycota; class Pucciniomycetes; order Pucciniales; family Sphaerophragmiaceae; genus Austropuccinia; species Austropuccinia psidii. Next base: position 66,681,224 of record JALGQZ010000006.1, read on the forward strand.
AATTCTTCTGTGTTTTGAAGGCTTGAAACAAGGTGTTACTATATCAATGGATGATTTAAGGGACTAAAATGGGTGAAAAAAGCAAAAAATGGCTAAAACCAGCCCTTCTTCAGTCCTAACCAGGGACCAATGATGCCATAATTGGCTTTTCTGTTGCAAGAGTGTTTTCACGACTGATAAGAGTAAAATTCACTTTTGTAGCAAGAAAATTGATGGCTATAACAGAATGTCTTCTTTGCCCCACTTTTCTCTTCATGTTAAAATCTTTTCCTTTTATAATTAGCTTAGAATTTTTTAAACCAATCAATAAAAGATTCCAACCACCATTTTCAAATTATTTTGAACCTTTTAACTAAGTGAAAAATTATCATAATCATTTTTATCCTTGAACCACCACAGAAGTGAATTAAATCATCTTGCATCACTATTGACCTTGTCACTTTGTTTTCAAATTCACTCTGGTCACTTTTGGGAATTGGTTTTCTTTTATATTATTTTTAAAGACCCTGGTCTTATATTAATTTCTTTCAGCTCTTCAATGAATTAATTCCAAGTCAAGTTTCTCTTAAAGAAATTTCTTTTGTAGCCTCAAATATATCTTATACAGTCTTTTTGGAAAAATATTAATTCTTAGTCAAAAATAGATATTTATAATATTATTCTTAAATACTGAATAACCTAAAAACAGTAAATTTGGTTTTTTTTCTCTTAAAACTCCTAAATTTTACCATATACAAATTTTTAGGACAAGAAAAGTACTTGATTGTTAATCCAAGCTTCATATCCACACCTTAAATAAACACACTGACAACAAAAAATCAAATTATAGAATCATTGATCCCTGTTTTGGACCAAAAATGGCTGTTTTTAGCTGTTTCAATCCACTAAAACAGAAATTTCCATAGTAGTAGCTGGGCTTGAGCCTTGAAAACACCTCAAAATGTGTGTATGAACCCTTAAAAGCAGTCAAACTCCCTCTTTTAAGTTTTTTTAACTAAATTTTAGCTTGACCCTCTGGGAAACAGTTAAAAAAGCCTTGAATGGTATTAAAGCCCCATTATCGATTGGCTCACAGACCCAGTAACTTAATGAAAGGCCAAAAGTGATGAACCTTTGTGTGGATTTTTACATCCCATTCCTGTAAGTAATGAATCGGGGGGAGTCTGGTACCCTTGGAGCCAAGATTTATTTTCCCCCAAAAGCTCAATCTTTCCAATTAATTTTTCTTCAATTCCTCATGATGTATTTCACTCAAAAACCTAAATATGTAATTCAATTGAAAAATTACTGGGGACAACTTTAATTCTTAATTCCACCTATGTAAATCTAAGCTTCATTATGAAATACATGCACACATTTTGGAATTTCAATTGAAAATATTTCAATTCCTCATAGCTTCCAAACTACAAACCACAACTTGATTTTAATACAAAAGTTGATTGTTAACACCAAATTTTTTTTGAATTAAATTAAGTTTTTGAGATCTTTCAGATTTTCTGACAAAAAAACCTCAAACGTTAATTTAAGTTTATTTAGAGCTGAGTTACAGAAATTTCATTCAGAGGTGACCCCACCTGATTTTTTATGAGGAATCCAATTGTGAAATGAAATTTTTGTTGTTATTTCTTGGAAAAAATTTATAATAATTTTTATCAAATATCTTCTAAATAATATCTCATTTTTAATATTTTTGTTGAATATTCATTTTTACTTCATTATTTCAAGTAAAAATATTTTTGATATTTTATTTATTAATATTAGAATTATAATTAAAGCGATCATTAAGATTAAATTATATATTTTGTTCTTTGATTTGAATTTTGTGTTTGTATTCAGAAATAAATTTATCATTTCTGATTATACCTTACTTTAGTTTTTTGTGGTATTTTGGGTATATTGAAATGCCTCTAAGTCTCATATTACCTCTTGCTAAAGAATAATATTACTACTTAATATTTTTGTCTGTGAGACTTTGGGATATGACCAAATATCTAAGAAGGTCATAAAACAACTTTATAAAACTTATTTTAACAATAAGAATTAAGATTATAATTATAAAATAAGTAAAAGTGCCAACAAAGGAATATATTCTTTACTATCTCAGAAACCAATTAATAAAAATTTGAAATAAATAAATGCATTGGATTTCCCATCAAAAACTTCATGTGAAATCCTTATTCCATATATGTAAAACCAATACTTACTGAGATAACCTGGGTATATGTAGTTTTGGGATCAGTGCACATATTCATGGTTTTTAGCCCATAACTCTTTAGTCACACATGATAAAAAGTTTATTAAAAAAGAAAGCTACCACATAGTTTCTGTAAGAATAAATATATAAAATCTATTGGGCAAGTTACAAACAAGGTTAAAGCCTATAAGTGTATTGTGAACCTTTGAGATATGACCACATACCCAAAAAGGTCACAAGAAATATTTAAAATAATTATACATTAAAAATAATTACCTTAAAGCTACAAAAATGCCATGAATTGGCATAAAACTTGGTTTAACTTAAAATCCAATGAACAAACATGTGAAATAAATTATACCATTGGATTCCCCATGGTAAAATACACATATACCATTTTTATGGCATATCTGTAAAGCCAATATTTAATGAGTTATAAGTAATAATACCTTATAAAAAACACAAATCCTTATTTATTTCAAAGACCAATGAAACAACATGTGAAGGAAATAGCACCATTGGATTATCCATACAAATCCACATATAAAACAATTAAGAAGCTAAGCTCCAAAGTCAATACTTAAGGAATTAAGCTGAATATATGCACTTTTTTGGTCAACACATATATTCAAGGATTTTAGCTAATATCTTTTGAAATATGCATGATAGAGTGATGAACCAAAAATAAAGCTATAGCGTAATTACTGTAGGAGTACAGAAATAAAGTTTATCTCACAAGTTATAAACAAGGTGGAAACCTGTAAGGGATTATTGACTAAAATCAACAGAGCTGTTGACCACTTTAATGTGAAAGTGGTTCAAACTTAAAAAAAAGTATCCAGTTGGATTCTACTAGTTCATTCATGAAGAATGATGTATTTTTTATTATAATATTCAAGGTATAACCCCTTGAAATCATGGTTTGAAGTTTAAAATATTAAATTTCAACAGAAAAGATGAGTTACAAGAAAAATCATCAACAATAGAGTTTTGATGATGTAATGAAATGATCTTGGAGGCATAATAAGGTTATTCCAAGCTATTAGAATTAACTTTCTGAATTCCTGTAGCGTGTAAATCTTATAAGTTATTAAGGATCAAAGTTTGAGCTTAATTTGATCATTTATGATCACTCGCTGTAACTTTAAATTAAGTTTAACAGTAATATGAGTGATACAATTGTTGAATACTCTTAGTTTATGATTAAAACTAATAAAAACCACGAAATTTGGGGTTCTGCCAAGCCTTGACGTAATCAAACTTAGAGTTATAGTGATAGCTCTGAATAATGGCGTAATAATGAGATAATATGGTTTAATCATGATGTAATCATCATCAAACCTTAAAATATTGATCAATTCCAGTTGATATTATCAGTGCACGTCTGCTAGGAGCCTGTTGGACTCTAGGAGGGAGGTATTTACTATAAATAGAGCTCTTTTTACTCTGTTTTCCCCTGAGATGCTTACAAAACATTAAATCATTAAATAAAAAGGTAATTTCTTTATTCTTTATATATAAAACTGTTATATCATTAAATACCAAAGATAATCTTATAATAATCTTCATATTTGATGTGATTATTACAATTATTTAATTGTTTTGTTTAAATTTCTCTCAAAAACCTCAATTCCACATAAAACCAAGAAAATTTGTAATTTCTCTTAAAATTTATTGTAACTACAATTTAAATAAGTTGTATTTACATTTCTAGGCATACATTTACTCAAAATTATTATATTAAGCATTAAAAGTAGGTTATTTCTCTTATTATAATAATTCTTCTCTACTATTACTTTTTAATAATTCCATAATTGATATAAATAGTATTTATATTAATTTATAACTTTAATATTGGTAATATTATTGTTATTAATTGTTTTTTATTAATAAAGACCAATTTTTTATGCCTTTATTATTTGTTGGTAACAATAATAAAGTGCTTTTTAATATATTAATTATCTTATATTAATATGTTTATTTTATATATATTATTTTTTATAATATAAATTATATTATTATATTTATTTTACGCCATAATTATAATAATTCTTTTATTATTAAAATCATTATATATCTTATTTAATTCATTTATAAGGACATTCATAGTAAAATAAGTGAAATATTAGTAATTTTTACTTATTGTTTCATAGTCAAACCTTAAATTTGGGGGCCTGGCCATGATATTTACTCTAAAAGACCTTTAAAAATATTCTAATTGGGTTTATCCAATAATAAAGTATAATTATAATCATAAAATTATATTATTTATTTTAAAAGCTATTGAGGCATTTGGAAAGAAATTGTACTGTCTTACACATGGTTTTTCACATCCTTAGACTTGCAAAAACTTTCTTTGAGTGACTCTAGTGATTAAAAAGATATTTTATAAATTAAAAATAATTTTATATTATAAATTAATTTTATAAAAGAATCATATTCATTTTTATTTTATTCTTTAAAAATAAAAACATAAAAAATAATGAAGATATCAAAAACCAATAAAAAGGTTATTTTCATTTCTTTAATTATTTTTACTTTTAAAAAGATATAAAAGCAATTTTTACGTGGAAAATTGCCACATCTTACCAAAAATAACACTTTTATATAAAATACTTATATTTATTTGTCCTTTTTAGTGTTCAAAGACAATCCAACAGAGGACAACCAAACCACTGTTGAAAGATTGGTGGAAGAAACTTGCCAAAGTTCTCCAACACCAATAATCACTAAGACAAAGAAAGCCAAGAAATTGGAATTTCCAGGACTCTGAAGGTGAGTACCTAATTTATAAATTGCCATAAGAAGAATTCCTGTTCTGAAATCTTCTTATTTATTATTTTTCTTAAAATATGACTACCAGAAGAGGCTCCCAATACTCCATCCAATCAGATGGAGCTGGACTCAGAGGTAGAATTGATCCCTCAAAAGGGAAACGGAAGGGCAATATCCCCAGTGGAACAGAATACACACAAGGAAGTGCCTTATCCCAAAGGAAATTCCCATAAATGCCAATGATATCTGAACCAGAATTGGAACTAAGTATGAGTGACTCAAACAGGTACAAATCACATTCAGAGGGCTCAAATAGACATTTACATGAGCCAGTACAAACAGTACTACATGGTATACAAGGACAAAGATTGGTAAATGTTTCCCCAAATACACCAAGGAGTGATGAACTCCTGGCACATCCTGAAAAAGTTCCTCAAAGAGGAGGAAATAGTGAGATACTCCAATGGATGGAATCCACTATCATCCCAACCTCAAATCAAAAAGATGAAGGAGTACCATGCCAAAAAGAAGGAGGCAACCAAGAAAGGAGCCCCAGTAGCTTCTACCAGCAAGCCCCAAGCCAGCCCACTTCCCCAAGAAGGGAAGAAGAACAAGAAAAAGAATTGGAGAAAACCATATTCCCCAAGCTACAGGATCCCCAAAATCCAAAAAGATGCCATGGACAATGCATTCAACATGGCCAGAACTTTGATGTAATTCAAAGACAAAGAGGAGCAAAGAATGAGACAACCCCATTTCCCAAAGAAATAACCTTGTCTCCTGATGTTGTAAATACTTTAACAGAGCTTAAAAATAGTATTTTACCTCTTGAAGACATTAAAAACAATTTATTATCTTTCCAAGAAATAAATAATAGCTTATCATCTTTAACAAAACTTGTTGTACAAAATAAAAAAGAAATTGATAACATAAAATTTATGATTGAAAATAATAAACCAAAAGTATTAATTGATAATACTCAGAAATTAATACAAGGACAACAAGAGTTGTACAAATACATAAGTGATATCAAAGAAAAAACTTTGACAATCAATTATGATGTGAGTATTGATAATCTTACAGAAAAATTAAACAAATTGAGCATTTCTGTAGAAAAATTTGAAGAAAAGACTTCATCACGCCAAAAATTACTTTTGGACCATGTGGAAAAGAGTGATGAAGCAAGAATGCATCTGAAAGATGACATTCAAAATTAAATAAGGCTTATTACTGAAAAAATGGATAAAATTAATGAGGCTAACTCAAATATGCCAAAGTTATCAACACCATTTTCTCACATAAGAAGCCCTGTTAAACCAAAAGAGGAATTAACAAATCCATTCATAACAGACTTGAGTCACCAAGACAATAACCAAGTGTTAATGAAGGAAGCACCTAAATTAAAAGAATGGCCAACATTCACAGGAGAAGGTGAATATGACCACATGTCATTTATCAAAACAATTGACATGCTATAAGAAGATTATGCCATACCAGATGAATTAATCACTGCAAGATTACACTCATTATTTGAAAAATCTGCAAAAGGATGGTATTATGGCATAAGGCAAACAAATGGCAAAAATACCTGGTCTTAGTGGAAACAAGAAATCATCACCAAGTGGGCTAATGATTCCTGGAGGTACAAGATAGAAAATGCATTTGAAAATTCTTTCTTTGACTCAGACAAAGACAAACCTTTAACTTGGTTCTTAAAACAAGTTGAAAGAATTAATGCATTGTACCCAAAAATGTCACAGAAAATGGTGCACATGAAAACACTTAAAAAATGTGGAGGAGAGCTAGAGCATGCCCTGAGAAGCAGGTGTATAGAACCATGCTCCACAGAAGAGTATATCAATGCACTAGAAGACATAGTGACAAGAACAAAAATTGGCAGAACTTGGAAGAAATCAGACATTAAAAATCCAAATAAACCATTTATCAAAAAAGATAAATCAAAAGAACCTTTCAAGCCCAATACATCCAACAATAATGAGAAAAGAAAATGCCATAAATGTGGAAGTATTGGACATTTAGCAAATAATTGCCTCAAAAAGGCAAAGATTAATGAAATTGTGGAAACAGAAAACCACACTGACAAAGAGGAGGAATCTGACTCTGAAAAAGAAACAGAAGAGTCAGAAAGTTATGAAAGTGATTAAATTAATATAATTGATGCACAAATTAATAATATTTATATAACTTATGAAGTACTGGATGTTAACTCAAACTTAATACAAGTTGGAACATCTGAAACCAACCTGACAAATATACAAGATGCCAAAATGTACAGAACCAAACCTGCAAAAGGAATGGGATATACAGCTGGAAAATCAAGTATAAGTATTGTTATGGTTAATAACCAAGAAGGAAAAGTGAACTTAGATACAGGAGTATATTGCACCTGTGTTGGTAAAAGTTATTTCAAAACCATTGTCCCAGACTGGCAAGAAAAACTTATGCCAATAAAAGGTGTCAAATTTAGTAGTGCAAGTGAGAGCATGAAGCCCCTTGGAATAATTGATTTAACACTAATTTTTCCTCACCCTTCACAATGTGTTAGAATTAAAGTAGAGTTTTTAGTAATGGAAAGCTGTACTAGTAATCACTTCATACTTGGAAATGACTACTTATCAATTTATGGTATAGATATCTCTAACCAAAAAGACAGATATTTTACCATAGGAGATAACAAAAGACAAAAGTTTGGCTTCTTAAATAACAAAAAACAAATCACAGTTATTAAGAATGAGGAGAAAAGTCCAGAAAAGGACCTTTTTATATCTGAACAACTCAAAGAGGCAGAATTCAATCAAGAATTAGCAGAAAAAATCAAAGAAAAATTGATTGACCTCTTATTTAAGTACAAAAATGCCTTTGCAACTGACAAGGAGCCACTAGGTGTCATAATTGGGCATGAGGTGGATATAATTCTTAATGTGGAAAAGCCTTACCCTCCTTTATTAAGGAGACCAGCTTACCCAGCTAGTCCAAGGGCTAGAGAAGCCTTGGAGGTACACATTAAAGAATTAATGGACCTTGGTGTATTAAGAAAGGTAGGACATAATGAACAGGTAGAGGTCACTACACCTGTCATTATAACTTGGCATAATGGAAAATCAAGGATGGTAGGAGGCTTCAGAGCCCTGAACACCTATACCATTCCAGACAGATACCCAATACCCAGAATCCATGAGACATTGACACAATTGTCACAAGCTAAGTTCATTACAGCCATGGATGCCTGAAAGGGTTTTCATCAAAATGTCTTAACAGACAATGCCAAGAAACTACTAAGGATAATAGTCCACTGTGGGATTTTTGAATACTTAAGAATGCCATTTGGAATAAAAAATGCACCTTCCCATTATCAAAGAATGATGAACACCATATTTCCTGAAGAATTATCAGAAGGATGGCTAATCATCTATATCGATGACATCATAGTTTGCTCTGAAACTTGGGAAAATCACCTTACAAGACTAGAAAGGGTACTACAAAAAATAGTGCAAGTGAATATGAAAATTTCCTTGAAAAAGTGTCATTTTGCATATAGTGAACTAAAAGCACTAGGACATGTTGTATCTGGACTTAGTCTACGCATAGACAAGAATAAAGTAGCAGCAGTACTACTTAAGCCAATGCCTCAAACCAAGAAGGAAATGCAATCATTTCTAGGATTTGCTGGTTACTATAGACAGCATATAAAGGACTTTGAAAAAATTGCTAAATCCTTGTATAAGCTATGTGACCAACAAACAGTCTATGAAATGACAGAAGAAAGAGTCAAGGCATATGAAGAATTGAAAAATTCCTTGACAAATGCCCCATTTCTTCTAATGCCAGATTGGAAACTACCCTTCAAACTGTACATTGATGCTTGTGGAGAAGGACTAGGTACTGCACTACACCTGACACAAATTATCAATGATAAACCAGTAGAAGGACCAATCTGTTTTATTTCAAGACAAATAAAGCCAACAGAAGCAAGATATGGAGCAAGCCAAATGGAATGCCTCTGCTTAGTGTGGGCTTTAGGAAAATTACTTTATTACTTGGATGGAACAGTATTTGATGTGATTACAGACTGTAATGCTGTAAAATCTCTATTAAATATGAAAAATCCAAATAGACATATGCTGAGATGGCAAATTGCTATCCAAGAATACAGAGGAAATATGACTATTGTTCATAAATCTGGCAATATTCATAAAAATGCAGATGGTCTTAGCAGATGGGCTCTAACAAATACCCCTGACAATTCAGCATGGGTACCACAGGAAGAGCACCACATAGAAGGAATATGTGTTACAGACATTGGCACAGAATTCTTTAACAAAGCTAAAGAAAGCTATAAGATAGACAAGAATTGCCATATCTTAAGCCAACTTCTAATGAAAGACTGCAAAGACCCATCACTTTCATCAAAATTAGATGAAACATGGAAAAAGGCATATGATGAAGGAAGATTCCACCTCCTTGAGGGAATCCTTTACCATAGAACAAAACATACATGTGTTATGGCCTTAACAGATAGAACCCTGATAAACACTATTTTACATGAGTGTCATGATAGTGTTGCAGCTGGACATCTTTCAGAAGACAGAACACTAGAAAGAGTGAAAACCTGCTCTTGGTGGCCAAATTGGAAGAAAGATGTTTCAGAATACTGCCAAACCTGTGACAGATGTCAAAAAGCTAACAGAGCCACAGGAAAGAAATTTGGAATGATGATCCAAATCCAAGAACCAAAATCCCCTTGGGAAATAGTTCATATGGATTGGGTAACAGCATTACCTCCAGGAGGAGACAGAAGCTATAATGCATGCCTAGTATTGGTTGACAGGTAAAGCAAAACCCCCATGTTTATACCATGTCACGAAGATGACACAGCTATGGACACAGCCATAATGATATGGAATAAAGTTATTAGCCATACAGGCTTATTCCAAAATATTATAAGTGACAGAGAACCAAAGTTCACTTCAGCATTGTGGACAAATCTCCATAACTTGTTTGGAACAAAATTATTATTCTCAACAGCTTACCATCCTCAAACTGATGGTTTAGCAGAAAGAATGATACAGACCTTGGAGGACATGATCAGAAGATTCTGTGCTTATGGACTAGAATTCAAAGATTCTGATGGTTTTAGCCATGATTGGTGTACACTAATACCAGCTCTTGAACTGGCATACAAAAAATAAATCCATTCTTCCACTGGCAAAACACCAGAAATTCTAGAAAAAGGTTGGAATCCAAGACTTCCTTATGATACCCTCAAAAAAGACTTAGTGGATATACCTCCAACAGCAAGCAGCTTCAAGATAATGCTTGACAAAGCAAGACACCATGCAAACAGCTGTATGCAAGATTCTTTCAAATATGCAAAAGAAAGATGGGATAAAAGTCATAAACCACCTGACTTAAAAATAGGAGACTTGGTCCTAGTATCAACCCTTAATTTCAATAACATAAAAGGTCCAAAGAAATTGAAAGATTCATTTGCAGGACCATTTATGATAAAAGCACTTCATGGACCCAATGCTGTGCAATTGTAACTCACAGGTGAATTAATGAACCAACACCCAACTTTCCCTGTAAGTCTGATAAAACCTTACAGCTCAAGTGACAAGGAGTTATTTCCACTAAGAAATAAACCCCCACTTGAAATTCCCCCCTTGGAAGAAGGAGAAGAAAAGAAAATTGTAAAAGTCCTTAAAGAAAGAAGGACAAGAAACAAAAAAGAAAGAGAATACCTTGTAAGGTATAGAAATTCAACTCGAGAAGATAAATGGCTACTTGAGAAAGATATAACAAATGCTGATAAACTACTAAGAAGGTTCAGACATGAAAGAAAACCTGAAAAATAGAAAAGTTAAGCATTATTGAGCTTCAAGACTAACAAAGTCTATTGAAGAGGTAGGACAGTGGATGATACCCTAATTACACATATCAGATTGTGGTACAACATTTTTTGGTGGTAGGGAATGTGAACCTTTGAGATATGACCACATACCCAAAAAGGTCACAAGAAATATTTAAAATAATTATACATTAAAAATAATTACCTTAAAACTACAAAAATGCCATAAATTGGCATAAAACTTGGTTTAACTTAAAAAACAATGAGCAAACATTTAAAATAAGTTATACCATTGGATTCTCCATGGTAAAATACACATATACCATTTTTATGGAATATCTGTAAAGCCAATATTTAATGAGTTATAAGTAATAATACCTTATAAAAAAATACAAATCCTTATTTATTTCAAAGACCAATGAGACAACATGTAAAATAAATGGCACCATTGGATTATCCATACAAATCCACATATAAAACAATTAACAAGCTAAGCTCCAAAGTCCATACTTAAGGAATTAAGCTGAATATATGCACTTTTTTGGTCAACACATATATTCAAGGATTTTAGCTAATATCTTTTGAAATATGCATGATAGAGTGATGAACCAAAAATAAAGTCATCACGTACTTACTGTAGAAATACAGAAATAAAGTTTATCTCACAAGTTATAAAAAAGGTTAAAACCTGTAAGGGATTATTGACTAAAATCAACAGAGCTGTTGACCACTTTGTTGTGAAAGTGGTCCAAACTTAAAAAAAGGATACAGTTGGATTCTACTAGTTCATTAATGAAGAATGATGTTTTTTTTATTATAATATTCAAGGTATAACCCCTTGAAATCATGGTTTGAAGTTTAAAATATTAAATTTCAACAGAAAAGATGAGTTAAAAGAAAAATCATCAAAAATAGAGTTTTGATGATGTAATGAAACTCTCTTCGCAGCATAATACGATTATGCTAATCTATTAGAATTAACTCTCTGAATTGCTGTAGCGTGTAAAACTTAAAATTTATTAAGGAGAAACGTTTGAGCTTAATTTGATCATTTATGATCACTCACTATAACTTCAAATTAAGTTTAACAGTCATATTGTGGGATACTCCTCTGTGTGGGATAAATGAGGCAGTACCTGGAAGGGGAAATTACAAGAAAAAGTTTTGAATTGCTTTTGTGCTTGTAACCCTTGCTCTGCTTGTGTGCTAGAATACTCTAGACTGCCCTTCCTAATAATGCTGAATTGTCTTGACTTGAGTTCCACAATCAATTTATTTATTTGATGGTGGCTGGGTCAGAAAAGTCTATTCAACAGACTCTGATCAGACTTTGATTGATTTTAAAACAACAGTTATTTAAAGACAAATTGATAACACTGATATAATAATTTGATAAGTAATAAGAGATATTTCTAGTTGGTTTCTTTTGTAAAGGTATTTTTATGATGATTTGGGATAACACAGATTTTAATTTTAAATAACTATGGTGAAGCTGTTGGAAAACAGGGATAAGTATTGATAGCTTGATAATAAGGATAAAGGTAACTGAATATGGTATGAGTATTTTTTTATAGACTGATTATAATAGTAAAACTAATAATATTGATATTTTTTCTGAAGTTGATATTTTTTAATTTAGAAACTAATTTGGCTCACTGTTTAATAATACTTGATTATAAATAACTAAGACTGTACTAATAATAGAAGATATATTTTTTTAATGGAGGGGCATTTTCCCCAAACTAAATATGATTATGATAAAACTATTTTTTAATAATAAGGGGCCTTTTCCCCTTATTATCTATTACTATGATAAAAGATATTCTTTTTTTTTCTTAATAAAGGGGCCTTTTCCCCAATATTAAATATAATTATTTTCTAGATTAACCTACTAGTGAGGGATGAACTCTGGAAAAAATAAATTCAAATTACATTTCCAGAAGAAGCATGAGGTTTGAAAAATGAAAATTTGAAGTATTTATACTCTCCTGGGTTAGGGTTGGTGAGAAAAGAGTCTATCCTGAATTAAGGCTCACTTGTGGTTTCATATTAATTAAATCTTCTAGAATGTTCCTGGGTAATAATTTTTTTTTTTTTTTATATTAATCCAAACTGACAAAATGGTATGGAATACCACATCCCCCTCTCCATTTAATGCTGTCCCCAGCATTTCCAGTGAGGATTAATATAAAAAAACACTTGAATTCCTGTTTATTTGAAAAGAAAAAAAAAACTCCAATTCCCATGAGAGTTTATTTTACTTCCTGGTTGCAATTCTTTATACTGGGTTTTCTTCATTCTTCTTCATTTTTTTTCAATCCAAAGATATTCATTTTTCTTTTCTTTTATATTTTATTTATTTATTTATTTTTCTTTTTGAAATAATTTAGTGGTAAAGGTTTGATAATTTCCATTGGCCAAAAACTGATTTCTTGAGATGAATCATGAGGTTGAAAATGTTTTATGATTAAGTTTAAGGTGGTACTCAGGACCATTTCTTGAGTGTTGAATTTGTTTTGATAACTTCTTGAAAGTGTAACTGATACAGTTTAAGGTCATGTCCAGGACCATTTCTTGAGGTAATTTTGTTGGTAAAATAAGAAAAAATATATTTAGACAGCTTAAGGTCTTGTCAAGGACCAATTATTTAGGAAATGTGTTTGATTATTCATAAAAAATAGATTATTGAGACAGTTTAAGGTCTTATCAAGGACCACTTCTGTGTTGTTGATTGTTGTTGTTGTTGATGTTTTTTTTTTTGGTTTTTTTTTGGTTTTTTTTTTTTGGTTTTTTTTATGTTGTATTATTTTATTATGGAAGTGTTGAGAGCTAGAAGATTTCAACCCCTCTCCATTTAATAAAAAAATATTTTAATATAGAATGTTAAAATATTTTATTTATTAAATGTTCCATAAAGGGAGTTTTTTTTATTTAATATATACATAAGTATACATAAAATATACACATATTAGAAAATTATTTATTATATATTTTGTGAAAGTAGAATAAAAAATAAGTAAATAAAATAAACGTTTGCTGCAAGTGCTGTGCAGCGCTGCAAACACTTCAATTTTGAAGGTCGCGCGTTTTGTTAAACTTAACTTAAATTTCAATTCAAATATAATTTATTTATTTATATTTTATTTTATTTTATTTTTTTTAATAATTTTTTTTGACATTTTTTTTTATTTTTTTTTTGATTAACACTCATGGAATTGAAATTAGCCACTTGGTTATTCCGTGAGTATATTCTTCTTGATATAAATTTTGAGAGCAATATTGTATACATTGGACTTTATCTTTGTCCTTTTATATGTGTACCTTCGTGCAAAACTACTTTGAGAATTAAATAATTTTTCTAATAATGGATTCAATAATATGTCAAAATAAGGGGTTTTCTTATTATTAAACTGTTTATATATATCATAAGTATGAAAAATAAAGCTGATTGGATTCTGTTCTATTTTTGAAAGAGCTGGTGCTTTAATTAGAAACTCATTTTCATTTTGAAGAGTTATTTCTTTTTTGGGAGGGATATTGATCATGAGACTTGATAAAGGTTCCTTTTCATGAGCTAAAGGTAAGTGTTTTGATGATAATGGTATGATTTGATCCTGGGGTATACTGATTACTTTTGGTAATTGAAGATAATAATCCAATGAATGTAATAATCTCTTCATTTTGATAGATTGAGGTGAGGAAATTTCTCCTTTGATTTCATCTTCTTGTTTCAAGAGTATCTCTTCATCTTTATTTATTCCTTTATATTTTGGATTTGTACTTTCTTCAACCTCTTTTGATGGTTCATGAATACTAAGGTAATTTGAGTGATTAAATAATTGATTATTAATTTTGATATTTTGTTCCTTTTGGGGTGAAGATTTTTCTTCAATAAGGCTCAAAGCTTTCCCATTGGATATATAATCTTCAATACTTGAATAAATCTGTGGGATGTTTATTTTGTGAGTTATTTTTTGTTTTTTGAATTCATTGACCCATTTTTTGGTAAATTTGATTGGAGCACCAGAGGTCACTCTCAACAATTCCCTAGGTGAAATACTATGCTTTGGTTTTGAAAATATAGCTTCTGCAAATTGCTTATAGAATTCAAAAACAGTTGTTTGTTCCTTGATAATATGACAACCACTTTTACCACACACAGGTGAGACACTGTTAACTAGCTGTTTTGGCTTTAAGCCTTCATTTTGTACTAGTTTCACTTCACTTGGAGTGGAAGCTTCCATGTTAGAGCTATAGGTATTCTCAGATGTTTGAGGGTAATTAAGGTTTACATTATTTATTATGCTAATTTTCAAATTATTAATAGTTAATTCAGCTTTAAAATGTTTGATAGGAATTTCTGGGTTTGATTTTATAGATACTTCATTTTCTTTTGTTCTTGAATTTTCTAGAGGTAATTCTTTACTATAGGTAGAATATTTTCCCCCAAGGATTTCTTGATGAGAAAGAACAATATCTTGAGACTTTGAGGGGTAAAAACTTTCTGGTGTATAGGAAGATACTGTTAATTCTTCCTTTTGAGGTTGTATTTCTTGAGTTCTTTGACATTGTCTGATAGGAGTTGATTTATTTAATGATTTCTTAAGCTTCTTTTCTTTTTCTATTTCTTCTTTAGCATAATCTGATACTTTAATGATTAAAGATGCAAGTAATTCCTCTTCTTCTATTTCTTCTTCATTATGTTCAAATTCCTTTAATATTCCCTTGACAGATTTGAGGTTTCTCTTGGGTACAAGGTGCAACATTTGAGTAGAAAGGTTCCAAAGCTTTTCCATGGTTCTTTCCTTCCTTTTCTTCTCTTGGATATACTGATTGATCTTTTGGATCTTTATAAAAATGAGCATAATTTGATCTGCTCTTCCTTCTTCTTCTTCTTCTTGGATAATTTCTGTGACTCCTTTGAGATATTTCTTGGGTACTAGATGCAAGGTTTTAGAAAATATTTCTAATGCTTCTTTCAGATTTTCTTCATCTATATCTTCAGGAATTGGCTCTTCTTCTTCATAATGATAATCTTGATGATAATTTTCTTCATAAAATGGAGGTTGATATTCATTGTAGAAATGGATTTTGGCTGGAGAATATGACTCCATTTTTCTTTTTTCTTTTTTTTGAGTATAAAAATATTCAATTGTTTCAAATAACTGTTTCATGAATTATCAATCTGAAAAAATCTGGATAATATCCTTTTTGACTGCCACTGTTGGGACACCAGATGTGGGATACTCCTCTGTGTGGGATAAATGAGGCAGTACCTGGAAGGGGAAATTACAAGAAAAAGTTTTGAATTGCTTTTATGCTTGTATCCCTTGCTCTGCTTGTGTGCTAGAATACTCTAGACTGCCCTTCCTAATAATGCTGAATTATCTTGACTTGAGTTCCACAATCAATTTATTTATTTGATGGTGGCTGGGTCAGAAACGTCTATTCAACAGACTCTGATCAGACTTTGATTGATTTTAAAACAAACAGTTATTTAAAGACAAATTGATAACACTGATATAATAATTTGATAAGTAATAAGAGATATTTTTAGTTGGTTTCTTTTGTAAAGGTTTTTTTATGATGATTTGAGATAACACAGATTTGAATTTTGAATAACTATGATAAAGCTGTTGAAAAACAGGGATAAGTATTGATAGCTTGATAATAAGGATAAAGGTAACTGAATATGGTATGAGTATTTTTTATAGAATGATTCTAATAGTAAAACTAATAATATTGATATGTTTTCTGAAGTTGATATTTTTTAATTTAGAAGCCAATTTGGTTCACTGTTTAATAATACTTTATTATAAATCACTAAGACTGTACTAATAATAAAAGACATTTTTTTTAATGGAGGGGCATTTTCCCCAAACTAAATATGATTATGATAAAAATATTTTTTAATAATAAGGGGCCTTTTCCCCTTATTATATATTACTATGATAAAAGCTATATTTTTTTTTCTTAATAAAGGGGCCTTTTCCCCAATATTAAATATAATTATTTTCTAGATTAACCTACTAGTGAGGGATGAACTCTGGAAAAAATAAATTCAAATTACATTTCCAGAAGAAGCATGAGGTTTGAAAAATAAAAATTTGAAGTATTTATACTCTCCTGGGTTAGGGTTGGTGAGAAAAGAGTCCATCCTGAATTAAGGCTCACTTGTGGTATCATATTGATTAAATCTTCTAGAATGTTCCTGGGTAATAATTTTTTTTTTTATATATTAATCCAAACTGACAAAATGGTATGGAATACCACAATATGAGTGAGAAAATTGGTGAATACTGTTAGTTTATGATTAAAACTAATAAAAAACACAAAATTTGGGGCGCTTCCAAGCCTTGACGTCACCAAACTTAGAGTTATAGTGATAACTCTAAATAATGGCGTAATAATGAGATAATATGGTTTGATCATGATTCAATAATCACCAAACCTTAAAATATTGATCAATTCCAGTGGATATGATCAGTGCACGTCTACTAGAAGCCTTTTGGACTCTAGGAGGGAGGTATTTACTATAAATAGAGCTCTTTTTACTCTGTTTTCCCCTGAGATGCTTACAAAACATCAAATCATTAAATAAAAAGGTAATTTCTTTATTCTTTATATATAAAACTTTTATATTATTAAAGAAAAAAGATCATCTTACAATAATCTTCATCTTTGACGTGATTACTACAATTATTTAATTGTTTTGTTTAAATTTCTCTCAAAAACCTCAATTCCACATAAAACCAAGAAAATTTGTAATTTCTCTTAAAATTTATTGTAACTACAATTTACATAAGTTGTATTTACATTTCTAGGCGTAAATTTACTCAAAATTATTATATTAAGCATTAAAAGTAGGTTATTTCTCTTATTATAATAACTCTTCTCTATTATTACTTTTTAATAATTCCATAATTGATATAAATAGTATTTATATTAATTTATAACTTTAATATTGGTAATATTATTGTTATTAATTGGTTTTTATTAATAAAAAACAATTTTTTATGCCTTTATTATTTGTTGGTAACAATAATAAAGTGCTTTTTAATATGTTCATTATCTTATATTAATATATTTATTTTATATATATTATTTTTTATAATATAAATTATATTATTATATTTATTTAATAATATAATTATTTTATGCCATAATTATAATAATTCTTTTATTATTAAAATTATTATTCATCTCATTTAATTTATTTATAAGGACATTCATAGTACAATAAGTGAAATATTAGTGATTTTTACTTATTGTTTCATAGTTAAACCTTACATGTATATTGGGCAAAATAGCAATAGCTGTTGACCAATTTAGCTTAGAAGTGGTCCAAACTCAAAACTCAGTAGATATTCAGATTCAACTGGCTCATGGTTGATTAAATATGTAATTTTCAACATTATATTCAAGGTAAAACCCTATTAAATCATGGTTTGAAGTCCAAAATAGTGAGTTTCACCAGAAAAGATGAGTTATAAGAAAATAATGAAAAATGGACTTTTAATGATGTAATTAAATCCTCTTGGAAGCTTAGTAAGGAAATTCCAAGCTATTAGATATCAATCACTTAATTTCTGTAGCATCAATAACCCTTAAGGTATTAAGCATCAAAGCTTATGCTTAAAACTGATCATTCATGATTATTAATTCTAGTCTTATTTTAAGCTCAATAGCTTAATGAGAGATAAAACTGGTTTATAATAGTATTTTATGATTAAAATTACTATAATATACAAAAATAAATCATTTTCTAAGCTTATGATGTCATCAAATTAGATCTACACTGATAACTCCATTAGATCTACACTGATAACTCTAAAAAATGGTGTAATAAAGAGATAAAAAGGTTTAATAATGATTTAATAATCACCAAAAATTGAATTTCTTATGCATTGTAGTGGATAAAATGAGTAAATATCTAATAGAAGGTGTGTGGTAGCTAGAAGGATGGATATTTACTATAAAAGGAACTCCCCTTCCTTTATTTTCCCCTCAAACACTATAAAAACACCAAAACTTTAAAACAAAAAGGTGATTTCTTTATTCTTTATATATAAAACTATTGTATTATTCAAGAATAAAGATCAAATTGATAGTAATAGCTAGCTTTGATGTGATGAAACCAATTTTATTTTGCTAGATTCTTTTAAAAATCTCCAAAGCCACGTAAAAATAGTATATTTTGTAATTTCTTCTATTTTTTATTTTAAATCAACTTGAAATAAGTTGTATTTATATCATTTCGCATAGAGTCATACAAAATTATTATATTAACTGTTAAAAGTAGGTTATTTTCTCTTTATGATTCTCATTGAAAATTCTTTTATTAATATATCACTTTAATATTGGTAATATTATTGTTGTAAATTCTTTTTTATTATCAAATAACAATTTTTCATGCATTAATTCTAGATTTGTAGCAATAATTTAGTGAAATAAATATATTAATCATTCAATATTGATATATTTATTCTATTAAATTATTGCATCTATTCAAATGATATAGGTATTTTCATGACATAATTATAATAATATTTTATTATTATAATTATTTTTTATCTGATTCTTAATTGAAATTAGGAGATTCAGAGTAAAATGAGTAAAACATTAGTAATTCCTACTTATTGTTTCATAGTTAAACATTACATTTGGAGGCCTAGATGTGATACTTACTTAAAGAGACATTGAAAGGTTCCAATTGAGCTCATCCAATAATTAGTTATATTCATATTAATCAAATTATATAATTATTCTATATTTATTCATTTTAAAATCTATTGAGGTATTGGAAAAGAAATTTTATGGTTGTAAATTTGGTTTTTAACATCCTTAGACTTGCAAGAGCTTTCTTTGAGTGGCTCTATTGATTAAAAAACGATATTTATATTATAATTAAATCTTAAAAAGACTCATATTAAATTCTTTCAATCCTTCAAAAATGAAAATCATTTTATCCATTTTTTTCATTTCTTCTACCCATTTCTCTTCTATAAAAGGTATAAAAGCAATTTTTTATGTGAAAAATTCCATATCTTTCCCAAAATAACACATTTATAAAAGATGTATTTTTTTTGTCTTCTTTAGTGTTTGTAGAAAGCCCAACAGAGGACAATAAGACCACTTCTGAAAGATTGGTGGAAGAAGCTTGTCAAATCACTCCAACACCATCTGTCAATATCAAACAAAAGCTAAGAAATCAGTTTTTTCAGGACCCATCATTCAGGCCTCTGAAGGTGAGAAACTTTCTTGAGTTTTCATAAGAAGATTTGTATTTTTTCTAATATCTTTTCATCTCTTATTTATTCAAATTACTACTAGAAGAGGCTACCAATGCTCCATCTAACCAGATGGAGGTGGACTCCAAGGTAGAAAGACTCCCACAAAAGGGAGAAGAAAGGGAAAAATTCCCAGTGGAACAGAATCCACACAAGGAAGTGCTATATCCCAAAGGCAAGTCCCAGAAATTTTAATAATCTCTGAACCAGAATTGGAACTAAGTATGACAAATGGCTCAAATAGACATTCAAATGAGGAAGTACAATCAGTATTACATGGTTTAAAAGGACAAATATTGGGAAATTTTGCCACAAATCTTCCAAGAAGTGATGAACTCCTGGCATATTCTTCAAAAGTTCCTCAAAAGGGAGGGAATAGTTAAATACTACAATGGATGGAATTCATTATCATCCAAACCTCAAATCAAGAAGATAAAGGATTGGTAAAGCAAAAAGATAGAGACAAGCAAGGAAGAAGCCCCAGTAGCTTCTACCAGCAAGCCATGAGCCAGAAAACCTCTCCAATAGGGGAAGAAAAAGAAGAAAAAAAAGGACTGGAGGAAACCATATTTCCCAAGCTACAGAATTCCAAAAATCCAAAAGGATGCCATGTAAAATGTCTTCAAAATGGTCAGAACCTTGATGGAATCTAAGGACAAAGAGGAGCAAAGAATGATACAAAAACATTTCCCAAAGAAATAGCTTTGTCTCCTTATTTTGTAAATTTTTTAAGGCAGATTAAAAAGAGTAGATAAACTCTAAGAAAATATATTATCATTAAAAGAAATAAACAGTTGTATATTATCTGCAGGCAACATTGCTGTAAAAAACAAAAAAAGAAATAGACAATATTAAATTTATGGTTGAAAAAAATAAACCTAACATTTGAATTTAGAATACTCAAAAATTGATACAAGTACAGAAACAGCTTTATAAATACATAAAAGATATCAAAGAAAAGACCTTGACAATTGATAATGACTAGAGTATTGATAATATGAGGCTTAGGGGTATTTTTATATACCCAAAAGACCACAAATAACAAAACTATGTTTTAACTATAAATAAGTTTATTTTTATTATAAAAGCCAAAATTGAAATATCAAAGTAAAATTTATATCCAAAATTGAAATTACATTGAAATTTTAAGTTGTGACAATACACTTTTACTTGAAAAATTTGGGGTAAAATCAATTTTTGACAAAAATATTAAAGGTAAAGCAAATTGAGAAAAAGAGTCAATAAAAATTCTTATAAGTTTTTTCCAACCAATAAACTCAGGATAATTATTTCACCATTGAATTTCCCATAAAAAATCAGGTGGGGTCACCTCTGAGTAAAAATTCTGTATATCAACTCTAGAAAAGCTTAAATTAAGTTTTTAGTATTTTCTGTATGAAAGTATATAAATCCTCAAAACCTTAATTTCATTCACACCACATGTAGTGGTAACCATCAATTTCTGTGTTAAAATTGAGGTGTTGTGTGTAGCTTAGAAGCTATGAGGAATTAAAGTATTTTAAATTGAAATTTCAAAATGTGTGGGTTTATTACATAAGTGAACTTGGATTTACATATGTGGAAGCAATAATTACAGTTGTGTACTACAATCTTCTAATTGAATTACATATGTAAAATTCTAGTATAGTACATGATGAGGAATTAAAGAGAAGATAAATTGGGGAAATTACTTTTGGGAGAAATGGAATCTTGGCTCCAAGGGTGCAAGACTCCCCAAAATTCCTTGCTTCCAAACATGGGAGGTCAAAGTTTACACAAGATTTCATCACTTTTGGCCTGGAATTGAGTCACAGGGTCTTTGACTAAAATGATGATGAGGTTTTGATTCTGACCAGGGCTGTTTTAAGTGTTGTCAAGAGGGTAAAACTACCCTTAAGTTAAAGAAATTCTAGTAAGACCCCTTTTAACTTGTTTTCAGGTCTCTTAAACAAATTATGTTGTTTTTTGAAGGTTTGAAACAAGGTATTACTATGGCAATGGGTCATTTAAGGGACAAAAATTCCTAAAACCAGCCCTTTGTTGGTCTAAACCAGGGTTTGATGATGGAATGATTGGATTTTCTGTTGTAAAATTGTCTCTGAAGACTTATCAGAGTAAATTCTACTTTGGTAGTAAGAAAATTTGTGGCTATGAAAGAATTTCATCCTTGCCCCACTTTTCTCTTCATGTTAGAATCTTTTCCCTCTATAATTATTTCAAACACTGTTTAACCAATCAATAAAGGATTACAAGCACCACTTTTTGAATCATTTTAAACCTTTTAATCACACTAAAAATATTTATAATCATTTTTTGTAACTCTTATATTCATTTTTACCCTTGAACCACCCCCAAAAGTTAGTTAAAGCATCTTTTGTCACTTTTAGCTTTGTCACTTTGTTTCCAAATTCACTCTGGTCACTTTTGGGCATGTCTTCTCTCTAATCTTCTTAAAGACTCTGTTCTTATATTAATTTCCTCAGGTTCTTTTCTGAATTAATTCAAATTGAAATTCCTCTTGAAGAAATTTCTTTTATAGTCATTAATATCTCTCATAGATTATTTTTGGACAAATTTTTATTGTTTTTAAAACAATAAATATGTATAATATTATGGTTTTATACCAAAGAAGCTAAAAAAATTGGGATTTCTCTCTTAAAAACTCTTGAAATTTACTATTTTCAATTAAATTTTACCTTATAAAAATTTTGAGGACAGGAAAAGTACTTGATTTATAGTCAAAGTTTCATATCTAAACTATAAATTTTGGGGCCTGGCCGTTATATTTTACCTTTGACATATACTTTTACCTTTTTGAATGTCTTTTTCTTATATTGAAAAATTTCAAAATCAATAAAAATTACTTATAGTTCAAAAAAAATCATAAAAAGTAAGACTTTTTCATATCATAAGTGATGCTTTATTTTCCATTTCCCCTTTGAAGAACCTTTTTTTACTTAAATAATGGCTTTTTTTCATTTACTTTTGGTGTCTGAAATTATGGTAAAAGAACAAAATAGTGAAACAGCATCAACAGCCACTAGCATTATTCCTGAAATTACTGTTAATTCTGACCATAATATCACTGTTATTATAACTCAGCATAATCAATAAGAGCCAATTTCTTCTGAATTGATCAATTTGGATATTAGTAATACACTCCAAAGAGAAAAGAATTTGACCAATAATACATTTTTGATGTAAAAAATACTATATTTGAGCTTTTTGCTTATAATTATTCCTTCAACCAGCTCAGAAGCAATTTATAACCCCTCAAGCAGGTCCCAAAAAAGGTTATAGACATGATTATGGTAGAAGACAATCAGTTTCAGAAGGACAAGGGTCAGTAGATGAATCCCAAACTGACAAGGTATGCCATTCTAAGCCTGATAAAACTGTTTCACCTTCAAATAGAGCTGACACTGCCACAATAAGCCTCAGGGGACATATAAAAAGTCAGCCAGAAGGAATACAACATTGCACTTCATAAAAAAGAGTATAAAATCCTACCCAACCTGTGGAGAAACTAAATGAACTCTTACCTGACTTTGAGAAAGTTTCTGGCCCATCCCAGCACTTTCAAGTTACTGAATGGATTGCATCCATTGATGGAAAAGAGGAAAATTATTCTTTTAACAGAGTGATGGAGCAAGAACAACCCTCCATCACTCAAACAGGTGCCAAAACCAGCACCAGTGGCCAGAAGCAGCAATTCCAATGTGATAATGCAGCCAAAAACTCAGAACAACGGCAAGGGTAAAGAACCAGTCACAAAACCATGCCGCCAAGGCTACATAATCCCAATGATTAAACAGGATTCCATGCAAAATGTGTTTCAAATGGCCAGAAACAGGATTGGAATGCAGGAGAGATGAAGCCAGATTAAAAGGACCATAAATTTTCTCTGAAAGTTTGGATGGAATTATAGCCTTGTATATGGCCATAAGTGATGTAAAAAGTCATATTTATAAAATAAATTAAACTATTTGTAGCAATTTTAAGACAAATAACCTGAGTTTAAGCCAAATAAATGAAACACTTTTTTTTAAAAAAAGTTTTAAGAACAATTAAAACATCAGATAATGAAAATTAATTTACAAGTAAGTTAAGTGAACAAGCTTTCATTATAAAGTAATTAACAGATGAATATTCTAAATTCAATATTGATGAAGTAATTGAAGCAAGAATAAATAAAGCCTTAATATTTATTAAAGAAGGCAATACAAAAGTCCTTGATGATATTTCAAATTCATTTACTGAAGTAAAGACATATACCATTGCCGTGAAAAACTGTTTTGACACTTCACAAGAAGAAGTGTCACAATTAACAATGAAATTGAATCAGATGATTTCTGATAATTATTGAAAAACAGAATTATGGCAAGAAATGAGAATTAAAGAAGAAATGTATAAATTTGAGTTAAGAAATTTAATACAAGGCTTCGAACATGAAGTGAGAAATTCCACAAGGTGTAATACCAGAAAAAGAATTTATATTTAACAATTAATTCACCCCTTACCAAGAGTTTCTACACCTCTGAATCAAAGTGAGGGTATGCAAAATTCCAACCCACAAGTATTGGATGTAGATAGCTCACAAATTAAGAATGAACTTTCCATTTCTTTCAATAACATGAAACCATCAATGGGCGAAGCACTTTTGAAAGAAGTACCAAAACTTAAAGAATGGCCTCACTTTTGTGGTTAAGGAGAATATGACCATATGGAGTTAACCAGAATTGTTTAAATGATCAAAAAAGGATTTGAACTACCAGAAAGATTGGCAAAAGAAATATTTAACACCTTCTTTACCAAACCATCTCACAGATGGTATATCAAGTTAAGACAAGCACATGGACACCAAAGTTGGACTGGGTGGAAACCCCAAATTATTAATAGTTGTGCTAATATTTCTTGGATATTTAAAGTGGAAAACCCTTTGAATCTGCTAAATTCAATTCTGAAAAAGAAAGGGCTCTACCATGGTTTTTCCAAAAAAAAGACAGGCTAATAACCTTATATTGTGACATGTCAGAATTTATGATCCACAGAAAAAATTCTGATACAGTGTGGATGTGACTTGGAACATGCTGTCAAAAGCAGGAATACTGAACATTATTAAGCAGAAGATGTTATAAATATATTGGAAGAAGTAGTCACCAGAGCCATAATTTGTTATGGTAGGATGAATCTTAAGATAAGTTTTAATACACTTTGGAAAGATTTGGTGGAGAAATCCTCAAAGAGAATTATAATAATATGAGATATAAATCTGCATATACAATCAGAGAGTACGATATTTTCCAAAGTACCACACATTTAGCTAATACATGTCCAAAAAGAGGAAAATGAATGAAATTGACATTCAGAAAGAACCTGATGTTGAAAAATATGATGTAAATGAGGAAATATCAAATGATAGATCATCAACATTTTCTTCATATTCCAAAGATATATAAAATCTCAATGTCACATTTAACATTATGAAATCTTACTCCCACTTGTCACAATTGAGGAATATCCAGATTAACTTATCAAAAATTCAACATGCACAACTCATGAAACCCAAACCAAACAGGGAAAAGGCTATACAGCTTGAAATTCCTGTATAACAGAGTTGGTAATAGATAACATACACATTGAGTTGTTACTTGACCCAGGAGCCTTCTGCTACTTTGTTGGAAGATCTGTTCTGAAGAAATGTGTACCAAACTTTGAAGACCAATTATCACAAATTGATTCAATGAAATTTAACAGTGCAAGCAATCCAATGAAAGCATTGAGCATATATGTGACCACTGTAATATTCCCACATATTAATGGAAGTTTGAGAATTAATGTTGAATTTGTTGTTATGCAAAACTGCTCTAGCACCCATTTCATATTGGGAAATTATTATTTAATCATGTATGGCATAGATTCAAATAACAAAAAAGAAAGATACTTTAAAATTGGTGAAAATAAGCATCAGAAATTTGCCTTTTTACCTTTCAAAAGAAAAAAAACATCAAATGCAGTATCAAAAGTCAGCTTTGATATAGAGAGTTTCAAGTCAGAATGTAAGGTTTGACTATGAAACAATAAGTAAAAAATTACTAATTTATTACTTATTGTACTCTGAATGTCCTTATAATTAAAGTAAATAAGATTAAAATAATAATAATAATAAAGAAATATTATTATTATGGCGTAAAAATATTATATTATTAAATAAATATAATAATATAAATTAATATTATATGAAATTATAATATTATAAATAATATATTAATATAAAATAATTAATATATTATAAAGCTCTTTATTATTGTTACCAACAAATAATAAAGGCGTAAAAAACTGTTTTTTATAAATAAAAAACAATTAATAACAATAATATTACTAATATTAAAGTTATATATTAATATAAATACTATTTATATTAATTAAGAATTATTAAGAGTAATAATAAGAGAGAAATTATTATAATAAGATGAAATAACCTACTTTTAACACTTAAAATAATAATTTTGAGATATTTTACGCCAAAAGAATATAATACAACTTTTTCAAATTGTATTTACAATAAAAAATCAAGAAAATTACTAAATTTCTTGATTTTACGTGGAAATGAGTTTTTAGAGAGATTTTTAACAAAAACAATTAAATAAATGATTTAATCACGTCAAAATAGATGATTATAGCAAGGTGGTCTTTGGTCTTTAATCATATAACAGTTTCATATATAAAGAATAAAGAAATTACCTTTGATTTAATTGATTTAATGTTTTTTATGCGTCTGAGGGGTAAATAGAGTAAAAAGAGCTCTATTTATAGTAAATACCTCCCTCCTAGAGTCCAACAGGCTTCTAGTAGACGTGTACTGATCATATCCACTGGAATTGATCAATATTTTAAGGTTTGAGGGTGATTACATCATGATCAAACCATATTGCATCATTATTACACCATTATTTAGAGTTATCACTGTAACTCTAAGTTTGATGACATCAGAGGCTTGGCAGAACCCCAAATTTCGTGGATTTTATTATTTTTAATCATAAACTAATAGTATTCACCAATTTTATCACTCTTAAGACTGTTAAACTTAATTTAAGGTTACAGTATGTGATCATAACAGCTCAATTTAAGCTAAAACTTTGATCCTCAATAACTTTTAAG
Source organism: Austropuccinia psidii (assembly GCA_023105745.1). Lineage (NCBI taxonomy): Eukaryota > Fungi > Basidiomycota > Pucciniomycetes > Pucciniales > Sphaerophragmiaceae > Austropuccinia > Austropuccinia psidii. The sequence goes on from JALGQZ010000006.1 coordinate 66,708,513, forward strand.
GTTTTCACGCTACAGAAATTCAGAGAGTGAATTCTGATAGCCTGACATAACCTTATAATTCTGCCAAGAGCTTTTCATTACATCATCAAAACTCTAATTTTGATGATTTTTCTTGTAACTCATCTTTTCTGTTGAAATTCAATATTTTAAACTTCAAACCTTGATTTCAGGGGGTTATACCCTGAATTTAATAATAAAAATTACATCATTCTTCACGAATGAACTAGGAGAATCTAACTGTGTACTTTTTTTTAAGTTTGGAACACTTTCACAACAAAGTGGTCAACAGCTCTGTTGATTTTTATCAATAATTCATCATAGGTTTTAACCTTGTTTATAATTTGTAAAATAAAGTTCATATCTGTGTTCTTACAGTAATTACGTGGTAACTTTATTTTTGGTTCATCATTCTATCATGTATAGTTTAGAAGATATTAGCTATGATCCTTGAATATATGTGTTGACCAAAAAAGTGCATATATTCAGGATAATTCCTTAAGTATTAACATTGGAAATTAGCTTATTAATTGTTTTATATGTGGATTTTTGTGGGGAACCCACTGGTACAATTTATTTCACATGTTGTTTCATTAGTTTCTGAGATAAATAAGTTTTTATGGTTTTTATAAGGTATTATACCTTATAATTCCTTAAATATTGACTTTACAGATATGCCATAAAAATGGTATATGTGTATTTTTCCATGGGGAATCCAATGGTATAATTTGTTTTACATGTTGATTCATTGGTTTTTAAGTTAAACCAATTTTAGTACCAATTTATGGTATTTTTTGTATATTTGAGTAATTATTTTTAGTGTATAATTATTCTAATTAATTTTAATATAATTATATTAAAGGTATAATTATTCTGAGTCTCTTTTGTGACCTTATTGGGTATGTGGTCATATCTCAAAGGCTCACATTCCCTACCACCAAAAAAGATTGTACCACAATCTGATATATGTGATTAGGGTATCATCCACTGTCCTACCTCTTCAATAGACTTTGTTAGTCTTGAAGCTCAATAATGCTTAACTTTTTATTTTTCAGGTTTTCTTTCATGTCTGAACCTTCTTAGTAATTTATCAGCATTTGTTATATCTTTCTCAAGTAGCCATTCATCTTCTTGAGTTGAATTTCTATACCTCACAAGGTATTCCCTTTCTTTTTTGTTTCTTGTCCTTCTTTCTTTAAGGACTTTTACTATTTTCTTTTCCTCTCCTTCCTCCAAGGGGGGAATTTCAAGTGGGGGTTTATTTCTTAGTGGAAATAACTCCTTGTCACTTGAACTGTAAGGTTTTATCAGACTTACAGGGAAAGTTGGGTGTTTGTTCATTAGTTCACCTGTGAGTTCTAATTGCACAGCATTGGGTCCATGGAGTGCTTTTATCATAAATGGTCCTGCAAAGGAATCGTTCAATTTCTTTGGGCCTTTTATGTTATTGAAATTAAGGGTTGATACTAAAACCAAGTCCCCTATTTTGAAGTCAGGTGGTTTATGACTTTTATCCCATCTTTCTTTTGCATATTTAAAAGAATCTTGCATGCATCTGTTTGCATGGTGTCTTGCTTTGTCAAGCATTATCTTGAAACTGCTTGCTGTTGGATGTATATCCACTAAGTCCTTTTTGAGGGTATCATAAGGAAGTCTTGGATTCCAACCTTTCTCTAGCATTGCTGGTGTTTTGCCAGTAGAAGAATGGATTGATGTCTTATATGCCAGTTCAAGTGCTGGTATTAGTGTACACCAATCATGGGTAAAACCATCAGAATCTTTGAATTCTAGCCCATAAGCACAGAATCTTCTGATCATATCCTCTAGGGTCTGTATCATTCTTTCTGCTAAACCATAAGTTTGAGGATGATAAGCTGTTGAGAATGATAACTTTGTCCCAAACAAGTTATGGAGATTTGTCCATAATGCTGAAGTGAACTTTGGGTCTCTGTCACTTATAATATTTTGGAATAAGCCTGTGTGGCTAATGACTTTATTCCATATCATTATGGCTGTATCCATAGCTGTGTCATCTTTATGACATGGTAAGAACATGGGAGTTTTACTGTACCTGTCAACTAATACTAGACATGCATTATAACTCCTGTCTCCTCCTGGAGGTAAGGCTGTTACCCAATCCATATGAACTATTTCCCATGGGGATTTTGGTTCTTGGATTTGGATCATCATTCCAAATTTCTTTCCTGTGGCTCTGTTGGCTTTTTGGCATCTGTCACAGGTTTGGCAGTACTCTGCAACATCTTTCTTCCAATTTGGCCACCAAGAGCAGGTTTTCACCCTCTCTAGTGTCCTATCTTCTGAGAGATGTCCAGATGCAACACTATCATGACACTCATGTAAAATAGTGTTTATTAGTGTTCTGTCTGTTAAGGCCATAACACATGTGTGTTTTGTTCTATGGTAAAGGATTCCATCAAGGAGGTGGAATCTTCCTTCATCATATGCCTTTTTCCATATTTCATCTAGTTTTGATGAAAGTGATGGATCTTTGCAGTCTTTCATTAGAAGTTGGCTCAAGATATGGCAATTTTTGTCTGTCTTATAGCTTTCTTTAACTTGATTAAAGAATTCTGTGCCAATGTCTGTAACACATATTCCTTCTATATGGTGCTCTTCTTGTGGTACCCATGCTGGATTGTCAGGGGTATTTGCTAGAGCCCATCTGCTAAGACCATCTGCATTTTTATGAATATTTCCAGATTTATGAACAATAGTCATATTTCCCCTATATTCTTGGATAGCAATTTGCCATCTCAGCATATGTCTATTTGGAGTCTTCATATTTAATAGTGATTTCACAGCATTACAGTCTGTGATTACATCAAATACTGTGCCATCCAAATAATAATGCAGCTTTTCTAAAGCCCACACTAGGCATAAGCATTCCATTTGGCTTGCTCCATACCTTGCTTCTGTTGGCTTTATCTGCCTTGAAATGAAACAAATTGGTCCTTCCACTGGTTTATCATTGATAATTTGTGTTTGGTGAAGTGCAGCACCTAGTCCTTCTCCACAAGCATCAATGTACAGTTTGAAGGGTAGTTTCCAATCTGGCATCAGAAGAAATGGGGCATTTGTTAAGGAATTTTTCAATTCTTCATATGCCTTGACTCTTTCTTCTGTCATCTCATAGACTGTTTGTTGGTCACATAGCTTATACAAGGATTTAGCAATCTTTGCAAAGTCCTTTATATGCTGTCTATAGTAACCAGCAAATCCTAGAAATGATTGCATTTCTTTTTTGGTTTGAGGCATTGGCTTAAGTAGTACTGCTGCTACTTTATTTTGGTCTATGCCTAGACTAAGGCCAGATACTACATGTCCTAGGGCTTTTAATTCACTATATGCAAAATGACATTTTTTCAATGAAATTTTCATATTTACTTGGACTATTTTCTTTAGTACCCTTTCTAGTCTTGTCAGGTGATTTTCCCAAGTTTCTGAGCAAACTATGATATCATCAATGTAGATTATTAACCATCCTTCTGATAATTCTTCAGGAAATATGGTATTCATCATTCTTTGATAATGGGAAGGTGCATTTTTTATCCCAAATGGCATTCTTAAGTATTCAAAAATTCCACAATGGACTATTATTCTTAGTAGTTTCTTGGCATTGTCTGTTAAGACATTTTGATGAAAACCCTTAAGAGCATCCATAGCTGTGATGAACTTAGCTTGTGACAATTGGGTCAATGTCTCATGGATTCTGGGTATTGGATATCTGTCTGGAATGGTATAGGTATTCAGGGCTCTGAAGTCTCCTACCATCCTTGATTTTCCATTATGCCAAGTTATAATGACAAGTGTAGTAACTTCTACTTGTTCATTATGTCCAACCTTTCTTAATACTCCAAGGTCCATTAATTCTTTAATGTGCACCTCTAGGGCTTCTCTAGCTCTTGGACTGGCTGGATAAGCAGGTCTTCTTAATAAAGGTGGGTAAGGTTTTTCTACATTAAGAATTATATCCACTTCATGTCCAATTATGGCACCTAGTGGCTCTTTGTCAGTTGAAAAGGCATTTTTATACTTAAATAAGAGGTCAATCAATTTTTCTTTCATTTTTTCTGTTAATTCTTGATTGAATTCTGCCTCTTTGAGTTTTTCAGATATAAAAAGTTCTTTTTCTGGAATTTTTTCCTCATTCTTAATAACTGTGATTTGTTTTTTGTTATTTAAGAATCCAAACTTTTGTCTTTTATTATCTCCTATGGTAAAATATCTATCCTTTTGGTTGGAGATATCTATACCATAGATTGATAAGTAGTCATTTCCAAGTATGAAATGATTACTAGTACAGTTGTCCATTACTACAAACTCTACTTTGATTCTGACACATTGTGAGGGATGAGGAAAAATTAGTGTTAAATCAATTATTCCAAGGGGCTTCATGCTCTCACTTGCACTACTAAATTTGACACCTTGTATTGGCATAAGTTTTTCTTGCCAGTCTGGGACAATGGTTTTTAAATAACTTTTTCCAACACAAGTGCAATATGCTCCTGTATCCAAGTTAACCTTTCCTTCTTGGTTATCAACCATAACAATACTAATACTTGATTTTCCAGCTGTATATCCCATTCCTCTTGCAGGTTTGGTTCTATACATTTTGGCATCTTGTATGTTTGTCAGATTTGTGTCAGATGTTCCAACTTGTGGCAAGTTTGAGTTAACATCCAGTACTTCATAAATTATATCAATATTATTAATTTGTGCATTAATTATATTGATTTCATCACTTTCAGAGCTTTCTGATTCTTCTGTCTCTTTTTCAGAGTCAGATTCTTCTTCTTTGTCATTGTGGTTTTCTGTTTCCACAATTTCATTAATCTTTGCTTTTTTAAGGCAATTATTGGCTAAGTGTCCAATACCTCCACATTTATGGCATTTTCTTTGCTCATTATTGTTGGATGTATTGGGCTTAAAGGATTCTTTTGATTTATCTTTTTTGATAAATGGTTTATTTGGGCTTTTAATGTCCAATTTTTTCCAAGTCCTGCCAATTTTTGTCCTTGTCACTATATCTTCTAGTGCATTTATATACTCTTCTGTGGAGCATGGTTCTATACACCTGCTTCTTAGGGCATGTTCTAGTTCCCCTCCACATTTTTTAAGTATTTTCATATGCACCATCTTCTGTGACATTTCTGGGTACAGTGCATTAAGCCTTTCAACTTGTTTTAAGAACCAAGTTAAAGGTTTATCTTTCTCTGGGTCAAAGAAAGAGTTTTCAAATGCATTTTCTATCTTATACCTCCAGGCATCATTTGCCCACTTGGTGATTATTTCTTGTTTCCACCAAGACCAGGTATTTTTACCATTTGTCTGTCTTATGCCATAATACCATCTTTTTGCAGATTTCTCAAATAATGAATGTAATCTTGCAGTGATTAATTCATCTGGTATGGCATAGTCTTCTTGTAACATGTCAATTGTTTTAATAAATGACATGTGGTCATATTCACCTTCTCCTGTGAATGTTGGCCATTCCTTCAATTGAGGTGCTTCTTTCATTAAGACTTGGTTGTTGTCTTGATGACTCAAGTCTGTTATGAAAGGATTTGACAATTCCTCTTTTGTTTTAACAGGGCTTCTTATATGAGAAAATGGTGTTGATAACTTTGGCATATTTAAATTAGCCTCATTAATTTTATCCATTTTTTCTGTAATAAGCCTTATTTCACTTTGAATATCATCTTTCAGATGCATTCTTGCTTCATCACTTTTTTCCACATGGTCCAAAAGTAATTTTTGGTGTGATGAAGTCTTTTCTTCAAATTTTTCTACAGAAATACTTAATTTATTTAATTTTTCTGTAAGATTGTCAATACTCACATCATAATTGATTGTCAAAGTTTTGTCTTTGATATCTTTTATGTATTTATACAATTCTTGTTGTCCTTGTATTAATTTTTGAGTATTGTCAATTAAATTCTTTGGTTTATTATTTTCAACAATAAACTTAATGTTGTCAATTTCTTTTTTGTTTTGCACAACAATTTTTGTTAAAGAAGATAAATTGTTATTTATTTCTTGTAGTGATAATAAACTATCTTTAATTTCTTTTAGAGGTAATATACTATTTTTAATTTCTGTTAAAGTATTTACAACATCTTTGGACAAGGTTATTTCTTTGGGAAATGAGGTTGTCTCATTCTTTGCTCTTCCTTGTCCTTGAATTCCATCAAGGTTCTGGCCATGTTGAAAACATTGTCCATGGCATCCTTTTGGATTCTTGGGATTCTGTAACTTGGGGAATATGGTTTCCTCCAATGCTTTTTCTTGTTCTTCTTCCCTTCTTGGGGAAGTGGGTTGGCTTGAGGCTTGCTGGTAGAAGCTACTGGGCCTTCTTCCTTGGTTGCCTCCCTCTTTTTGGCATGATAATCCTTGATTTTTTTGATTTGAGGTTTGGATGACAGTGGATTCCATCCATTGGAGTATTTCACTATCTCCTCCTCTTTGAGGAACTTTTTCAGGATGTGCCAGGAGTTCATCACTCCTTGGTGTATTTGAGGCAGCATTTCCCAGTCTTTGTCCTTGTATACTGTGTAATACTGCTTGTACTGGCTCATGTAGATGTCTATTTGAGCCCTCTGAATGTGATTTGTACCTATTTGAGTTACTCATACTTAGTTCCAATTCAGGCTCAGATATCATGGGCATTTCTGGGACTTGCCTTTGGGATAAGGCACTTCCTTGTGTGGATTCTGTTCCACTGGGGATATTGCCCTTTCTTTTCCCTTTTGAGGGATCAATTCTACTTCTGAGTCCAGCTCCATCTGATTGGATGGAGTATTGGGAACCTCTTCTGGTAGTCATAATTAAAGAATAAGAAAAAATAAAAGTATTTTAGAATGAAATTCTTTTATGGCAATTTAAAAAGAGGTGCTCACCTTCAGAGTCTTGAATGGTGGGCTCTGGAAAGTCTAATTTCTTAGCTTTCTTTCTTTTGGTGATAACTGGTGTTGGAGAACTTTGACAAGTTTCTTCCACCAATCTCTCAACAGTAGCTTGGTTGTCTTCTGTTGGGTTATCTTCAAACACTAAAAAAGACAAATAAATATAAGTCTTTTTATAAGAAGTGTTATTTTTGGCAAGATATGGCAATTTTCCACGTAGAAATTGCTTTTATATCTTTAAAAAAGTGAAATAAATAAAGAAATGAATAAAAATAACTTTTTTTATTGGTTTTTAATATTTTTTAATATTTTTTATGTATATTTTTATTTTTAAAGGATAAAATAAAAAATGAATATGATTCTTATAAAATTAAATTATAATAAAAATTATTTTTAATTTATAAAATATTTCTTTTAATCACTAGAGTCACTCAAAGAAAGTTCTTGCAAGTCTAAGGATGTGAAAAACCACGTGTAAGACAGTACAATTGCTTTCCAAATGCCTCAATAGCTTTTAAAATCAATAAAATATAAAATTATTATATAATTTTATGATTATAAATATAATTTATTATTGGATAAACCCAAATAGAATCTTTTTAAAGGTCTTTTAAGTAAATATCACGGCCAGGCCCCCAAATGTAAGGTTTGACTATGAAACAATAAGTAAAAAATTACTAATTTATTACTTATTGTACTCTGAATGTCCTTATAATTAAAGTAAATAAGATTAAAATAATAATAATAATAAAGAAATATTATTATTATGGCGTAAAAATATTATATTATTAAATAAATATAATAATATAAATTAATATTATATGAAATTATAATATTATAAATAATATATTAATATAAAATAATTAATATATTATAAAGCTCTTTATTATTGTTACCAACAAATAATAAAGGCGTAAAAAACTGTTTTTTATAAATAAAAAACAATTAATAACAATAATATTACTAATATTAAAGTTATATATTAATATAAATACTATTTATATTAATTAAGAATTATTAAGAGTAATAATAAGAGAGAAATTATTATAATAAGATGAAATAACCTACTTTTAACACTTAAAATAATAATTTTGAGATATTTTACGCCAAAAGAATATAATACAACTTTTTCAAATTGTATTTACAATAAAAAATCAAGAAAATTACTAAATTTCTTGATTTTACGTGGAAATGAGTTTTTAGAGAGATTTTTAACAAAAACAATTAAATAAATGATTTAATCACGTCAAAATAGATGATTATAGCAAGGTGGTCTTTGGTCTTTAATCATATAACAGTTTCATATATAAAGAATAAAGAAATTACCTTTGATTTAATTGATTTAATGTTTTTTATGCGTCTGAGGGGTAAATAGAGTAAAAAGAGCTCTATTTATAGTAAATACCTCCCTCCTAGAGTCCAACAGGCTTCTAGTAGACGTGTACTGATCATATCCACTGGAATTGATCAATATTTTAAGGTTTGAGGGTGATTACATCATGATCAAACCATATTGCATCATTATTACACCATTATTTAGAGTTATCACTGTAACTCTAAGTTTGATGACATCAGAGGCTTGGCAGAACCCCAAATTTCGTGGATTTTATTATTTTTAATCATAAACTAATAGTATTCACCAATTTTATCACTCTTAAGACTGTTAAACTTAATTTAAGGTTACAGTATGTGATCATAACAGCTCAATTTAAGCTCAAACTTTGATCCTCAATAACTTTTAATGTTTTCACGCTACAGCAATTCAGAGAGTGAATTCTGATAGCCTGACATAACCTTATTATGCTGCCAAGAGCGTTTCATTACATCATCAAAACTCTAATTTTGATGATTTTTCTTGTAACTCATCTTTTCTGTCGAAATTCAATATTTTAAACTTCAAACCTTGATTTCAGGGGGTTTTACCCTGAATTTAATAATAAAAATTACATCATTCTTCACGAATGAACTAGGAGAATCTAACTGTGTACTTTTTTTTAAGTTTGGAACACTTTCACAACAAAGTGGTCAACAGCTCTGTTGATTTTTATCAATAATTCATCATAGGTTTTAACCTTGTTTATAGTTTGTAAAATAAAGTTCATATCTGTGCTCTTACAGTAATTACGTGGTAACTTTATTTTTGGTTCATCATTCTATCATGTATAGTTTAGAAGATATTAGCTATGATCCTTGAATATATGCGTTGACCAAAAAAGTGCATATATTCAGGATAATTCCTTAAGTATTAACATTGGAAATTAGCTTATTAATTGTTTTATATGTGGAATTTTGTGGGGAATCCACTGGTACAATTTATTTCACATGTTGTTTCATTAGTTTCTGAGATAAAAAAGTTTTTATGGTTTTTATAAGGTATTATACCTTATAATTCCTTAAATATTGACTTTACAGATATGCCATAAAAATGGTATATGTGTATTTTTCCATGGGGAATCCAATGGTATAATTTGTTTTACATGTTGATTCATTGGTTTTTAAGTTAAACCAATTTTAGTACCAATTTATGGTATTTTTTGTATATTTGAGTAATTATTTTTAGTGTATAATTATTCTAATTAATTTTAATATAATTATATTAAAGGTATAATTATTCTGAGTCTTTTTTGTGACCTTATTGGGTATGTGGTCATATCTCAAAGGCTCATACAGAACAAATGAATGAAGCTGAAGTAAGTCTTCATCTTACTAACATAAAATATAATTAACTCTCTACCCTTTTATATGACCACAAAGGAGCCTTTGAAACAAATGAATAACCACTGGAGGAAATTAGTGGTCATGGAATTGAAATTATTTTTAACATTTAGAGACCTTATTCACCACCCTTGAGGAGGCCTGTATACCCAGAAAGCCCAAGATCAAGAGAAGGCCTTGAGATTCATATTAAAGAACTCCTGGACCTTGGTGTAATAACAAAGCTTTCCCACAATGAGGAGGTAGAAATAACTAAAAAAGTAATAGTGGTATGGCATAATAAAAAATTTAGAATGGTTGGGGACCTGAGAGCTCTGAACAATTACACTGTCCCAGACAGGTATCCCATACCAAAAATACAAATTTCCCTCAGTCAAATATCTCAAGCAGTATAGATAAGAGCTATGGATGTGATAAAGAGATTCCACAAAAATGTAGTGACACCAAGGGATATAAAATATTCAAGAATTATTGTTCATTGTGGAGTGTATGAATATTTAAGGATTCCTTTTGATATGAAAAATGCACCTTCACATCTACAAAGAAATGATTAATTAGATCTTTCCTGAAGGGTTTTCAGAAGGATGGTTGATCATTTACATTGAAGACATTATTGTTTGTATTAGGACTTGGGAGGAACATATTTACAGATTATCTAGAGTTTTGGGAAAAATAAAATCTGTAAAGATGAAAATTCTTTTGAAAAATTTCATTTATGATTCAAGGAAATAAAAGCCCTAGGAAATTTATTATCTGGTCTATCCCTTGGAATTGACAAAAGAAAAGTGGAAGCAGTACTACTGAAACCTATGCCTCAGAACAAAAAGGAAATCAAGGCATTTTTTAGATTTTCAGGATACTACAAGAAGAACATTAAAGACTTTGCATCCATAGCAGGACTTCTTTATAAATTGTGTGACAAAGACACAGTATTTAAAATCACTTTTTACATAGTCAAAGCCTTCTAATTTCTCAGACAAGGCTTAACCACTGCTCCACTGTTACTGATGCCATATTTTAAGCTCCTCTTTAAACTTTACATTGATGCATCAGGGGGTGGGCTATAAGCTGCACTTCATCAAGTCCAGATTATTAATCACAAACCCATGGAAGGACCCATATTTTTTACAACTAGGCAAATCAAACAAACTGAAGCCAGATCTGGGGCAAGTCAAATGGAATTTTTATGTCTTTTTTGGGCCTTGAAGAAACTTATTTACTTTCTTGAAGGATGTGTTTTTGAAGTCATGACATATTGTACCACAGTGCAATCACTTTTGAACATGAAATCACCCAACAGAAATATGCTCAGATGGCAAATAGCCATACAAGAGTATAGAGATAATATGACAATTGTACACAAAGATGCAGATGGAACACACAGATGGTAATAACCAAATGACATTGAAAATTCTACTTATGTACCAGAAGAAGCTTCTCCACAGATTCAAATAGAAGGAATAAGTGTTACAGACCTCAAAACTAACTCTTTTTCAGAAGTAAGAAATGAAGTTCCCCGGAATATACTTTCTGTTGAATGATCTGGTACTAAGAGAATTACCAAGGCTCTCAAAGAAAGTAAATTTAGAACTAAAAAAGTAAGGGAATACCTTGTCAGGTACAGTTACCCAGCTTTTGAAGATGAATGGTTAGCAGAAAAGACATACCTGAAGCTACCAAACTTCTCAGAAGGCTCACACACACTAGGGATAACAACATTATAAAGTTTGTTTTACTATAGGGGGAAGGAATATAAGCCTTAGAGGTATTTTTACATTACCAAAAGACCACAAATAACAAAATGATTCTATAATTCAAAATAAATTTATTTGTATTATAAAAACAAAAATCAAAATATAAATTTAAAATTTCAATTATAATTCAAAATTAAATTTACATTGAAATTCAAAATTGCAAAAATATGCTTTCACTTGAAAAAATTAAGGGAAAATGAATTTTTGACAAAAATATTAACATTAAAATATTCTGGGAAAAAATCCAATTAAAATTATTAGAAAGTTTTTTGCAACAAATAAACTCATGAGAATTATTTCACCATTGTGTTCCTCATAAAAAATAAGGTGGAGCCACCTCTGAGGGAAATTTCTGTGAGTTAACTCTAGAAATGCTTCAATTAAGTTTTTTGGTATTTTCTGTATGAAAATATGAAAATACTGAAAACCATATTTTTACTCACACCACATGTATTGTTAACCATAGATTTCTGTGTTAAACCTGAGGTGTTGTGTGTAGTTTGAAAGCTATGAGGAATTAAAGTATTCTCAATTGAAATGTCAAAATGTGCATGTGTATTACATAAGTGAGCTTGGATTTACATATGTGGAATCAATAATTACAGTTGTTTACTGTAATTTCTCAATTGAATTACATATGTAAAATTCTCGTATAGTATATGATGAGAAATCAAAGAAAAAATAAATTGGAAAGATTGATTTTGGGGGGCAAATGGAATCTTGGCTCCAAGGGTGCCAGAATCCCACAAATTCCTTTCTTACAAGTGTTGTGGTATTCCATACCAATTATACCAGTCTCAAGCTTACCAAATAGGTTTTTTAAAAAAAGAAGATTTTGGACTTATAGAAACATCCCTGAATAACTCTGAGGGATAAAAATCAAATTTCCAAATAATTTCAGATATGGAAATACAATTGTGGAAGCATTTGGGACATCAACATATAATTGCAGACTAATTTCTGAAATGTAATAAAATTATGGAACTTTTGAAGAAGAAACAGGAATAAAATCGGAGAATTTTTGAGAAGAAAGAGGAATAAAATTTCTTAATAACTTCAGACATGTAAAGAAGATTTGGGAATCATGGAAGACATTAGTAAATAGTGCCAGAGATGGAAATAGGAATTTGGGAATAACTTCCAAGATGGAAAAGAAAATTGTGGAATAACCCTGGAGATGGAAATAGGAAGTAGGCAATAGCTTTGATGTAAATAGGAATTAGGCAATAACTTGGGAGATGGAAATATTAATTAGGAAATGACCCCCAAGATGGAAAATAAAATTTTTGAATTACTCCAAAGATGGAAATAGGAATTAGGGAATAACTCTGGATATGGAAATGGGAATTAGGGAATAACTCCAGAGATGGAAATAGGAAATAGGGAATGACTCCGGAGATGGAAATAGGGATCAAGGAATAACTCCTAAGATAGTAATAAAGCTTCAGAATATTTTCAGACATGGAAAGAAGATTTGGGAATATTTGAAGATACTACTGAATAACTCCAGGGATGGAAACAGAAATTAGGTAATAACTCCGGAGAGGGAAATAGGAATTAGGCAATAACTTGCAACTTGGAAAATGAAATTGTGGAATAACTCTGTAAATTGAAATAGGAATTAAGGAATAACTCCCAAGAAGAAAATCAAACTTCAGAATAACTCTGGAAATGCAAACATAAATTTAGGAATAACTCCAGGGAAAATTTAGGAATAACTCCCAAGAATAAATTCAAACTTCAGAACAACTCTGGAAACAAACATAGTAATTAGGGAATCATGCTGAATATGGAAATAGGAATTAGGGAGTAACTCTGGAGATAGAAATAGGAATTAGTCAAAACTCTGCAGATGGGAATTAAAGCTTCCAAATTCTAGAAGAATCACAAAATAAAATTCAGAATAATGTCTGAATTGGAATAATAATACAGAACTTTCTGAGAAGAAATGGGAATAAAATTTCAGAATTTTGGGGAAGAAATTGGAATAAAAATTGAGGAGCTTGGGAGGAATTATGGAATGTATTGTGGAATAGCTCCATAGACAAAATTATGGAATAGAATTTTGGAATAATTCTTGAAATGAAATATAGCTATGGAATTTTGTGGAAGAAATTGGAATAAAACTGAGAAACTTGGGAGGAATTAGGGGAAGTTACAGAATAACTCTGGAAATGGAAATACAAGTTAGGGAGAATTGTGGAATAACTCTGGAAATGGACATAGAAATTAGGGAAAATTGCGGAATAACTCTTGAAATGAACATAGGAATTAGTGAATAACTCCAGAGATGGGTTTAGTAATTGAGGAATAACTTCCAGAATAAAATCATATATGGAAACAGGATTTTGGAATCACAGAAGAGGTGTGGAATAACTCTGGAGATCAAAATACAATTGTGGAATAACTGCAGAGAAATAAATCAAATTTCAGAACCCTGGAACTAGGTGAATTAAATTGTAAAGAAGTCCTAGGGCATAAACAATAACAATAAAGCTTCAATAAAAATATTAAAGACCAATTCCCCACCTTTATTCCAATCTAATGGCAGTGCACTCAAGAACATATTCTATATTTTCCCCACCTTCTGTACTTCCAAGAAAAATCTCACCAGCTGAATTCTCTCAAAGATAACATATGAATAGAAGAAATTTCAATTGTCAGAAGCTGTATTTTCTCCACTTTCTTGGAAAAAAAATTCTCACCAGCCAAATTATCTAAATAACATCACATGATTCTGACAAGAAAAACATGACCAGCAAAAATCTCTCAGAGAACATGTAACAAATTCACCAAAAATAAAAATCTCACCAGCTGAATTCTCTCAAAGATATCATATGACTAGAAGAAATTTAAATTGTTAGAAGCTGTATTTTCTCCACTTTCCTGGCACTATCTAAATGAAATCACATGATTTTGATAAGAAAAAACACCACCAGAAAAATTCTCTCAGAAAACACATTGCTGCACCAAAGCTACAAGTCTCACAAGCTAAAACATTTCAAGTTTCATTTTTCTGAGTCCCCTGTTTGGAGAATCTCTATGGTAGCCCAAAAGGTATAGATAGAGGTCTTCTCTCCCCAATTCTTCAAAAATAATGGGACAAGTTCCCACTATCCAGAATCATAACCATCCCTAAACTATCAGGATATGTATAGTAGTAGTGTTTTGGTCATCAAAAGCTCATTAGCTGTGCTCAGTAGCTTAGTATTGTTGAATAATAGAAGTATAGCTAGGATTAAAAGCTCAGTGCCCTTGCTCAGTAGTCTAGTATTGCTGAAGAATAGTAGTATAGCCATAGTGAAATGCTCAGTAGCCTTTCTCAGTAGCTTAGTATTATTGAAGAATAGTATTATAACTGTAGTTAAAGCTTAGTAACTTTTCTTGGAAGCTTAGTATTATTGAAAGAAAAGAAGTACTGATATGAAATCAGTATTAAAAAATTATTAAAGTAATATGAAAAAAATAAAATCAATTAGTTTTATTATTAGTATAAATATTAAAAAAATCATGATAGTTAACATAAAACCATAGATATATATATATAGTATTATCATTCTTATTAAAATAACATAAAATCTTTGTCTTGATTTTATCAACAGTTTTAGTTTTGAATCAGAGTTTTGACTGTAGTGTTATTGATACGTCTGATTTAGAGATGGCAGATAAGTCTTCTCTAGCTTTTAAACCCACAAATCATATTTCATTTTGTGATTCTCTGTAGTCTTACAATTCAGTATTTTTAGAGGGGAATCTAATACACCTTAGAATCCATGGTTATTAGAAAATTCTGAAATTCAAAACAGACTTACCAATAATTTCCTCTTTAGGGTACTTCCTTATTCAATCCCACAGAATGAGATGTCAAAATTAACCCAAACGTTCCTCACTTTTGCCTGGAATCAAGTCACAGGGTCTGTGACTCAATTGTTGATGTGGTTGTGATACCAACCAGGAAAGTTCTAACTGTTTCCAAGAGGGTAGAGCTAGCCTTTATTTAAAAGGATCTTAGTAAAAGCGGTTTTAACTTGTTTTGAGGTCTCTTACACACATTCGGATGTGTTTTGAAGGCTTGAAACCAGGTACTACCATGGCAATGGCTGATTTAAGGGACTAAAGCGGCTAAATCCAGCCCTTTTTTTGTCTAAACCAGGGTTCAATTATTCCATGATTGGATTTTCTGTTTTCCAATTTTTTTTATGAATTATTAGAGTAAATTTTACTTTTAGAGTAAGAGAATTGGTGGCTATAAATGAATGTCTTCTTTGCTGCACTTTTGTCTTCATGGTAGACTACTTTTATTTTATTTTTTATTTAAACACTGTTAAACCAATCAATAAAAGAGTCCAACAACCATTTTTTTAATGATTTTAATCCTTTGAACCACACTAAAAAGAGTTATAGTAATTTTCTGTAACTCTTATAATCATTTTTACCCTTGAACCACCCCCAAAAGTGAATTAAAGCATCTTTCATCACTTTTATCTTTGTCACTTTGTTTCCAAATTCATTATGGTCACCTTTTGGCATGTGTTCTTTTTTAAATTATTTTCAAAGACTTTTTTCCTATATTAATTTCTTGCATTTGTTTGCTCAATTAATTCAAATTAAAATTTCTCTTGAAGAAATTTCTTTTGTAGCCATTAATATCCCTTGTACAGTATTTTTGGATAAGTCTTCATTTTTGGTAAAACAATAAATTTTTATAATATCATTTTTTTATAAAAAAAAAGAGTTAAAAACAATAAAATTGGTATGTTTTCTCATAAAAACCCTTAAAATTTACTATTTTCAATCAAGTTTTACCTTATACAAATTTTGAGGACAGGAAAAGTACTTGATTTATAATAAAATTTTTATATCTAAACCTTGCAGATACTGTGACTGAAAAATTAAACAAATTTCCATTTCTGTTGAAAAGTTTGAAGAAAACACTTCATAACAGCAAAAACTAAATCTTGACCATGTAGAAAAGATCAATGAAGCAAGAATGAATCTTAAAGATGATAACCAAAGTGGAATCATACTTATTACTGAGGAAATGAATAAAATAAGTGAGGCCAACTTAAATATGCCAAAGTTATCAACCCCATTTTCCCACATAAGAATTCCTGTTATACCAAAGGAGGAAATAACAAATGCCTTCATAACAGAACTAAACCATCAAGGTTGAAATCAATTCTTAATGAAAGAAGCACATCAGCTTAAATAATGGTCAATATTCACAGGTGAAGTTTAATATGACTATATGTCATTAATTAAGACAATTGACATGTTGCAAGAATTTAAGGCCATACCAGATGAATTAATTAATGAAATATTACATTCATTATTTGAAAAATCTGCAAAAAATTGGTATTATGGCATAAGACAAACAAATGGCAAAAATACATTTTCTTGGTGGAAAGATGAAAAATTACCAAGTGTGCCAATGATTCCTGGAGGTAGAAGAGATAAATTGATTCTTTGACCCTGAGAAATATATACCTTCAACTTGATTCTTAAAATAATTTGAAATATTAAATGCATTATATCCAGAAATGTCACAAAAGTGGTGCACATGAAAATACTTAAAACATTTGGAGGAGAATTGGAAAATTCCCTGAGGAGCAGGTGCATAGAGCTATGTGCTACAGAGGTATATATCAATGCACTAGAGGGAATTATCACAAGAGCCCAAATTGGAAGAACATGGAAAAAAATTGGACTTAAAAAGCTCAATTACACCATTTTTTAAGAAAAAAACCAAAAGAACCTTTCAAACCCAATAATACAAATGAACAAATAAAATTCCATAAATTTGTAGTATTGGTCACTAGGAAAACCATTTTCTTAAAAGGCAAAGATCATTGAAATTGTGGAAATAGAAGGCCACAATGACAAAGAAGAAGAATCTTATTCTGAAACAATACCCTGAATAATCAGAGACCTCTGAAAGTGATGGAATCAATATGATTAATGCCCAAATAAACAATATTGACTTAATATATGAAGTTCTAGATTCAAATTCAGATTTACCACAAGCTGGAGAATATGACAAATGCCTTACAGATATACAAGATGCCAAATTTTATTTCAACAAAACTGCAAAAGGAATGGGGTATACTGCTGGAAAATCAAGTATGAGCATTGTTCTGTTAAACAACCAAGATACAAGAGTAAATCTGGACACAGGAGCATACTGCACATTTGTTGAAAAAAAATATCTGCAATCACTTTTACCAAATTGGAAAAATTAACTTATACCAATACAAGGGGTTAAGCTTAGTAGTGCAAGTGAAAGCATGAAACTCCTTGGAATCATTGACTTAACATTTATTTTCTCACATCCATCCAAATTCATAAGGATGAAAGTGGAGTTTGTTATAATGGATAATTGTACCAGTAAACATTTTATACTTGGAAATGATTACTTATCAATTTATTGCATAGATATCCCCAATCAAAAGAATATATATTTTACCATAGGTTATAACAAAAGACATAAATTTGATTCTTGATTAAAAAGGAACAAATTACTGTTATTAAAAATGAGTGAAAACCCCAGAAAAACACTTATTTATAAGTGAACAACGAAAAGAGGCAGAATTCAATAATTAATTAACAGAAAAAATGAAGGAAAAACCAATTTACCTCTTATATAAATACAAACGTTCCTTTGCAACTGACAAAGAACAACTAGGGCCATCATTGGACATAAGATTGATATTATTCTAAATGTACATAAGCCTTATCCACCCCTACTAAGAAGACCAGATTTTCAAGAAATCCCAAGAGCTAGAGAAGCCTTAGAGGTACAAATAAAAGAATTAATGGACCTAGGGGTTTTAAATAAAGTAGGCCATAATGAGAAAGTGGAAGTAACTACACTAGTCATTATAACATGGAAAATTGGGAAGTCAAGGATGGTAGTGTGGTATTCCATACCATTCTTTTTTACCAGGCTCAAGCTCATAGTACCCCATAACAGCAGTAAATTCAGCCCATAGGCAGACTTACAGTCAAATTTTACACCAAAAGGTAAGTTTTACAGCAACAAGCTGAAGTTCATTCATAAAACCATGGAACAGGAACCAAAGGGCAGTGTACATGTTTAAATTAATTCTTCAATTTAATTGTGCATATGTAAAAATTAAGTTACATATAGCAAACTAGTCACAAAAAATATGGTACCACCCTTTGAATTTCACATACCACCAAGCATAACCTCCATTCATATCCACAGTAACACCGCTTGAAGCCTTTAAAATCATCATAATTCTTTACAACACTTATTACCTAATTCAAGTCAAAACTAGTTACAAAAGTCTGCATGCAGTACACACTCTTATTTAAATCTCAACCACATTACTATGCATGCCATGTGTCAAACTAAAAAATCATATCATCTCATACAAAAAAATAAGTTCATAAGTGAAAGAAGTTATCACCTGACCTCATTTTAAAGTTCAAAAAGAAGAAACACATCCATGACACTTGCATAAATTACACAGCCACTTCTACCAAGCCAAAAATATGACATATGCAAAGGAAATAAAAGGTCATCATGTGATACTGCACCCACCAACAGCATATCATGTGACAGAAAAAAGGCTTTGTACAAGAAAAATACCCACCCAAAATGAAATCACCTCATTCATGCAAGGAAAATCCAATAATATCACGTCATAATCAGCTCACCAAAAGATCATAATGTGATAAATGGGTGCTGTGCAGAGAAACAATTATCACCAAACCTTTGATCACCTGACCCATGCAAGAATGGTCCACACCAAAAACAAAGTCACATTATTAAAAAAAGAGGAATTAAAGTGGAAAAAGACAGCTCCCATGAAAGGCCCCCTGGGCTCTCCCCCCTAAAATTTCAAAATCCCCCCATGCACATTATAGGCACAGGAACAAGTCATCCCTCACATGGGGGGTTTTGCAGTATATTATAGTGAAATTACTTTCCCAGTAGCTAAGCTCAGTGGAAGTGTAAGGTTTTTCTATGAAAACCTTGATAATAGTAGCAAATATCAAGATTACTATGACTGTCCATAGTATAAAATATAATATACTTAAATGTTATAACCAAAAATCTATATAATTACTATAGAATAATTGTGTATCTACAAAAAGAATTTTTAATTATGATTAAATAATTTACTAATAATAAAAAATCTCAATAATTATGATAAACTATAATCATTTTATTACTGTTATAGTTGCTGACAGCTACAACAATAAGAAGTGGAAATCTCTCAACAAGACAATTACACATGGAAAATGATAATATTTATTGTCTTATAAATAATAAATAAATATTATTTATGAAATAAGTTATCACACAAACTGTGCAGAGATAATTCTTATAAAAAATTTCTATCAAAAACTAATAATAGATAAAAAATATAGAGATTTCAAAAAAAACTTACTTATAATATTCATTTAATACAACAAGTCAAACAGCAACAGTTATTATATTAAATAATACTTATAAGTTCAAAACATGCCAAAAATCAATATTTTAAAATATGAAACAGCTTTTTATTATGAAAAGGAAGATTTAAGAGTTTTGTAGAAGAATCTGTGGCTTTCAAAAGATATTTAACACAACAATTTTATATAATAAAATATATTATTGTTTATTACAACAATAATATGATTTCTATGATTTCAATTCTTTAAATTGAGCTTAATAAAGAATAAAATACTTTATTAACAAGACTTTATAATTAATAAAACTTTACCTGTTTAAATGTCTAATATTATTGGAATGATGATTGGTTATTGGCAGACAAAGTTATTTGTAGGCTCTTTTTATTCCTGAAGAGCAGCTTCCATGATTCATAATGGATATTGAGGGCGTGCTCAGATCAAAACTGAAAATAAAGCTTAAAAATAAGGTTCTTAGCTGAAGGTAACTTACTTTTAATTCTAATTTAAAGTTACCAGCGTCTCTATTAGCTCCAAGTAACTTTAATCCTCTTTTTGATTGATTATTTTAAGTTTCAGTATAAAATAAGTTTATTTATAGTAAATTTTATCACATGAAAAGCTTAAAACAAAAGCTTCAAGCAAAAATCTCTTAAACTGAATTTATAATTAATTTTTAAAAAAATCTGAATTTTCTTTAAGAATAATTAAAATGGTTAATTTCAAGGCTGATTAGCAATTAAAATTCTTAAAAAAACATACTTAGAATTTAATTTATACACAGATAAAATTAACTTTGTAAGCTTGGTGAAATTTCAAGCAAATCCATTGATAATTAGACTTTTAATAAATTTTTGAGGTTATTTCTCTCTTATTTTACTCTCTGAATTTCTGTATCCTAAATAGCTTAAAAGTTATTAGGGATCAAAGTGTAGGCTTAAAAACAATCATTTATGATAATTAACTCTAACCTTATTTTAAGCTTAACATTTTCATAATAGATAGAACTGATTTATTATAGTATTTCATGATTAAAGCTACTATAAATCTCAAAAATGAATAATTCTCCAAGCTTATGATGTCATCAAATTAGAGCTACAGTGATAATTCTAAAAATTGTGTAATAATGAGATAAAAAGGTTTAATAATGATTTAATCATCACCAAACCTTAAAATACCAATCAATTCCAGTGTATATCAGCAGTAAATGTCTACTAGAAGGTTTCTGGTCATTATAAGGAAGAATATTTCCTATAAAAGGACCTTTTATTCCTCTATTCGCCCCTCAGATGCTGCAAAAACACTGAAAATTGAAATAAAAAGGTAATTTCTACATTCTTTGTATATAGAACCATCATATTATCAAATACCAAGGATCCACTTTATATTAATAACTAGCTTTGAAATGATTGAACCAATACTTTATTTTATTTTTCAAATTCTTTTAAAAATCTCTAAATCCATATACAAATAGTAAATTTTCTAATTTCTTGTATTTTCTATTTTAAATAAAACTTAAATAAGTTGAGCTTATATTTGTTGGCATAGAATTATACAAAATTATGATATTAAGTGTTAAAATTAGGTTCTTTTCCCTATATTATTGTTTTAATAGTTTTTTATTAATATAAATATTATTTATTTTAATATATATCTTTAATATTAGTAATATTATTGTTTTGAATTATTTTTCTATTATACAACAATCTTTCATGAATCTATTATTTGTTGGTAGCAATAGTAAATTGCCATAAATATATTACTTATTAAACATCATTAGATTTATTTTATTATATTATTTTATTTAGCCAAATGATATGAATATTTTCAATCCATAATTATAATAACATTTTATTATTATGATTTTTTTATCTTATTCTTCATTTAAATTAGGATATTCAGGGTACAATAATTTAAATATTAGTCATTTTTACTTATTGTAAGTAAATTAAAAATTCCATTTATGGAATTTATAGTTCCATAAATGACATTAATGGAATCAACAATGCCATAAATGACATTAATTTCATTAATCAAATGAATTTTATCAGAAATGCCATAAATTCCATTTATTTAATCAAAAATGGCATTAGTTGCATTGAAAATGCCATTAATGGAATTAATGGCCTTGACAATTTCATTAATGGCATTCGTGGCATGAAACATTTCATTCATGGTATTAATGTAATTAAAAATGCCTTAAATGGAATTTACAGTGCAATTTATGGACTCAAATAAGGGGCCCATGGCATTTTTTATGTGTTTTACTGGCGTATTATGTGCTTCTCCCAATATATGGAAAAACACATACATTTTTAGTAAAAACATGTAAGGGCTTACGTGGGTTTTCCAAAGCCCTTATTTTATAGCCACCAATTCTCTTCCTTCAGAATTAAATCTTACTCTAATCAGCTGTGAGAAACACACTGACAACAAAACATCCAATTATGGAATTATTGAATCCTGTTTTGGGCCAAAAAGGGCTTTTTTTAGCCATTTTAATCACCCAAACCAGCAATTTCTATAGTAATAGTTGGGGTTTAGCCTTGAACACACCTCATAATGTGTGTAGGAGACCTTAAAAGCAGTTGAACCGATTCTATCAAGTTTTTCTAACTAAATTGTAGCTTTACCCTCTTGGCAACATTTAAAAAAGTCTTGGTTGGTATCAAAACCTCATCATCAATTCAGTCACAGACCCTGTCACTCAATTCCAGGCCAAAAGTGATGAATCTTGGAATGGATTTTTACATCCCATGGCAGTCAGCAAGGGATTGGGGGAGTCTGGTACCCTTGGAGCTAATGATCCTTTTCCCCAAAAAGCTTAATATTTCTAATTTATTTTTCTTTGATTCCTCAGCATGTATTCTACTCAAAACCTGTCAAGGTGAGTCTATGAAGAGGTAAGAATAAATAGTATTTAAAACATGAACTATGACTGTGGCAAGGATAATAATGTTAAGAATGTGTTTTAAATAAAATAAAAGGGCTTTACTAATGTTTATTAGTGGTGGTGAGCGCTGTTGAAAGCCCTGGGTGCAGCTTTACCTGTTTAGTTACAATAATAAAGTCTACAATACTAAATTTTCTAGTGTAGCCTGGTTATTTTCCAATAGTAAAGCTGTTTTTGACAGCTTCAATATGTAGGAATTCAAGAGCAGGATGGGAAAACATTTTCTGGTGGAGAAAGAGACTCCTTTTATCCTAAAATGGGGTGGAATAGCCCTCTAGACCATCCACATAAAGGAAGTGAATATTTTTCCACTTCATAGTACTAGCTTGTGGTTTTCATAGTGCCTGTATGCTCTTTATTGGGCTCAGATGTGGTTTTGAAACCACATCTGGGCAGTTTTCACCAAAACAGGGTGAACATTTTTGTCTGGGGACCAAATAGCCCTCTCCTTACATGTATGGCGCATAGAATGCTGTACAGAACCTGCATGGGACCCAGTATTGAATTTATTATGAGGTATTGAAGCATAAACATTCTTCTTCATATATTTGACACCTCATAATCATATGTATGGGAGAATATCCCACAGTAAGACTGTATTAGTCTAACTGTGGGATTTTGAGCTCAAAGCTGCCATAGCTTTGTCAGTTTTTGAGATATCAAGCTCCAAGTTAGTTCATTGTGTAGCCCTGGATGTGTTCCACACAATGATATTTCATTTTATATGGCTATCATTAAGTATGTAAAATCT
Organism: Austropuccinia psidii; assembly: GCA_023105745.1. Classification (NCBI taxonomy): domain Eukaryota; kingdom Fungi; phylum Basidiomycota; class Pucciniomycetes; order Pucciniales; family Sphaerophragmiaceae; genus Austropuccinia; species Austropuccinia psidii. The sequence continues at coordinate 66,732,024 of JALGQZ010000006.1, forward strand.
ATGCCATGTACAAGATTTTTTGCACAGATATATGTTTTGCTTAAAACCTGTACAAAGCTTGTTTTCCCCATGACTTTTTTTATAAATGAGATATGGGGAAATGGATGGAACCATCAGATATCTATTATTGTACTCTTTCCAAAAAGACCCCACATTAGGTATCTCACACTAAAACTGTAGAATTTTGATGAGAGGTGAAACTTTTTCTTCATCCTTATTTGACCTTATTTTGGTCATAACTTCTGTAATTCTGGTGCTAGCTCAGTTTGGTTAGTACCTTTTGATAGCCCTGACTTTCAGCTTCATTTTGAATACCCATTTGATGGGGTTAAGCATCTTTCTCTGTATTTCAGATGAGAGGTGAAACTTAAGTTTTATGCTCAGCAACAACTTTGAGCAGGAATAACTTTGTTATTCTTTTTCCTATGATGATGGGACTTGTATATTTGGAAAGAGGTACGTTTCCTCTTTTTTTTATACCTTTTGAGCTGATTTGGCTCAGATTCATGTTCTGGTGGTATCCTGGCTATACCATTGATTTATTGTATTTGGCTGTCATGCTTGTGCTCTGGTTTTGAGTCACAGGCTGACAAAAACCTAAATATTTAATTCAATGTAAATATTGAAGTGCACAACTTTGATTCTGAATTCCAAATATTTGAATCCAAGCTCACTCATGTAATACATGCACACATTTTGGAACTTTGATTGAGAATACTTCAATTCCTCATAACTTCCAAACTACACAGCATGCCTTGTTTTTAATGAAAAAATGGATGGTTAAGAATACTTTTCATGTGAATTAAATTAAAGTTTCTATTATTTCAATATTTTCTGAAAGAAAATAGTCAAATCTTAATTTAAGCTTATTTAGAGTTGAGCTACAAAGATTTCACTCAGAGGTGACCCCACCTGATTTTTTATGAGGAATCCAATTGTGAGGTAGCTTTTATATGCTTATTTTTTGGAAAAAGGTTATAATAATTTTTATTAAGTTTTTTCCAAAAAAATATATGATTTTTAATATCTCTGTTGATAATTTTCACTTCATTATTTCAAGTAAAAAATTTACATTTCTTTTTAAGATTAATATAAGATTTATTATTAAAATTTCATTATATATTGCATTCTTATATTTATTTATTTATTTATATTTCAAAATAAATATATTATTTCTAATTATAGCTTACTTTAATTTTTTGTGGTCTTTTGGGTATATGCAAATACCTCTAAGTCTCACATTCTGTCAGCCTGTGACTCAAAACCAGAGCACAAGCATGATAGCCAAATACCATAAACCAATGGTAAAGCCAAGATACCACCAAAACATGGAGCTGAGACAAATTAACTCAAAAGGTATCAAAGGAAATAGGAAAATCACCTCTTTCCAAATATACAAGTCCCATCATCATAGGACAAAGAATAACAAAGTTATTCCTGCTCAAAGCTATTTCTGAGCATAAACCTTAATTTTCACCTCTCATCTGAAATCCAGAGGAAGAGTCTTAACCCCATCAAATGGGTACTTGAATTGAAGCTCTACGTCAGGGCTATCCAATGGTACTAGCCGAACTGAGCTAGCACCAGAATTACGGAATTTATGAACAAAATAAGTTTAAATAAGGGTGATTAAAATATTCACCTCTCATCTAACTTCTCCAGTGTAGTGTGAGATACCTAAAGTGGGTTCTTTTTGGAAAGAGCACAATCAGGGCTATCTAATGGTGCCATCCACTTCCACATATCCTATCTAGAACAAAAGATATGGCGCAAACAGGTTTCATACAGTTTTCGGACAAATCATAAATGTGTACAAGAAAACTTGGACATGGCATAACTTTGCCATATTTAATGATAATCATACTAAATGAAGTACCATTGTGTAGATCACACCCGGGGCTACACAATGAACCAATTTTGAGCTCAATATATTAAAAACCAACAAAGCTATAGCAGTTTTAAGGTCAAAATCCCACAGTTTGGCCAATATAGCCTCACAGTGGGATACTATCCTATAAGTATGATTATGAGGTGTCAAACAGACAAAGAAGCTTGTTTATAATTCAATACCTCATAGTTAAGTCAAATAACGAGGTCCATACAGGTTCTGTACAGCTTCTGACGCGTCAGAAGCACCAGAACACACCTGTAAACTTCATTGGTGAAAACATTCACCCTGTATAGTGTAAAAATGACTTATTGTGGTTCTAAAACCACATTTCCACCCAATACTAGTCTGTATTGAGTGTGTAGAACCACAAATCAGCCCACAGTAGTGAAAATTTTCACTCTGTGATTGTGTGCAGAGATAAACCACCTCCCACTACCCCAGAACAAGATAAAAGGAGGCTTTGCCTCACCAGGAAGCTAATCCAGCATCCTGTTCTTAGTATTCTTACGTGGTATAACTTCTTAAAGGGAACTTTAACCTTAGGATTTAACAGGTTATACTTTAAACTTAAGTATTGTAGGGTTTGTTATTGTAAACCAACAGGCAAACACTGCACCCAGGGCTATCAGCAGCACTCACCATCACTAAATTCATTTAGTATAGCCCTTTTTACCCTCTATTATCTTAATTATCATCTTTATTTTCGTGTCACACTCAGAGGTATAGCTTTTATTTGTCATTGTACAGCTTTATCATAGAGTCACCCTGACACATTCCCTCTCCCTAAAAAGGAATCCTACTTTTTAATGTTTCTATCTCTAGTTTTTCTGAGACTTCTGAGAATCTTGGTAGCTTCAGGTATTTCCTTTCATGCTGAAAATCTTCAAATTCAAAAGCTGGATAACTGTATCTGACTAGGTATCCCCTCACTTTATTAGTCATCAGGTTTCTTTCTTCAAGAGCTTTGGTCATCTCCTTAGTACAAGATAATTCAGCAGGAGGTATTTTCTGGGGATCTTTATTTCTGAAAGGAAATTGTTTAGAATAACCTGATTTTCAAGGCTGTATTAAGCTTAATGAAAATGTAGGATGCTTATTGCTAAGTTCTTCAGATAGTTCTACTTCAACATTATTTTATCCATGAAGGGATTTAATCACAAAAGGCCCTGAAAAGGAATCTTTCAGATTTTTCAATCCTTAGATGTTATTGAAGTTTATAGTAGATGAAAGTGCCAGGTCACCTACCTTGAAGTCTGTAGTAGAATGTGTGTCAGATTGTAACTCCTAATAGAGCACCAGCATGAAATCCACATACCATAAATAATGGTATAGCAAGTACTGAAAAAATATAATTCATAAAGTTATAACTAAAGAGGAAAAAGACCAAATTGAAAATATACCACTCTTTTAAAAATTGGATAATAATCAGAAAAGATATAGTCAGTTTCAGATTATATGAAGACCAAATAAGCAAAAAAGCCTTATTTTCACCTCTCATCTAGCTAATGCACATTTAATGAAGAAACTATTAAAATGGTACTTTTAATATAGCTCTCAGTCAGAGCCATCTGATTGTGTTATTCTTTTTCCAGTAGAGACCCTACTTCAAAAAATACCATATTCACACCTTTAAGTTAAAGAAACCCCCTAACAATCTGAGAGCACTTTTGAGAGACTATACAAAGGTATTGACTAGTTAAAGCTCTAAAGCAGAAAATTGATATTAGATAACTTAGAAATATTTTTCCTTGCAATTGGCTAAGAAATCTGGTCTCAAAGATTTCTTATCACAATACAGGTTTTCTGAAGATCATAATATAAACAAAACCCCTGTATCTTTTCCATATATTCATACATATGTACTAGAAATTATATCCAAATGTAGATATTATCAATATCTAAAGCTCTGTACCATAAGAAATCTCATATTGTCTAAAGTTACTGGGATATCTTGCTTGAAAGTTTTTGAAGCAACATACTTATGTACAAAAATACATCATAAAACATCAAGCCCTCATGAATTTTGCTATTTCTGAGAAAGATGAGTATAAATCATACCAGATTGAAGATCTCAGGAAACTCTTCATTTATGTGCCCTTGAGCTCTTTATATCATAATTATTGGCTGTGAGATCTGTTGTGGAAGCCTTTTGGCCAATACTGGCTTGATACTTAAGATGATGGTAGTTTAAATCTTAAACCCTCCAAAAATCACTAATATTAGTCATTAAAACACTCTTTTTTTTTTATAAAGAATCTCTGATGTGGCCTGTGAAGATCTTTTTCAAGCTTTGTTGATTCAGAATAATAATTTGTGGTACTAAAACCACAATTCTCACTACTTTGATGTTGAAATTGATGGTACAGAACCACAATATAGTTTCAAGAGTGAAATGCTTCACTCTGAAGAAGCATGAAGAGCTTATAAATGCCTCAGAGCCCTCAAAAGGGATAAAATAAGGCCTTTTTCCACTGAAAAATGACCTCATCATCAATTAATCCGTATTCTTACATAGCAAAAATGTCTTATATCAGTAGTTATCTTATATTAACATTTATAAAATTATATTTATGAATTATTGTATTAATATTCATAAGCTCTTAGTATTGGATTATTGAAACTAAGGTTCTCAGGAGCTTCCTCACCTCTTTTATCACATAACAGTATAACCGTTTTATTTATTTTACACTTTTTTTACCATGTCACAGTCATAGTTCTGACTTGTAATTGATTTCTTTTCCGATACTACATAGACTAATCCTGAAAATTTGGATTATCTCATTTGTCTTTGAAATATTAAAATGAATCCGCCATTTATATTACTGCATGCTTCCTGGATTTTTCTAGAATCTCTTTGAAGCTCTTAGCTTTGGGATTTATCTCAACCAAATATTTCTTCAAATAATCATGATATAGTCTTGTATTCCATTCTTTCTCTAGAATATCTGGAGTCTTATTGGTAATCTAATTAATATATAATTTATGTGCTAGTTTGAGTGCAGGTAGAAGGGTACATCAATAATGGCTGAATCCATCACAATATTTGAGCTCTAAACCATATGCACAATATAATCTGACCATTTCGCTCAAGGTCTTTATCATCATTTTGTGTAAGCCATAAGTTTGTGGGTGATAAGCTGTAGAGAAGTATACTTTGGTCCCAAATAATTTGTGTAGATTTCTCCTTGTGCTAAAGTAAACTTGGGATCTCTGTGACTATTAATTCTGTGAAATATACCAGTCCATGATACTACTTTATTCCATATTAGAAGAGCTGTGTCCATGGCTGTATCATCTTTGTGACATGGTAAAAAAATTGGAGTTTTACTTAATCTGTAAACAATCACTAGGAGATTGTTATAGCTTCTTTCACCTCCTGTTGGTAGACCAGTTACCCAATTCAGATAGACGATCTCCCAATGTCTACTGGGCTCTTGCATATTCATCCTATTTCCAAGTCTTTTTCCAGCAGATTCATTGGCCTTCTGGAATTGGTCACAGGTCTTGCAGTCTTATGAAAACTTTTTTTGCCACATTGGCCACCATATGAAAATCTTAATCCTTTCTCTTTTCCTATCCTTAAAATCATTTAGTGAGAAGGGCTGTCATGGAATTTTTCAAAAAAAGATTTCTTAAGGACCTATCTACAACTGTCATGATACAGGTGGGCTTTGTTCTATGGTATATTATTCCATAAAGTAAGTTAAATCCTCCTTTATCATATGGCTCTTTCCATATTTCATCCAACTAATGTATCAAGTAATCATCCTCAGAATTTTTAGCAAGCAATTGATAATCAATATTAATCTGAAAGGATAGCTCAAAATCTTGCATTAGTGATAGTGAAGCAGTGGTTAAGGCTTACCTCAGGGATGCAAAGGCTTGTACTCTATCAGAAGTCATTTCAAATACTGTCTCCTTGTCACACAGCTTATAAAGAGTTGTTTCAATTGATTCGATATCTATAATATGCTATCTTTGATAGCCAGAAAAACACAGAAATGATTTTATTTCCTTCTGGTTCTGAGGTATAGGCCTTAATAAGACTTCTGCAACTTTTCTTTGTCTATTCGAAGGGATAGACCATATATGTAAGATTTTTCTATGAAACTGTTGATAATATTACTTCTAATCAACAGTACTATGACTTTTCTTATGAAATATAATAATAAAAATTATTATAACCACAATTAAATAATTAATTACTTAATTATTTCTTTTACTTGTAATACACTACTAGTGATTATAGCAGTAAGCAGTAATTGCCTACAAGAATTAATTACAAGAAGAATTTAATAATAAAAAACTTTGTTATTAAAATAATAAAATTATTTTAATATATAATTATTTTTTACAAGAATAATTATAAATATAACTCTTGAAGAAGAATATTATTAGAGAAAAACTTCAAGAATTAAGATAAATCACTCATATTGAAAGTTAATAGTAGAGAAATTTGGCAGGTAATGTTGATTTAAAGGATCAGAATTGATTTATAACAAGATTACTACAGGATATAGTTGATTTCTATGGTTTCATGTCTATCTGATTGATTCTGAAAGAATAAAACACTTAAGAAAAGATTAACTAATACCTAATTGTTGGTAATAATGGTATAATTGGCTGATAATATGATTTTTGAAAAGCCAGCAAGAGGAGGCCTCTTTTAAGTCTAAGACAGCTCACAGAGGTGTGCCATGGAGCATACTGGAAAGCCAGTGGGTGAGAAAACAATCATAATTTTTGTATTAATGATTGCATCATCTGTTGTCATTTAAGATTATCATAATTACTTATTTGATGCTTTTACGTGACTACCAGCTCATTTATGATTAAGCATAAAAGGAGTAAAAGTTTTAAATCTTCTTTTATTTCAAAATAGTCATTGATTTCTCAAATTTATCAATTTCATTGGCAACTTCACCACAGATTGTATTTTCTGTGAATTTTTGAAGAGTCAGTGTTTCACGTGGAATCTTTAGAAATGTACTTTAGGTAAAACTTTGCATTTTACTTATAAAGATGTAATTCCTTTTGGCTTCTTTACTAATAATACTGCTTTTAATTGGGCCTGAAAGGTTCAGAAAGATTCATTAAGAATTGTATTTTTGATGAATTTTTGAAGTTTTTTACCTCAATTCTATGTAGAATTGTAAATAGCACTATATTACTGGTTTCTATGAGGTAAATCAATGAATACTAGTCCAAAGAAGGTCTTTAATTACTCTTTTAGGGTTTATCCATGGAAAATATATAAGAATTAACATGGTTACAGGAGTCTAAGCTTCTCTTTACCTCCTTTGCACATCAAAATAGCAGCTTATTTGCAATTTTGTTATGATTTAATTAGATTTTAACTTGGTAACCAAGTTCCCAAAAGGTTTTAGTATACTAATTGGGCCAAGATCAGCCATGGATCCAAGCTTTAGAGATATCTGCACCTCAGAGGCTTCAGAAGTTGGGTACCCTGGCTTTCTTTGATTTCTTTTGTCCCCCTTAGCTATTTTCACATCAAAAATAGAAATTCAGGCTTAAATACTGATATCCACTATGAGTGTATCAAAACTGTATGTAAGAATACCATAATATTAAGTGCCATAAACATGTATAATACTATTCTCAGTGTATATTTAACATGGGCTTTCTCACATTTCCATTATTTTGGCATGAAATTGAGAAGAACAAAAATTTTCACAATTCCTCTATGTGGTATTGAAGTATTTCCCATATTACCACCTCTTAGAGTTAATTCAAGCTTATTCACTCTATTGAGTTACCCTAGGTAAATTTTTGGGTAGAATCCAAATCGAGCCTTAAATCCATAGATTTACCTACGCAAAAAAACGCTATTCATCTTTTCTGAGATAAAAAATGATGAATTTTGTATATATACATGACTTATTGGTTATGCATAGTTCAAAATTTATTTTTGAAGATAGTTGTGGCCTATTTGAGTATGTCAAATATACCTCAAGGCTCACATTCCCTCTCACCAAAAAATAAAATTGTACTACAGTTTTATTAATGATATCAAGAAGAAAAAGGGCCCAAAGGGGGTTAATGTTCACTGTCCAACCTCTTTACATCATTCATATCAAGTAATTTAAAGCACATTTATAGACATATTCAGGTTTGTGGCCTTCTTTCATGTGTAAATCTTCTTAAGAGCTTATCTGAGTCAGTTATTCCGGATTCTGCCAGCCATTCATCTTCATGTACTGGATTTCTATATCTGACAAGATATTCTCTTTGATTTTTACCCCTAAGTCTCCTTTCTGTTATGACTTTATTTATCTTTTTTTCATCACTCTGTTCCACTGGTGGTACAGTCAAAGGATTTCGGTTCCTTAAAGGAAGCAATTCTTTGTCAGCTGGTTGATAAGGCTTTATCAAGCTGACTGGAAAGGTGGGGTGATTATTTTCTAATTAACCACTCAATTCCACTTTAACTGCATTGGTTCCATGTAAGAAAACAATAACAAAAGGTCCTACATAGGAATCTTTAAGTTTCTTTGGGCCTTTGATATTGTTAAAGTTCAAGGTTGAAGCTAGACCTAGGTCCCCTGCTTTGCAGTCTTGAACCTTGTGACTCTTGTCCCACTTCTTTTTTGCATAGTTAAAAGAGTCATCCATACTCTGTTTTTCATGATGTTTCACTTTCTCAAGCATTATCTTGAAGCTGGAAGCTGCAGGATGGATGTCAATCAAGTCTTTCCTCAGTGTGTCTGTTGGGAGTCTTGTATTCCATCCTTTTTCTAACATAGCAGGAGTTTGACCTGTAGAAGAATGGACTGATGTCTTATATGCCACTTCCAATGAAGGTATTACAGTTCACCAGTCATGGGTAAAGCCATTTGATTCTTTGAATTCTAAACCATAATCACATAATCTCCTTATCATGTCTTCCAAGGTTTGAATCATTTTCTCTGCTAGTCCATCTGTTTGAGGTTGATATTCTGTTGAGAATGATAACTCAGTCCCAAAAAATCTGTGAAGATTGATCCAAAGTGCAGATGTGAGCTTGGGATCTCTGTCACTTATGATATTCTTAAATAATCCTGTATGATAAATAACTCTACTCAATAGAAGAAGAGATGTATCCATAGCAGTGTCATTTTATGACATGGTAAGAATATGGGAGTCTTTCTATATCTTTCTACAATGACTAAACAAGAATTATAACTTTTGTCACCACTTGGAGGAAGTGCTGTGACCCAATCCATATGAATAGCTTTCCAAGGGGATTTTGGTTCTTGAATATGAATCATCAGTCTAAATTGCTTGCCTGTACTCCTATTTTCTTTTTGGCATCTGTCACAGGTATGGCAATATTCAATGGTTTCTTTTCTCCAAGATGGACACCATGCCCAGTTTTTCACTTTTTCAAGTGTTCTGTCTTCTGACAGGTGTCCAGAGTAGATGCTATCATGGCATTCATGAAGAATGGTATTGATAAGAAATCTGCTACGCAATGTCATTACACAAGGATGTTTGGTTCTGTGGTAAATTATTTCATTAAACAAGTGAAATATTCCTTCAGAATAGGGATTTTTCCAAACCTCATCCAGTGCATTGACTAAAGATGTATATTTGCAGTCTTTATTTAACAAAGAAGTCAAGATATGGCAATTCTTGTTATGCTTATAAGATTCTCTGACTTCTTCCACAAATTCAGTCCCAATATCAGTTATGTTAATTCCTTAAATTGGAATCTGTGGTTCTTCTTCCAAAGGTAAATAAGCTGGGTTATCAAGAGTATTGGCTAATGCCCACCTTCTAAGTCCATCAGCATTCTTGTTAATTTTTCCTGCCTTATAAACTATAGTCATGTTACCTCTATATTCTTGAATGGCTATTTCTCATCTCAACATATGTCTGTTGGGAGTTTTCATGTTCAGAAGTTATTTCATGGAATTACACACAGTTATCACTTCAAAAAGCACTGCCATTAACATAATAGTGTAATTTCTCAAGTTCTGATACCAAACATAAACACTCCATCTGGCTTACACCATATCTGGCTTCTGTTGGTTTTATTTGTCTTGAGATGTAACAAACTGGTCCCTCTGTAGGTTTGTCATCAATAATTTGGACTTGATGTTGGGCTTCCCCTAATCCATCTCCACATGCATAAATGTAAAATTTAAAAGGTATATTCCAGTCAGGCATGAGGAGTAAAGGTGATTCTGTAAGGGCTTTCCTTATCCTCTCAAAATCTTCAATCCTTTCCTGTGTCATCTCAAATACTGTCTGTTGATCACAGATTCTATAGAGTCATTTGGCTAGAATTGCAAAGTCTTTCAGGTGTTGCCTGTAATAGCTGGCAAATCCAAGAAATACATCATTTCTTTCTTATTCTGGGGTATTAGCTTAAGTAACACTGCTTCCACTTTATTTTTGTCAATGCCCAAGCTTAACCCAGAAACAATATGTTCTAAAGCCTTAAGTTCTTCAAAGCCAAAGTTATATTTCTTGAGTGAAATCTTTGTATTAACCCCTGTAGCTTTGTCAAGTACTCTTGCAAGTCTTTCAAGGTGCAAATACCATGAGTCAGAAAATATGATAATATCATCAGTATAAATGATAAGCCATCCTTCAGATGATTCTGTGGGGAAAATAGTATTAATCATTCTTTGATAATGGGATGGTGAATTTTTAATTCCAAATGTAATTCTAAGATACTCATAGATACCACAGTGAGTGATAATTCTATGTAATTTTTTAGTTTTGGGTGTCAAAGCATTTTTAGAAAGCCTTTCAATGAATCCATGGATGTTATATACTTGGCTTTATACAATTGGGTCAAAGTTTCTTCGATTCTAGGAATTGTATACCTATCTGGAACTGTGTAGATATTCAGTGCTCCAAAATCTTCAACCATTCTAGATTTATCATTGTGCCAAGAAATAATAACAGGTGTTGTCACCTCAACTTCCTCATTATGGCCTACTTTCCATATTACACCTAGTTGGATCAACTCTTAGATATGTTTTTCCAAGGCTTCTATAGCTCTGGAACTGGCTGGAGAAGCTGGTCTCTTAAGTATTGGAGGATATGGTCTTTCAATATTAAGAGTAATATCAGCTTCATGCCCTTTAATAGCACCTAATGGTTCATTATCAGAAGCAAAAGCATTTTTGTATGTGTACAATACATTGATAAGTTCCTTCCTCATTTTTAGTGACAATGATGGATTAATTTGTGCTTCAACAAGTTTATCTGTCACAAATTCTTCCTTACAAGTATTTTTATTTGAAGATACTATTGATATTTGTTTTGGCATATTGGAAAAGGCAAATCTCTGTCTTTTATTTTCTCCAGTTGTAAAATATTTGTCATTATGGTTATTGATGTCAATACCATAAATATTCAAGTAATCATTTCGAAGAATGATATGTTGAGATGTACAATTTTCCATTACTACTATCTCTGTCTTCATTCTTACACTTCCTTCAGGATGTGGAAATACAATGCTAGTGTCCAATATGCCCAAAGAGTACATATCATTACTGGCACTACTAAATTGCACACCTTCTATAGGTAACAGATGGTTCTTCCATGCAGGTAGTAATATTTTAAGGTAGTCTTTGCCTATACAAGTGAAAAATGTCCCTGTGTCTAAATTGACTTTAGCTTCAACATCATTTCTTAAGACTGATGTAATAAAATATGCTCCAGAAGTGTATCCCTTTCCTCTAGAAGGTTTAGTCTTACACATTCTGGCATCTTGGATATTGATTAGGTTATAGCAATCCTCACTGTACTGTGGTAAGTGAGTATGGACTTCTGTGACTTCAAAGAAAGCTGTAATGCTCTCAATAAAATAATTTTCTACTGGTGTTTCTTCAGAGACTGCAGAATCTTTGTCAGATTCTTCTTTCTCTTCAGTATATTGAGCTTCTTCAATGATTTGAGCTTAATTGATTTTTGTCTTTTGGGTGCAAGTGTTGGCTAAATGTGAGGTACTCCCACATTTATGACACTTCAATACTGGTTTTTCAGGTCTCTTATTGTCTCTGGAAACCTTTGGGACCATCTTGGATTCTATAGGGGTTCTAGTCCAATTTTTTCCAATTCTTTTTCTAGTGATGAGATTTTCCATGGCATTCATTTAGTCTTCTGATGAACAGGGTTCTAAACATCTGCACTTGATAGCATGTTCTAGTTCTTCTCCACATTTTCTTAATGTTTTCATATTAATCATTGAGTCAGACATATCTGGGTGTAAGGCAGACAATCTGTCTTTATGTTTGAGGAACCAAGTAAGTGGTTTATCTTTTTCTGAGTTGAAAATGGCACTTTCAAAAGAATTTTCCATTTCAAAACTCCAAGAATTGTTGGCCCATTTGGTTATTACGTCTGATTTCTACAAATCCCAATCATGTTTTCCATGATCTTGTCTCATTTTGTAATACCATTTCTTTGCAGTTCTGGTAAACAAAGAATGCAATTTACCCACTATTATTTCATCAGGTATATTAAAATCTTCTTGCAACATATCAATTTCTCTTATGAACTCAATATGGTTGTACTCTCCTTCACCAGAGAATGTTGTTCATTCTTATAATTTGGGAATATCTTTTGCAGAAATAGCATTCTCTCCTAGAAAAGGGTTTAGACTTCCTTTTACTTAAAGTTTCTCTTCAGTCAAAGGTGTGGAATTTCATGGCATATGTGGATTTGGTTCATAACTCTTATGAGTTTTTTCTACATGTGCAAGTATTTCATCTTTCAATTTCTGCCTTTCACTGTCACTCCTTGCCAAATGTATGGAAAATTGATTGGTATTATCAACTACTGTTAAAACATTATTTTTCAGAATCTTAAGGTGTTCATTAATGTTTGTAGTGGAAATATCTTCCATTTCATCATCTTGGACTTGATATTTACTCTCAATTCTGTCACATGTATTGAAGATTAATTCAATTTTGGCAATTGTAAACTTATGCAATTCAGCAGAATGTTTGTTATTCTTTTCTATTTCATTGATATCCAATGTTATTTTAGTTAACTTTGCATCAATTTTACCAAGTTCTACATTAATACTAGTTTTAACAAAGTGTATTTCTTGTATTATTTGCGTGGAAAAGTCCTTTTCATCCTTTCCTGCTCCTTGGCTGTGAATTCCATAGGAGTCCTGGCCATATTTAAGACACTGTCCACTGCTGAAGGCTCCAATTTGGGGATCCTGTACCCCTGTGGGTAAGGTCTGTGCCAATTGGCTTTGCCTTTGCCCTTTCCTTGATGGTTCTTGTGACCTCTATGCTTCTTCTGAGGTCCTTTGAGCTTGTCTTTGGACACTTCTGGAGCTGTTTTGGAGCTGGTAGATGCCACTGGGCCTTCTTTCTCCAAATCTGGAGTCATTTCCAGTTCCTTCTTGTGGTCTATGGATAAAAGACTTTGTTTCTTCAACCAATTCTTCATTGTTTTGACCTTTTCTTTGCAAGACAGTGGGCTCCACCCTCCTAAGAGCTCTATGGTCCTCTCCTGACCCAGAAAGCTGTTGATGTGTAAGTAGGAGTTCATTCCCCCTGCCAAAGGCTTGAGCATAGTTCCCACTCCTCTTCTTTTGCTTCTCTGTCAAGTGTTTGTATTGGAACCAATATATTTCTATTTCTGCCACTTGGAAATGGTTCAGCCCTCAAAATATTACCTTCATTTAGTTCAGGCTCAGAGTTCACATCAAAGTTTGTGGGTAAAGACCTTGGGGAATGGAGGGAAACCCTGGCATCCTCCAGACATGTCTTTCTTGAGGAAGACTTTCCAGATCTGGCCCTGTGCTTGCCTCTTCCTTGTCCACATCCATCTGGTTGGCTTTAATATTTGCTTCCATTTCTGGTATGCACCATTTTACACGTCAATTTAATCAAAAATGAAAGATAAAGACAGCAAAACATACCTTTTGGTGGTTGTTTGGCTTTTGCTGTTCTAAATAAAGTGCCTCTTTTGTCAATTTGTAATTCAATGCTTTCTTCAGATTCTGGACTAGCAATATATCCCTTACTCAGCTTATTACCAGCTGCACTGTTGTAAGGTTTGACTATGAAACAATAAGTAAAAATTACTAATTATTTACTTATTGTACTCTGAATGTCCTTATAATTGAAATAAATAAGATTAAAATAATACTAATAATAAAGAAATATTATTATTATGGCGTAAAAATATTATATTATTAAATAAATATAATAATATAATTAATATTATAAATAATATATTAATATAAAATAATTAATATATTATAAAGCTCTTTATTATTGTTACCAACAAATAATAAAGGCGTAAAAAATTGTTTTTATTAATAAAAAACAATTAATAACAATAATATTACTAATATTAAAGTTATGAATTAATATAAATACTATTTATATTAATTAAAGAATTATTAAGAGAGTAATAATAGAGAAATTATTATAATAAGAGAAAATAACCTACTTTTAACACTTAATATAATAATTTTGAAGTATTTTACGCCAAAAAATATAAATACAACCTTTTCAAATTGTATTTACAATAAAAATAAAGAAAATTACAAATTATTCAGTATTTTTACGTGGAAATGAGTTTTAGAGAGATTTTTAACAAAAACAATTAAATAAATGATTTAATCACGTCAAAATAGATGATTATAGCAAGGTGGTCTTTGGTCTTTAATAATATAACAGTTTTATATATAAAGAATAAAGAAAATTACCTTTGATTTGATTGATTTAATGTTTTTGATGCGTCTGAGGGGAAAATAGAGTAAAAAGAGCTCTATTTATAGTAAATACCTCCCTCCTAGAGTCCAACAGGCTTCTAGTAGACGTGTACTGATCATATCCACTGGAATTGATCAATATTTTAAGGTTTGAGGGTGATTACATCATGATCAAACCATATTACATCATTATTACACCATTATTTAGAGTTATCACTATAACTCTAAGTTTGATGACATCAGAGGCTTGGCAGAACCCCAAATTTCGTTGATTTTATTAGTTTTAATCATAAACTAATAGTATTCACCAATTTTATCACTCTTAAGACTGTTAAACTTAATTTAAGGTTACAGTATGTGATCATAACAGCTCAATTTAAGCTCAAACTTTGATCCTCAATAACCTTTAAGGGTTTCACGCTACAGCAATTCAGAGAGTGAATTCTGATAGCCTGACATAACGTTATTATGCTGCCAAGAGCTTTTCATTACATCATCAAAACTCTAATTTTGATGATTTTTCTTGTAACCCATCTTTTCTGTCGAAATTTAATATTTTAAACTTCAAACCATGATTTCAGGGGGTTATACCCTGAATTTAACAATAAAAATTACGTCATTCTTCTCGAATAAACTAGTAGAATCCAACTGTATACTTTTTTTTAAGTTTGGACTACTTTCACAACAAAGTGGTCAACAGCTCTGTTGATTTTTATCAATATTTCCTCATACGTCTTAACCTTTTTTATAATTTGCAAAATAAAGTTCATATCTGTGTTCTTACAGTAATTACGTGGTAACTTTATTTTTGGTTCATCATTCTAGCATGTATAGTTTAGAAGATATTAGCTATGATCACTGAATATATGCGTTGACCAAAAAAGTGCATATATTCAGGATAATTCCTTAAGTATTGATTTTGGGAATTAGCTTATTAATTGTTTTATATGTGGAATTTTGTGGGGAATCCACTGGTACAATTTATTTCACATGTTGTTTCATTAGTTTCTGAGATAAATAAGGTTTTATGATTTTTATAAGGTATTATACCTTATAATTCCTTAAATATTGACTTTACAGATATGCCATAAAAGTGGTATATGTGTATCTTTCCATGGGGAGTCCAATGGTATAATTTATTTCACATGTTCATTCATTGGTTTTTAAGTTAAACCAATTTTAGTACCAATTTATGGTATTTTTTGTATATTTGAGTAATTATTTTTAGTGTATAATTATTCTAATTAATTTTAATATAATTATATTAAAGGTATAATTATTATTAATCTTTTTTGTGACCTTATTGGATATGTGGTCATATCTCAAAGGCTCACAACTGTACTTGATTAAGGACACTTGAAAAATTGATACAAGAAAGAAGTTTGTTATTTTTTATGCTTTTAAGATCTTTTTTATAAGTTTTATTATTTTTTAATATATAAAAAGAATGATTCTGTTTAAAAAAAATAAAATTTAATAATTTGAACTCCAAATTGATTCAGAGTAAGTCAAAGAATAATTTTATAGGTTATTGGATGTGAAAAAGCCACATGTAAAAACAGTATAAAATTAAACCAAATTCCTCAATGAAAAGGATTTCAAAGATATAGATTATTTTAACTCTAAATTGAAAGAAAAATAACTATTAAATTAACAGATTTTAGATCTTAAAAATACATTAATTAAGGGTACAAGGTTCAAAACAAAAATGGCAGGCCCCCAAATGTAAGGTTTGTCTATGAAAATGTTGATAATATTACCATTAATCCACAGTTCTATGACTGTTCTTATGAAATATAATGATAAAAATTATTATGACCACAATTAAATGATTAATTACTTAATTCTTTCTTTTACTTGTTATACACTACAAGTGATTATAACAGTAAGCAGTAATTGTCTACAAGAATCAATTACAAGAATAATTGAATAATAAAAAACTTCTTTATTAAAATAATAAAATTATTTTAATATATAATTATTTTTTACAAGAATAATTCTAAAACTAGCTCTTGAATAAAGCCATTATTAGAGAAAAACTTTGAGAATTAAGATAAATCACTCACTAATACTCCAAAGAGCTTTATTGAAAGATAATAGTAGAGAAATTTGACGGGTAATGTGGATTGAAAGAATTAAAATTGATTTATAACAAGATTACAACAATATATAGTTTATTTCTATGATTTCACGTCTTTCTGATTGATTCTGAAAGAATAAAACACTTAAGAAATGATTAACTAATACTTACTTGTTGTTAATAATGGTATGATTGGATAATAAGATGATTTTTGAAAAAACAGCAAGAGGAGGCCTCTTTTAAGTCTAAGACAGCTCAAAGAGGTGTGCCATGGAAAAAACTAAAAGCCAGTAAGTGAGAAAACAATAATCCTTTTTGGATTGATGATTGCATCATCTGTTGTCATGTGAGATTATCATAATTACTTATTTGATGCTTTTATGTGACTACCAACCCATTTATGGTTAAGAATAAAAGGAGTAACAATTTTAAATCTTATTTTATTTCAAAATAGTCATTGATTTCTCAAATTTATCAATTTTATTGGCTATTCTTTCACAGATTGTATTTTCTGTGAATTTTTGAACAGTCAGTGTTTCATGTGGAATATTCAAAAATGGACTGTAAGTAAAGCTTTGCATTTTACTTATAAAGATGTAATTCCTTTTGGTTTCTTTACTAATAGTACTGCTTTTAATTGGTCCTGAAAGCTTCAGAAATTTTCAGTGAGAATTTTATTTTTAATAAATTTTTTTAGAAGTTTTTTACCTCAATTCTACATAGAATTGCAAATAGCACTATATTACTGGTTTCTATGAGGTAAATCAATGGATACTAGTCCAAAAAGGTTTTTAATTACTCTTTTAGGGTTTATCCATGGAAAATCTTCAATAATTAACATTTTTACAGGAGTCTAAGCTGCTCTTTACCTTGTTGGCACATCAAAATAGTAGCTTATTTGCAATTTTCTTATGATTTAATGACATTTTAACTTGGTAACCAAGTTTCCAAAAGGTTTTAGTATAATAATTGGGCCAAGATCAGCCATGGATCTAAGCTTTAGAGATATCCATGCCTCAGAGGCCTCAGAAGTTGGGTACCCTGGCTCTCTTTGATGTCTTTTGTCCCCCTTAGCTATTTTCACATCACAAATAGAAATTCAGGCTTAAAGACTGATCTCCACTATGGGTGTATCAAAGCTTTATGTAAGAATACGGTAATATTAAGTGCCACAAACATGCATAGCACTATTATTAGTGTATATGTCACATGGGATTCCTCACATTCCTATTATTTTGGCGTGAAATTGAGAAAAACAAAATTTTTCACAATTTTTCTATGTGGTATTGAAGTATTTTCCATATTACCACCTCTTAGAGTTAATTCAAGCTTATTCACTCTATGGAGTTAGCCTAGGTGAATTTTTGTGTAGAATCCAAATCTGGCCTTAAATTCATGGATTTACTTACTCACAAAAAAGTTATTCATCTTTTCTGAAATAAAAAATGATGAATTTTGAATATATGCATGACTTATGGCTTATGCAGAGTTCAAGATTTATTTTCAAATATAGTTGTGGCCTATTTGGGTATGTAAAATATACCTCAAGGCTCACAATATACTACAGGTCCTATTTCTTTATGTTCTTTGGATCTAAAGTGAAATTTTCTCAAAGGAATCGTCATTTTTACTGATTGTATTTTTCCCCCAACTCTAGATAATCTATCTATATGTTCTTCCCAGGTCCTAGAAAAAAAATAACATCATCAATATAAATCATAAACCATCCTTCTGAAAGTTTTTGAGGAAAACTTTCATCAATAATTCTGAGAATGTGAAGGTTCACTTTTGATACCAAAGGGCATCCTCAGGTATTCATACACTCCACAATGAACAATAGTTCTCAAATAATTTCTTTCTCTTTCTATAACCACATTTTCAAAGAATCCTTCCAGGGAATTTTTTGTTCTGATTTAAACTTCAAAGCTCTAATATCCCCAACCATTCTGGATTTCCCATTATGCTATGTCACTATGACTGGTGTAGTGTTTTATTATTATTCACTGTTCAAAAACTTTCTTATCACATCAAGGTTCAAGAGTTCTTTCATATAAAGCCCAAGGGCTTCTCTTGATTTTGGGCTTTCTGGGTATGCAGGCCCCCTTGAGAGTGGGGGGTAAGGTCTTTCAATGTTCATAATAATTGTAACTTCATGACCAATACTTTCCCCTGATGGCTCTCTATCTAATGCAAAGGCTTCTTTCTAGCCATACAGAATACTGGAGAGTTCCTTTTCTTGTATTTCAGTAAGGTTAAGGCTTACTTTGGCTTCATTGATCTGTTCTGATTTAAACTCCTCTAAATTCAAGCTGACTGGTGATATTTCATTTCCTGTAATTTATCTTTCAAAATGTAAAAAGGAAGGTTTTTGATTCTTATTTCTACCACTAGTAGAGTACATGTATTTGTTTTTAGGTAAATCTATACCATACAGGATTAGATAATAATTCCCCAATATAAAATAAGTACTAAGCAGTTTTTGATAACAACAAACTCAACAATTATTCTTAAGTTGTAATCTGTATGTTGGAATATCACATTAGATTGAGGTATTCCAAATGGATACATTGGATTACTTTCACTGTTGAATTTAATTTCATCAATTGGTAACAATTTATCTGCAAAAGTTGGTACATAATTCTTGAGAAAAGGCTTACCAACACAAGAGCAGAAGGCCCTGGGTCAAGTAACATTTGAATGTGTTTTTTCATCAATCACCACTCCTGTTATGAAGGAATCTCCAGCTTAAAACTCTTTTGCTGTGCTTTGGTTGGCTTTCATAAGCTTTTTATCTTGAATTTTTGATAAATCAAGCTGACTGTTACTCAGCTGTGGTAATTTAATGTAATATTCCATGATGTCAAATTTGAAATTGATATTTTCTATATATCTTGGAGATTCAGAAAATATTGATAATTTCTTATCTGAGTATTCTTTATTCAAATCTTTTTCTTCTTCATCATCATCATCAGGTTATTTTTCCATTTTAATGACATTGATTTCCCCTCTTTTTGGACATGTATTGGCTAACCTTGTGGTACTTTGTAAAATGTGGCAATTTCTGATTGTCTCTACAAACTTATTTTTGATATTACTAGAATTCTCTTTGTGGTTTTAGTCCACAGAATCTTTCCAAAGTGTAGTAATCTTTGTTTTAAGATTCATCCCATGAGACCCAATTTTGTTTATAGTGGGTACTTCTTCTAGTATCTTAATAACCGCATCTGCTCATGACTTTTCAGAGGTCCTCCTTTTCACAGTTGAGAAATTCTCCTCCACATTGTCTCACAGCTATTTCATGGATCAGAAATTTTGATACGTCAGGATACAATGCTGTTAGTCTTTTCTTCTGTTGTAAAACCCATGGTAAGGCTCTGTCTCTGTCAGAATTGAATTTTTCAGGTTCAAATTCTGTTTAAAATTTAAACCTCCAAGAATCATTGGACAATTTTGTTATAATTTGTGTTTTCTATTAAGTCCAAATTTGGTTTCCATGTGCTTTTCTTAGCTTGCTATACCATCTATGACATGATTTGGTAAAAAAGGCTTCACATTTTTCTGTTACAAATCTGTCTGGTAGTTCAAATTCTTCTTTTAACATGTCAATACCTCTGATGAACTCCATATGGTCAAATTGTTCTTCACCACCTAAGTGAGGCCATTCATTAAATTTGGGTACCTCTTTCAAAAGCCCTTTTCCCATTGATGGTTCCAAGTTAGGGAAAGAGGTGGAAAACTTGTTTTTTATTTGTTATTTTTGGTCATCAAATACTTTCTGTTTGGAATTTCTTATACCCTCACTTTTATTGAGAGATGTAGATATCCTTGAAAAGGTGTGCAGTAATTGTTCAATTCAATTCAATTTACTGTTAATAAACATTGTGAAGCTCATGAATTAATGTTAAAAGTCTTTTTTTAATTTTATTAACCAAATTCTACACGTGGCTTCTTTAATTGTCATTTCTTACCATAATTCTGTTTTTCTAGTGTTATCAGAAATAGCTTGATTCAGCTTCATTCTTATTCTTCATACTTCTTCTTTTTAAGTATCAAAGCAATTTTTCAAGGAAATTTTATTTTCCTTTAATTCATAAAATTAATTTGCAATGTCATCAAGGATCTTCTTATTATCTTTTTTGATAATATTTATGGCTTTATTTATTCTTGTCTTAATCATTTCATAAATATTTAATTTAGAATATTTCTTTGTTAATTATTTTAGTGTGATAGATTGTTCATTTATTCAATTTTAAAATGAAGTTTCACTATTTTATGCTTTAAGTGTTCTTGAAAATTTCTCAAAACACATTAGTGTTTCATTTCTTTGGCTCAAGCCTCAATTAATGGTCTTAGGATTGTTACAAATTCTCAAATTTGTATTGAAAATATGACTTATCATATGACCTATCATTCCTGCTATTTTAGTCTGGCTTTCTCTCTGTTTTGAGCTTAAATCAGAGTCCTGGCCTTATTAAATACTTTTTCCATGGTATCTTGTTCAATATTTGGGATTCTTTAGCCTTGGCTGTATGGTTTAGTGTGTGGTGCTCCACCTTTTTCCTTTTAATGATCTTGTGGCTTCTTTATCACATTGGGATTTCTGCTGCTGTCCAATGGGGTATTTTTGGCATTTTTTGGGGTTTTTGAGGGTTGGTTTTCCTCCATTATTCTTTTCCATCAATGAATTCCACCAATTAAATAACTTTCAAGTATTCGGATGGCCCAGAAGTTTTATCACAGTCAGGTGGTATATAATGAAGTTTTTTTAAATGTCTTCTAGAATTTGATATTCTTTGTGCTGAAGTGCATTGTTTTATAGCTTCTATCTGGCTTTTCAAATATCCACTGAGGCTTCCTGTGTAAGTGGCAGCTGTATTTGAAGGTGAAACATTGTCATAAGCATCAGAATGGAATAATTTTCAGTTTGGGAATCTTTTACTGACCCTTTTCCTTCTTAAACTGATTGGCTTCTGCCATAATTATAGATATAGGCTTTTTGGGAGCTACTTGATAGGTTATAGCTAGCTCCTTATCTGGTTCAAGGCATAATTATAAGTAAAAAAGCTCAAAAATAGTAATTTTACATGAAAAAACTTAGTATTGGCCAAATTCTTTGCTTTTTTGGAGAGTATTACTAATGTTCAAATTGATTAATTCTGAGGAAATTGGATCTAGTTGATTCTTCTGAGTAATAATGACTGTACTATTATTATCATAGCTGACAGTACTGGATATCATAATTATAGTGACTTCTGAAGCTTTTTCAAGATTTTCTTGTCTTAAAGAGCTTTCAGACACTAAAATTAATTAACAAAGCCATTATTTTAAGTAAAAAAAAGGGTTTTCCAAAAAAATGGAAAATAAAGCCTCACTTATTGATTTTTTTGAATTATGAGTATTTTTTATGAATTTTAAGCTTTTAAATATAAGAAAAAGGATTAAAAATGGTAAAAATATATTTCACAGGTAAAAAAAATAGATGGGCCCCCAGATTCAAGGTGTGGATATGAAACTTTGATTAAACATCAAGTACTTTTCCTGTGCTCAAAATGTTTTTGAGGTGAGATTATGTAGAAATATTAATCTTGAGAGTTTCAAAGCAAAAATGTGCCAAATGATTTTTTTTAGCTTTTTTAGTATAAAACAATAATATTATAAATATTCATTGTTTTACCAACAATGAAAATTTATCCAAAAATACTCTACAAAAGCAATTTAAATTGGAATTAATTAAGCAAATACCTGAGGACAATTTAATTGAGGGAAGAGTCTCTGATATGAATATTAAATAGAAAAAATTCCTTAAATTTACCATAGTTAATCTGAAAACAAAGTGACAGAGCTAACATTGATTAAGGATGCTTTCATATACCTTTGTGGTGGTTAAAGGGTAGAAATTATTCTAAAGAGTTACAAGAAGTGATTATAGTTATATTTCATGTGCTTAAAAGGCTTAAAATGATTTAAAAAGTGGTGGTTGGATCTTTTCATTAATTTTTTGAGAAATATTTGAACCAATTATAAAAGGAAGATATTTCAACATTAAGAGAAAATAGGGGAAAAGAAAACATTGTTTCATAGAAACCAATTCTCTTCCTACAAAAGTGAATTTCACTCTAAAACAATTTGAGAAACGCACTTAAAACAAAAAATCCAATGATGGAATCATTGAGCCCTGGTTTGGACCAAAAAGGGGCAGGATTTGGCCATTTCAGTCCCCTGAAGCAGCCCTTGTTATAGTAATAGTTGATTTTTAGGCTTGTGAACACATCAGATTGTGTTTAGGAGATCTCAAAATCTGTTGAACTTTTTTAGAAAGTATTTTTAAATAAATGATAGTCTTACCCCCTTTGAAACTGTTAAAACAGCCTTGGTTGGTATCACAACCTCATCATAAATTGAGTCACAGACCCTGTGACTCAATTCCAGGCCAAAGGTGATGATCTTTTGCATTTATTTTGACATCCCACAGCTTTCAGAAAGGGATCTGGGGAGTCTGGTACCCTTGGAGTCAAGATTCCTTTTCCCCAAAAAAATCAATCTTTCCAATTTATTTTTCTTTAATTCCTCATCATGTATTGTACTTAAAGATTTTCATATTTAATTCAATTTAAAAATCACAGTACACAACTGGAATTCTGAATTCCACATATTTAAATTTAAGTTCACTTATGTAATACATGTGCCCAGTTTGACATTTCAATTGATAATCCTTCAATTCCTCATAACTTCAAGACTAAAAACCACACCTTTGTTTAAACAAAGGCTTATGGCTAAAACCACATGTGATTTGAATCAAACTAAGGCTTTGAGAATTTTAAGTTTTTTTATAGAAAATACTAAAAACTTAATTTAAGCTTATTTAGAGTTGAGTCCCAGAACTTTCACTCAGAGGAGACCCCACCTGATTTTTTATAAGAAATCCAATTTTAATAAAATTGGTATGTATTTTTTTATTGTAAAAAAAGCTATAATAATTTTTATCAATTTTTTTCCAAAAAACATTTTTGTTTTAATATTTTTGTTAAAAATTTATTTTTACTTCATTATTTCAGGTAAAGAAATATTTTTACAGCTTTTGTTAAGATTAAAATTTCCATGTATATTGTATTTTTATATTTAAATTTTTTTTTTATCTTTAAAAATAAATTCATCATTTTCAATTATAGTTTACTTTAATTTTTTGTGGTCTTTTGGGTATATAAAAATACCTCTAAGGCTTTCAAAAAAGCTTTCCAGATTCCTTAATGCAGGAATAAGAATGCAAGGAATAACAAACCAAATTTACAATTGATAAATTTATGTTTCAATTATATACATGAATTTATAATAAATATAGAAGCCCAATAAATAAAGTAAATTTGTTATTAGCTTATAATTAAAGACTTGAGCCTTAGTCGGGCATAATCTTTAAAGAAATCTAGCACAGACATATTAGAGTTATTTGAAAAATTTAAATTCCCATATAAACTTAAAAATTTGGAAATATCAACCCAACCAGAAATGCTTCATCAAGTCAAATTAATAATTTTTCTTCAGGAATTAATTTAGTTCAATCAAAGTCAGAATCAGAAAACAGAAAGCGGTGATGATGATCAGCTGGAAGATTTAAGCTTAGGGCTTGAATAAAATGAAAAAATCTAAATATTATTTCTATTTTCAAGATTTAAACAGGAATTCTAGTGAAAGGAGTAAATGGCGATTGAGATTTAATATCATAATCTATTATTTTCTTAATCAAGACTCCCCATATCCCAATGTATCACTTCTTCATAATCAAGTGATAATATAAATGAATCAACATGGTATCATTGAATTTAGAGAACGAATTTAATATAGACAATTTCAAAGGGGAAAGCTATACATAAAATCTCAAATGAAACTCCCAAAGAATGATAAGATATCAATTATTCACTGAAAATATACAATAAAAACTTTATAACACAGTTGCAGTGACAGTTTTGAAGAAATCTTACATAAAAAATAGCATATGCAGGTTAATTTCTTTCAATACAAACAAATACTAAGCAACTAAAAGAGAAATAATCATAGTTCAACTGTAAGGGAAGATCACACAAAAGCTTGTATCTTACAGGAACATGTTTTCCACTAGAGCATAAAATACCAATACATGCATACAATAAAACTGTATCTTGATACAATACACCCCATTCACAGATTTTATAAAGAAGATCTTCAAAAGATAATGTAGAAATTCACATTCTTAATGAATTATAAACAAACGAAAGCAATACAGGCTCACACAAAGTCTATATCTTATTTCATCATAAACAATATCGCACAATTTATAAAGCATTGGTAAATAAAGCTATATTTATCTTTAACACAGCATCAAACATTTACTTTCTCCAACTTAATTAGTTTGAAAGAAGTTACTCATGATGGTGCAAGGGAATAATAATTGATTTTCCAAGATAAAAGGCTTACTTATTAATGATTAAACAAGCCGAGATTAATCATTATTCATTAAAATGCTTGAATCTCCATATGAAATGATAGTACTATAAAGTCAAACTGAAATAATATTTCTCTTCAGGAAGTTTTTCAAAATTGATATTAGAAATATGAAAGAACAGGAAAATTTAAAATAATAATTTATGCATATCTTTTCAAATTGAATCGCATTGCATTCAATAAAAAATTCAGTATTTTCTCCACTTTCTTCACTCCCAAAAAAAACATGAGCTGAATTATCTCAATTTTATCATATTTCTTTGATAAAAAAATTCCCACTGATAAAATCCTCTCAGTAAACCATAAAAAATTCACAAAACCTTTATTTCATTGGTAATTAATAGTATAATTTAGGGTGAATACTCAAAAATCTGAGATTAGATGTGATCAATCAACCTTGTTGGTAATAAACTGGGTTTACATGTCATTTTTTACATCAGGGTATGGTAATGACTAGCAAAAAGGTATGTCCACTCCATTTTTTAAGTCCCTTGTTTTTGGAAAGCTCTATGTAGCCTCAAAAGGTATGGATAAAGGGCTTCTCTCACTCATTTTCCAAAGAATCATGGAGCACGTTTGCACCTTCCAGTAACACAAAATCCCCTTATCTAAAAGAATATATATATCTGAATATTACTATTGTAGTTGTGAAAGATCTCAGTAGCCTTTCTTGGTAGCTTAGTACTCTTCAATAGAGAGTAGTAGCTATATCCAAATATTATTTAAAAGAAATGAATTATTATTATTATGAGATCCATTATTCCTATTATTATTCTCATTATGAATAATTTAATTGAAATCAAAAGGAAAACAAAAGTCATTAGTAAAATATTTGATTAGTCCTCTTAAATCGCTGTTATCTTATTCTTAATCCATCTTCCATTAAGCTCAGTGAGCCTATAAAGCTTTTATATATTCCAAAACAATTTATCTTATGGAAAGAAAGATATGATTTTTGATTTCATTTACAAATATAGTTTTGAATAAAGTTTTAGACCATAAGGTTATTGATAGGTCTGATTTAGAGACTCCTGATATATCTTCTCCACTGTTTAACAAATTAGCTTGATCTTAGTTTGTGATTCTCTTTATGTTTACTATTTGGTATTGTTTTAAAGGTCAGACCATGGCTATTGGAAAATTTTGAATCTCAAAACAGACTTACCAACACTTTCATCCTGAATAAATAATATCCAAATTCCTATTATTTTTGAAACTAACTGTGTTTTTTTGCATTTTTTGGATTTGAAATAGAGTATAAAATGAAGTATTTGTATAGTTATCTCTGTCACAACCATTAAAAATAATGCCCTGCGATAAGATTATAGCAATCCTTTTCCATATCTATCATCTTTGGCTAATCTTTCCAAATTGGTTGTTTAATCATCTGGGGCCATCCTTTCCCCTTCACCAAACCAGGGGAATCTATGATGATTTTTTTCCTTTAGGAACTTTTGAGAATTACCCAAGAAAAAAGGAAAAATTATCATAAATGGCTTTTTTGGGTCATTTGTACTTTAAATAAAGTTTTAACCATTTTGATGAATGATGAACTTTTTTGTAATTTTGTATCAAGCAAGGGAAATATTCCCAAATGGCCATATTGGGAAATTTGGGCTGTATTTGAATTATTTCACATTTTTTCATAAACACAGTTTACATTCCTTTTAGGCTCATTTGTGCAAAAAACACCAAATCTGTCCAAGCCACTCTTACAGCCCCTGAAAGCCATTAAATTACATTTTCTCCCATTGGTACAGGAAATTCTCCAGAAGACATTTCACCACATTTTCCCTTCAATATCAACAAGTGGGATAGATGGTGTTATAAATTATTATTCACCTTCTCTCCCCACCAACCCAATGGTGACAAAACCAAGGGGCCATCCTTCGAATTCAGGATACCTTCCCAGCCCTCAAGGCAAAATACTTCAAGAGGTACACTCAGGGTTCAAGCACAAGTGTTTGTATCAACACCAATCACTTCATCCCTCAAGTATTGCTTCATTTTAAATATGCATTATTTCACCAAGGGGATACTTGCAAGTTTTATTTTGGGAGGACACAGGGTACCAAAAGGTCTACCCCACACCATTACACCACTGCAATTTTCCTAGTCCTTCATATTCTGAGGAGCTAATGCATCACACATTTCAAGGGATATACAATAGGAAGTTCTAAATCAGTTTTCAAGTTTCAAATCTTCATCAATCTGTCTTTAAATCCATACTCATCAAATACAGTATTCTTCCTCATTGGCCTGTATTTTGGCGACAGAAACTGGGAAGACTATTAAACCCAATTCATCTTCCAATATGGCAAGGTGCATTTCCCCAAAGCATTAAATACAGATCAACTTGAAGTATAAAGCAATCAGGTTCTCAAATTTTCACATATACAATCCTCCCTTTTAGCTTTGGTGGCTTTTTCAAAGGTTAATTTATCTAATAATATTTATTTTTATCTTTATGGTGAATACTTATATTACCAATAAAGTCATTTTCACCCTTTAGTTTCCTATTCAGTGCATATTTGTGGTCATATCCTTTAATTATCCCTTTGTTTATTCTGAAAGCTTGAAGCAGTGATTAATGACCTACTTTGTTTTATCTTTTCTATTTGCCTTTTCTTATTTTAATCTTATCTTTCACATGAATTTTATTATTTTCCTTGATTCTTTTGGAGTATTCCAAGTGAGCTCCCTCATTACTGAGTGAAAGGCCACTTTTGTTTTTCACAAGAGCACCTGTGAAACTGGATTAGTTATCTCATAATTCCTCACTCATTCTGTTCTTTCACTAATTCATATCAATTATGACTCTTTAATTTTTATGATCCTAATTACTTCTAATGACCTCTCAACTATCCCCCATTGATTCTTGAATCTTACGAATTGGGATCTGACCCACTTTATTTTTTATTCATCTTAAATTTCATCAGTAAAATCATCATCATCATAATTTATCATTTTTTTTCATCATTGAAATTCAAGAAAGATTTATCTTCAAGATATGGATGCTTATTTTAAATTCCTCATCTCAAGATTTCCTTTGATTAAATTCATTCTTTTGATTAAAAATTAATATTTTTTCATAAATTTATTCTCCTCCAAAAGTTGATATTTTCTTATCCTTCAAGAATTTTTTTTAATCCTCCTCAATATTGGTTTGATTGATTTATTTACCTAATTATTTATTTTGATTGATTGATTTCCTCAATAATTAATTAATTAATATTTTCATTGAGCTTCAAGATTTTAGTTAACTGACTAATTTAAATTTTTACAAATCAAGTTTCCTTTTTTGTCTTCAATTTTATTTTAAGTTCCTTCTGAATAATTATTTCTTTCCAAAACTTACCTCCTTCATGAAAGACTAGATCTCAATATAGAGCTCTATCTAATCTCACTACTACTAGCAGCATACCATCAGTTCCTCAATTGAGTTCTAACCTTTATATATGACCCATTTTGGAAAGAGAAGAACCATCCAGGAAAGAAGCTAAAATACCTAGAAGATCAAGCTCCTTTTCAGGCACTGTTAGATTATTTCCAAGAACCTCAAAGACCAATATTCAAGGCCTTGGTAAATTTAGGGGGGAGGAGGAGGGTAATTTTGTGAAAGTGGAAGAGTCTGATGATACTGAAGTCCTTTCTTCCCAGGAAGGGAGGCCCAAATATTCTGATGAACTAACTCTAGTGCAGTCTTATCATAGTAACCCAGCTATGTTTTCAATTCTCCCACATATGGCTAAGTTCATTAGCCAATATCCAGAAGATCCATCCACTGAAGCTTCAAGAGACTATATATGAAGTTACCAGACTTTTTTGATGGTACTCCATCCTACAATCCCATAAGCTTTTTTCAGTTATTCCAGCTCATCTTCTATAATTAAAAGCAAATATTTTCTGAAGATAGGAAGAAAGTGTATTATGCTACATTATTTATCACTGGAAGGGATGGAAAATGAATTGAGCCTTCTCTTTCAAATCTCACTAAAAATAGATCCCCACTACTTCCTTGATATATGGTTTGGTATTCCATACCTGTTCTTCCAAGGTTCAAATCCACAAGATCAAAGCCAAAAATTCAATTCAAAAATAATATATATATATATATATATAATAAAAATGAAAAGTGAAAGATGAAAATGAAAATTTTCAAAAAAGATAAAGAAAATTATATCAGAATATCAAAAATAAATATTTTAATTGAATATAAATCAAAGTGTAAGGTGTGGATATGAAAATTTGATTAAAAGTCAAGTACTTTTCCTGTCCTCAAAATTTGTATAAGGTAAAAATCAATTAAAAATAGTAAGAAAGTTTGTTTTTAAGAGAAAACACGCCAATTTCATTGTTTATCACTTTATTAGTATAAAACAATAATATTATAAAGATTTATTGTTTTACCAACAATAAAAATTTATCCAAAAATACTCTACAAGAGATATTTAAGGCTACAAAAGAAATTTCTTCAAGAGCAATTTCAATTGGAATTAATTGAGCAAAGAACTGCAAGAAATTAATTGAAGAACAGAGTCTTTAAAAATAATATTAAAGAAAAAAACATGCCCAAAATTGACCAGAGTGAATTTGGAAACAAAGTGACAAAGTTAACAGTGATGAAAGATGCTTTAATTCACTTTTGGGGTGGTTCAGGGGTAAAAATGATTATAAGAGTTACAAAAAATTATTATAATGGTTTTTTCACGTGGTTAAGAGGTTTAAAATGATTTAAAAAAGGTGGTTGGAACCTCTTATTGATTGGTTTAACAGTGTGTAAACTAATTATAAAAGGAAAAGATTCTAACATCAAGAGAAAAGTGGGGCAAAGAAGACATTCTTCTATAGCCATCAATTTTCTTACTCCAAAAGTAAAATTTACTCTTGTAAGTCGTGAAAAACAGTCTGAAAACAGAAAAGTCAATTATGGCATCATTGAACCCTGCTTTAGACCAAAAAAGGGCTGGTTTAAGCCATTCTTAGCCATTTTAGACCCTTAAATCAGCTATTACTATAGCAATACCTGGTCTAGAGCCTTCAAAACACGTCAGAATGTGTGTAAGAGGCGTAGAAACCAGTTAAAACTGTTTTTACTAACATTGTTTTAGCTTAAGGGTAGTTTTACCCTCTTGGAAGCAGTTAAAACCACCCTGGTTGGTATCAAAACCTCATCATCAATTGAGTCACAGACCCTGTGACTCAATTCCAGGCCAAAAGTAATGAACTTTTGCGTGGATTTTGACATCCCACGCCAGTCAGCAAGGATTTTGGGGGTCTGGCTCCCCCTTAGAGCTAGAGTTCCTTTTCCCCCCCAATTTATTTTTTCCTTTAATTCCTCATCATGTATTATACTTGTAATTTACATATGTAATTCAATTGAATTTTACAGTACAATACAGTAATAATTGATACCTCATATGTAAATCAAAGTTCACTTATGTAATACACGTGCACATTTTGACATTTCAATTGAATTCAATTGAAAATACTTCAATTTCTCATAACTTCTAAACTAAACACAACACCTCAATTTTAACACAAAAATTGATGGTTAACACCACATGTGGTGTGAATTAAATTAAAGTTTTGAGGATTTTCAATTTTTATATTGAAAATAATAAAAACTTAATTTAAGCTTATTTAGAGTTGAGTTACAAAAATTTCACTCAGAGGTAACCCCACCTAATTTTTTATGAGGAATCAAATGGTGAAATAATTTTTATATGTTTATTTATTGGATAAAAAGTTATAATATATTTTGTATAAATTTTTTACCAAAAATATTTTAATTTCATAATTTTTATTAAAAATTCATTTTTACTTAATTTTTACAAGTAAAAATGAATTTTCATAATTTTAAATTTTATTGTAATTTTATTTTTAAATATAAATTTGTATTTATGTTTCAATTTTTACTTTTACAATATAAATGAATTTATTTTATTTATATTTGTATTTTAATTGATCATTTGTGTTCTTTTGGGTATATAAAAATACCTCTAAGGCTCACACAAAGTTTACCTATATTCATATATGTACTCAGCTCCATAACATAAATAATTCTCTAATTATCATGTATTAAAGAAAACAATAATGCTATACACCTCATACTAGGTACAAGAATATTCTTAGAAATAATTCAGCTTTTCTATATATTCAATATGAATAAGCATGTGTAAAATTAAATAATTGATAAAATTACTCTCACAACATCATTTTTTAGATTTATTTACATAAAAAAACACTTACATATAAGTTAACAAAGTGCTACATTACTTAATTCCCACTTGAATGCTCTTGACCAAACATTACAGGTATCATTTACATATTAAATTTTACATAGAAAAATAATCATCTAAATACAGCTCAAGGCTGTGAAGAAGAGAAATAAGTTTAGTGGAGATAAGAATAAATTTTTAAGAAATGGTGCAATATCTGTATCAAATGACACAATTTATAATTTTACCACTACCAAAAATATCTCAAGGCTGTGCACTGAGAATAATAAAGTTCATAATGGTGCAATAAACCAAAAACTATGGTGAAATATATTTATCGGATGACACCATCTCAAATTTAACCACCAGAAAAATTCTCTCAAGGCTGTGCATAATATGAATAAATTTCAGTTCAAATATCAGTATAATTCAAAAAAAATGGTGTAAAGAGCCAAAAATATGGTGCAATATCCTAATCAAATTACACTCCTTCAAATTAAACCACTGGAAAAAATATCTCAAGGCTGTGCACTGACAATTCAAAGTTAATAATGGTACAATAAACAAAAAATATGGTGCAATATCTTGATCAAATGACACCATCTCTAATTTAGCAACAAGCAAAAATGTCTCAAGGTGGAGTCTTTCTAAGTCCCTTTTGTTTGGAACATTTATGGAGGGACCAAAATTTATAAATAAAGGGCTTCTCTCCCTGTTTCTCCCTCATGCTTCTGATTCAGACAATAATCTTGAGGATCAATCCATCCCTTCTCTAGTGGGATAATATAGTTTTATATTGAAAATATCAGTAGCTAGGCTCAGTATCTTATATTATTATTTATGATTAATTAATGAAAGAGATCTATAATATTAATGAAAGAGCTCAATATTATTAAATATTCTTACCATTATAGTAGTAGTGTTGAAGTAGTGTTTGAATATATTATAATTAGTGATCTTATCAAATTTATCAATAACCCTTATTTATAGAAAGGATATCATCTTACCCTGATACCTTGTATCATAACCCTTATAGATATATTGGATTATATTTATTCTTATCCTAATATTATTATATTAATATTATATTAATATTCTATTTCTTATATCTTACCCTTATATTAACCATAACCACCCTGGGAAAATTATCTCACCCTTAACTTATTATATCTATATTGATATTGTCATTAAATCATCTTTAAAGTTCTAATTAGCTATCACAATTATCATCAATATTAAAAGTGATCTTAAAATAATAGTCTTTAAATATCTCAATTATTCAAAAGGTGGAATTTTCTGAAAAAGGATTCAAAAAAAATTATATCATCAATGAAAAAAATTAAGCAACCCCCATTATTCAAAAAGATTTATTAGATATTACCATTATTAGCATAGTGATCTTTTATTGACAGACTGATAGATACTGCTGAATAGATTTCTCTAATTTAAAAGCCAAAAAACCAAATAGTTTATTTGTGATCTCATCAAGAGGGTATCTTTTTCAGTATATTTAGAGGAGAAGCTAATACACCTTAGCACCCATGGTTATTGGCTAATTCTGAAATTCAAAACAGACCCACAAATAATTTCCCCCTCAAGGTACTGCCTATTATTTATCCCACAACAAAAGGAGTTCTCACAATGGAGCATATTTTACTCTCAGCTATTCACTTCATTTAGTCACCCAAATGAAGCTAGAAAGTAATAAGCAGACTGGGATTCCTTAAGTAGGAAGGTAGGAGGCCATTTCTCCTTGTATATTTCTGATTAGAATTGGGAATGGGGGGAAGGGAATTTATGAACCATTATTTACCAGGTACCATGGAAGTAATAAGGATAGAATTTTTCTTCATCAAAATAGTAATCAAACCTCAAATTAAAGTTCTTCTCATTCTTGGTATTCTTCAAGCTCAAATAAAGGAGAAGAAGAAGAAGAATTCCAATTTTCAGAAAAGGTATAATATTTAGTCCTGTATTAAAAGTCCTCAAAGCAAGCCACCCAAACTTTAAATAAAGTTCCAGAACCATGAAAAGGCTTGAGTAAAGATCATGCTGTTTTCAATGGTATTCACTGTTTTCCACCCAGAGCACAATTGCTTACTCTAAACACTTGTGTTTCAAATTCTCTTTAATTTTCTTTTCTCTTCTTTATCTGATATTTTTTACAGTATTCACATTGATTATGGTTCTATCAGCTCATTTATTTTAAATAATTCTGTTCAAAATTATTCTTTCACCATGTCAGAAATCCCAAAGAATCTTCCTCATATCATTTTGGATTTCTCAGAGTCCCCTTCATTTTTTATCACTCACCATACAAAATTCATGGTTTAACTTCCTTCTTTCTTTTTATTTTAATGGAGATTTACAATTATTTATACTCCCAAGGAGGAAGAACTCCTATTTGGATTTGATTTCCTCCACTATTTCAACCCATCCAGTTATTGTTGGAAAGGGCTTATCACCTTTAATACTGATAATAATTACTTTAGTAATTCCTTATTTCCTCTCAGAAATGACTCCAGAACTGCTATCACTATAGCAGCTCTGGTTGGTGATTCTAAAACACCATATTCACCCTCTTCTGTTCAAATTAATTCCCTTAACACCCCTCAGTAATGACTAATCTCAAAGGATGAAGTTGTAAAAGAGATATAACATGTTTTAGAAGATAAATCTGTATCTTAGATTCACCTCTTTCATGTGAATGTGGACCTTCTTCCTTCATCCTATCATGTATCCCTGCACAAACTTCTGGATCAAGATAAAGATCCAGAAGAAATTTAAAAATGGTTAGGGATGTTCCTTGGGTTTATCACCAATATTTGGATGTAATCTCCAAGGTGAAAGCAGAAAAGCTTCCTTCTTTCTGTGCCTGTTATCATTATATCAAACTGGAGATTTGTCTACCTAAAGGTAGGCCTCTCTGTCCTTTATGAAATCAGGAGTCAGATACATTGTGGGCCTACATTAAAGATAATTTATAGAAAGGCTTCATTAGTCCAAGCTCCTTCTCAAAAGGAGCACCTGTCCTCTTTTTAATAAAAAGGATGGCAGCCTCTTTTTTTGTGTTGATTGCTGCAAAGTCAGTTCTGTCACTAGTAATAACAGCTACCATATTCCTCCTTTTAATCAACTTCTCACTTGTTTAAGTTGTTTTCTAACTTCTAAAATATTGTTCCTCTTAGTTCATATGACCTACATAGAATCAAGAAGTGTGATGAGCACATGACATATTGTAGAACCAAATATGGAAGCTATAAGTACCTGGTTATGCCTTTTTTTACTTTCCAATGATCCTGCCTCTCTCCAAATCATTTTCAATAAAATTTCCTCCAATCTTCTTGATGTTTATTCTGTGGTTTATTTAGATTATAGAATTATCATTTCCAATTCTGAGAAAGAGCATATCACTCATGTGAAATATGCTATCTCCATACACAGAGCTAATAACCTTTTGCATAAGGCTTCTCAGTCCCTCTTTCATGCTTCTAGTTTGGAATATGCAAATTCTTTTGATTCTTATGAAGGCCTCAAGAGGGTGGAATCCAAGGTCCATCAAATTCTCAATTGGCCACCCCCAATAAACCTTAACTATCTTCAATAATCTCTTGGCTTCACCAATCTTTTCCACCATTTTATAATGAATTAATCAAAGAAAATAATCTCACTCACAAAATTCCCCAAGAAATATTAAATTTTGCTCCTTTTTGAGGAAGCCTTTGGATAGTTTCACCAATGCAAAGAGGCTTTGGCAAGTTCTCAAGCTCTTTCTCACTTCAACTCATCTCTACAAACTATGATAGAGATCAATTCTTCTAATTATGTCTTGGTTTCTGTACTGAGTAAGGTGACTTACTCAGGAAAACATCCCATTCCCTTTCTAGCTGTGAGCTAACTCCAGCAGTGCTCAACTATTGTGGTATTCCATACCAATTTTTTTCACCAGGCTCAAGCTCATGGTACCCCATAACAGCAGTAAATCCAGCCTACAGGCAGACTTACACTCAGATTTTACACCAAAAGTTCAATTTTACAGCAAGAAGCTGGATTTAACTCATAAGACCATGGCACAGGCACCAAAGGGCAGTGTATGTGTTTAAATAAATTATTCAATTTCATTATTGATATGTAAAAATCAAGTTACATATAGCAAACTAGTTACAACAAATAAGGTACCACCCTTTAAATTACACACCCCACCCGGCTTTACTCCCCCTTATAGCTAGAGGACTCATAAAGTTAGTTACACAGCCACCTTGCATTCAACATAGAAAGTCACATGATGCAAAAGCTAAACCCCATGGAATTCCTGCAAGTCATTTTGTAAGGTTTGACTATGAAACAATAAGTAAAAATTACTAATATTTTACTTATTGTACTATGAATGTCCTTATAAATGAAATAAATAAGAAAAAAATAATTATTATAATTATGGTTTAAAATAATTATATTATTAAATTAATATAATAATATAATTTATATTATAAAAAATAATATATATATAGTAAATATATTAATATAAGATAATTAATATATTTAAAAGCACTTTATTATTGTTACCAACAAATAATAAAGGCGTAAAAAACTTGTTTTTATCAATAAAAAACAATTTATAACAATAATATTACCAATATTAAAGTTATAAATTAATATAAATACTATTTATATCAATTATAGAATTATTAAAAGTAATAATAGAGAAAAATTATTATAATAAGAGAAATAACCTTCTTTTAATGCTTAATATAATAATTTTGAATACATTTATGCCTAGAAATGTAAATACAACTTATTTAAATTGTAGTTACAATAAAATTTAAGAGAAATTCCAAATTTTCTTGTTTTTACGTGGAATTGAGGTTTTTAAGAGAAATTTAAACAAAACAATTAAATAATTGTAATAATTACGTCAAAGATGAAGATTATTATAAGATTATCTTAGGTCTTTAATAATATAAAAGTTTTATATATAAAGAATAAAGAAATTACCTTTTTCTTTGATGATTTAATGTTTTGTAAGCGTCTGAGGGGGAATAGAGTAAAAAGAGCTCTATTTATATTAAACTCCTTCCTCCTAGAGTCCAACAGGCTTCTAGTAGACGTGCACTGATCATATCCACTGGAATTGATCAATATTTTAAGGTTTGGTGATGATTACATCATGATCATACCATATTATCTCATTATTACGCCATTATTTATAGTTATCGCTATAACTCTAAATTTGGTGATGTCAAGGCTTGGCAGAACCCCAAAATTTGTGGAGTTTATTAGTTTTAATCATAAAATAACAGTATTCACCAATTTTATCACTCATATGACTGTTAAACTTAATTTAAGGTTACAGTGAGTGATCATAAATGATCAAATTAAGCTCAAGCTTTGATCCTTAATAACTTTTAGGTTTTCCATGCGACAGAAATTCAGAGAGTTAATTATAATAGCTTGGCATAAAAGTATTATGCTGCCAAGAGAATTTTATTAAATCATCAAAACTCTATTTTTGATGATTTTTCTTGTAACTCATCCTTTCTGTCAAAATTTAATATTTTAAACTTCAAACCATGATTTCAAGGGGTTATACCCTGAGTTTTATAATAAAAATTATGTCATTCTTCACAAATGAGCTAGTAGAATCCGGATGTCCACTTATTTCTAAGTTTGGACCACTTTCACAACAAAGTGGTCAACAGCTCTATTGATTTTAATCAATAATTCCTTACAGGTTTTAACCTTGTTTATAACTTGTGAAATAAAGTTCATTTCTGTATTTCTACAGTAATTAAGTGATGACTTTCTATTTGGTTCATCACTCTATCATGCATATTTCAAAAGATATTAGCTCAAATCCTTGAATATATGCGTTGACCAAAAAAGTGCATATATTCAGCTTAACTCCTTAAGTATTGACTTTGGAGATTAGCTTGTTAATTGTTTTATGTGTGGAATTTTATGGAAAATCCAATGGTACCATTTATTTACATGTTATCTCATTGGTATTTGAAATAATTAAGGATTTATGTTTTTTATAAGGTATTATTACTTATAACTCATTAAATATTGATTTTACAGATATGCCATAGAAATGGTATATGTGTATTTTACCATGGGGAATCCAATGGTATAATTTATTTCACATTTTTATTCATTGGTTTTTAAGTTAAACCAAGTTTTATACCTATTTATGGCATTTTTGTAGTTTTAAGGTAATTATTTTTAATGTATAATTATTTTAAATACTTCTTGTGACCTTTTTGGGTATGTGGTCATATCCCAAAGGTTCACACATTTAAAACACAACCACAGGAGTAACTTATCTTATATCCACAGTAACCCCACTTGAAATCTTAAAAAGCATCAAAATTCTTTACAGAACTTATCACCTCATGCAAGGCAAAACTAGTTACAACAGGCTGCATGCAGTATACATTCTTATTTAAATCTCAACCACATGACTATGCACAGCATGTGTCAAACTAAAAATCACATCATCTCATACACAACAGTAAGTTCATCAGTGCAAGAAACTATCACCTGACCTCATTTTAGAGCTCAAGAAGAAGAAAACAACCATGACACCTGCATAAATTGAACAGTCACTTCTACCAAGCCTAAAAAAAATGACGTATGCAAAGGAAATACAAATTAATCATGTGATACTACACCCACCAACAGAATATCATGTGACATAAAAAAGGCTGTGCATAAGAAAAATCCCAAGTTAAAATGAAATCACCTCATGCATGCAAGGAAAATCCAAGAATATCACATCATAATTAGTTCACAAAAAGACCATCATGTGATGAATGGAGGCTGTGCAGAAAAAAAAATATCACCAAACCTTAAATTACCTGACCCACGCAAGAAAAGTCCTCACCAAAAAAAAAGTCACATGATGGGTTCAAGAGGAATTAAAGTGGAAAAAGACAGCTCCAATGGAGGGCCCCCTGGGCTCCCAAAAGGTATAAATAGAGGGGCTCTCCCCCCCCCCCAAATTTCAAAATCCCCTCATGCACAATATATCCAATGCACATTATATCCCCTGCACAGTAGGAGCATAGGAATAATTCACCCCTCACCTAGGAGGTAGTCCAGTATATTATAGTAAATTTACTTGCCCAGTAGCTAAGCTCAGTGGAAGTATAGTGTTGAAGATTGCCCAGTAGCTAACCTCAGTGGAATCTTATTATTATTGAAATAAAAATAAAAATTACCCAGTACCCAAGATTAGGGTTATTACTCTATTAAAATATTTTATCCATTAAAATTAACACCATTTATCAAGATTTAAAATTAACTTACCCCTTTAGAAATCCAATATCAAAGAATCTTACCTCTTAAGATTAACAAATACAATTTTATCTTATTATTAACCACTTTTAAAAAAAATAACAAACCTTTAAAAATTATTTTACTCTATTATAACTATACCTTAACAAAAATTACCTTTATCAACACTCACCAAATTCTTCTGAGCACCTTAAATAGCTAATCTTACCAAAATTTTATCACCAAGAAGAAACCACTCACCCTAATTTCACTAAAAGATAAAGATTATACAGACAAGTATTTCATTAAAATCTCAAAATTTAATCAAAATCACTAATATTATTTTTCATATTATATATTGAATAGGTCTGATCTGAGACTTCTGAATTTTTTCTTCTGCAGTTGTAAAGCCACTTACTAATTTTATTTTGGTTTGTGAACTCAAAGGAAGATTTTGTTCAGTATTTTAGGAGGTGCAGGCAATACACCCTTGCCACCCTTGGTTACAGGAGTTATTAGCAATTCAAAACTAGTTACCTGTGATCTCCCCCTCCAGGTACTGCCTCATTTTAATCCCACACAAGAGGAGTTCCCATACTATAAGGTTCATGAAAAGAAAATGCAAGGCATAGTCTGTACTCTTAAGATCTTGAGGTCCCATCCTCCTCCTTTAAAGAACTTATCAATCAATCCTCCCTTCAGTACTTTATTTCTGCCAGCCTGTGACTCAAACCAAGAGCACAAGCATGACAGCCAAAATACCATAAACTAATGGTAGAACAAAATACCACCAAAATCTGGAGAAGCTCCAAACAAGCTCAAAATGTATCAAAAAACAGAGGAAACTCACTTCCTTTCAGATATACAAGTCCCATAATCATAGGACAAAGAATAACAAAGATATTCAAGCTCAAAGCAGTTTCTGAGCATAAACCTTACTTTTAACCTCTCATCTAAAATACATAGAAAGAGGCTGAAACCCATCAAATGGGTATACAAATTGAGGCTCTTAATTAAAACTATCCAATTTTACTTTTCAAATTGATCTAGCACCAAAATAAGGTCAAATAAAGGTGATTGAAATATTCACCTTCCATCTAGCTTCTACAGTTTTAGTGTGAGATACATGAAGTGGGTTTTTTTGGAAATAGCTAGATAAGGGCTATCTTATGGTGCAAGTAATATCCCCATACCTCAACTAGAACAAAAGTTATGGAGATAACTAGTTCCATACAGGTCTAGATAAAAATAAATATCTTGATAATAAAAAGTGAACATGGTATATCTTTGCCATATTTGATGATACCCATACCAAAAAAGGTAAAATTCTGTATATACCATCCTGGGATACTTAATTAACCAACTTTGAGCTCAATATCTCAAAAACTGACAAAGGTATGGCATTTTCAAGCTCAAAATCCCACAGTTTGGTCAATACAGCTTTACTGTGGGATACTTTCCCATATCTTTGATTATTAGGTATCAAGTAGACAAAGTAGCTTGTTTATACCTCAAATCCACATATTTCATTCAATACTGGGGTCCCATACAGGTTCTGCACAGAATTCTACATGTCAGAAGAGGGCTATGTGGTCCCCAGATGAAAATGTTCACCTTTTATTGGTAAAAACTGCCCATATGTGGTTTTTAAACCACATCTGAGCCCAATACAGAGTCTACAGGCTGTTAGAAGACCACAAACAAGTCCTTGAAAGTGAAAGTTCTTCACTTCCTCTATGTTGAATGGTCTAGAGGACCTTTTCACCCAGTTTCAGCATATAAAGGGACCTTTCTCTTCCCAAACAAGAAATTCCTACATAGTACAACTGTCAAAAACAGCTATACTCTTGTAAAATAATAAGGTGTAATTATAATATAAACTATTGTAGTCTTTATTATAATAACCCAATTGGAAAATCTGAACCCAGGGTTTTCAATAACACTCACCATCACTATTTTTCTATAGTAAACCCCTTAATATCATTTTTTAGAATCTTTTTTATTATAATACCCCATGTCACAGGCATAGTTTAAGTTGTAAATAGTCATATAACAACTTCTTCATAAACTCATCCTGACAATTTCAACAAAATTTCTCACCCACTTTCAAGCCCATTGGGCTCAATTTCTTTCTGAGTTTCACTCCACCATCATGTACTTCCCTGGCCTCCTGGCTATTTTTCCAGATGCTCTGTCACATTAAGACAAAATTCACTCAGAGAGGGGGGAGAATTTAACCACAAATAATTCCTTAAATATTTATTTCAACCCTCAAACCTTTTTGCAAACAAAGGCAACTCAATTTAGAAAGGAAGTTTGGAAAAACCCCCAGTACAAAGGATCCTCCAAAATTTGAGAAAAGCTAACTATTTTTAATATTATTCCCTTGATTATTCTTCCCAACTTCTGATCTTCAAAGATTTGGTGGTGGTTCCAAATGACCCCAAAATTCAGCTAAATATTATCCAAAATAACCATTACTCTCCTCAAGCTGGCTACCCTGTTCAAGAGGATACTCTAAAGCTGTTTAATCATGATTTCTACTGTTCCGGAATGACTCAATTTATAAAGGATTCTTTTTCCTCCGGTCAACAGTGCTCACAAGACATTTGGACTCTTCCAAAGCTTTCCAGCTCCAGATGGTCCTTGTATTTTTCTTTCAACAAGCTTCATTTCTCATCTTCCCTTGTCATAGTATACATATTCTCAAAAATGGCATTATTTATTCATACAACATCTTCAATCACTTTGCTGTATTTTTCCCATTTATTAATCAATAATATACTTTTCAAGCATGGCCTCCTATCAAGAATTGTTAGTGACTGAGTTTCTCTTTTTTTTTCTCCCTATTAACCAATCTTTTTCAGAAGCTCAATATTTCAAGATATCTTTCAGGTTCTTATCATCCTGAATCCTATGGACAAAAAGACATGGTGAATCAGATATTATAACAGTATCTTTTTATGTATGCTAGCTATAATTAAGATGATTGACACACTTGGCTCCCTCTGACTGGATTTCAATACAATAACTCTAACCACTCTTCAACCAAGAAGTCATTATTTTCTACTGCTTATGAAAGAGATCCTAACTTTGACTCACTTCACATCAGTCAAGACTAGTTCTTCCATCATGGGATCACCAGGCAGAAATAAAAACCCTTCCCCCTTTCCCCTTCCCTGGGGACAATTCTGGAGTGATCTTACCAGAGGGGCTACTGGGGTCAACCAAAAACCCTTACTTCCACCAACCACTCCAACCCTCTCTTCCTTTTTTGTCTTTTTTTATTTTCTTATTCACATTTAGTTTTGAAAATTTCTTTCTCTCTTTTTTTCTTATTCTTTAGTTTTTCAACAATTTCCATAAACCTCTGGTGATACAACAATGCAAGAATCCCACACTGAACCAAGAAACAACACCAAATGATCATGGGTATGGTCATATTCTGTCAATGTGGATAAAGGTTATGTTAAATGCAACTCTACCAACTCATCAGGCCAAATCTGGAAGAAGAAATTAAAGCACAATTGGACAGTACGTATCAATTAAATGAGTGATCATCAATTTTCTGCATGCCATCTATCAAATACAAATACAAAATATATTGGAAAGGTATCCAACCTTTAATTAGATTGTTCTGTGATGTACTTTAATTCAAATAAATGCATTTCCTGGCTTCTTTAGCTGGATAATGTTTATTAAACTAATAAGTATGCTTAATTTTAGAACGTCGCAAGCAAATCTCTGACAACAGAATTGATTTATTTCAAATCAGACTGCAATCTCTCTTCATCACTAACAAATTAACACTATTTCTTGGCGTTATATTAGCTATTCAATTCAAGGATATCAATCTTATTATTTTTCCATACTCCTCTCACTACACATTTAATTCATGTGTATTTTTTATCATAAACAAATTTGGCAGTTTCTCACTGAGAAGGAAAGTTTAATTTCTTTTACCACTGATTCCTGGACCAGCTCAGATGTGACTGCCTATATGGCAGTCACTAGGCATTTATTAGATCAATATTTCAACCTGACCCCCATATTATTAGTACTTTTTGAGATTGAAGGTATTCTTATTCAATAGTATTGGCCTCTTTTGGCTTTTTTTTAAGAAAAACAAGATCTAGGCCCTTGTAGCACATTTTCTCAGAACACTAAATTAATATGACCTAGAAGACTATATCACATGAATCACAACAAATAATGCTTTCAAAAATAGCTGTATGGTTAACAAGGTTGCAAGTAAATCTACAAAATTAAAATCCAGGAAACATGCAATTGTCTTCATGGCCCATTTGTTCCATCTATCTTCCTTCAATAGACTCAAAGATCTTTTCAAAGGAGAAGCACCAAAAACCAGAGAACAAGGAGGACCTCCTGTCCAGTTGCCAATGTCAACATCATCAACCCCCCTGATGGATTGAACCTCAGTTATCATTCTATTATATACCATGTGGCCCAACTAGCTTCCCATCTATGTAAAAGCCCAAATTGGCTAATTCCATGTACATACTCCCTTTAAGTCTACTTAAAACATGCTTGAGCAAGTCATATGCCTTAAATAAGAATACAATCAGTACTGCAGTCCAAAAATCATGGGATCATTACACCTCACCCCAATTTAATGGGAGAAAGTCAAAGTAATGGTAAATTTCCTTCAGCTTCTGTCCAAGGCCACAAACATTATTTTAAGCTCAAAATACCAATGTAATAATCATACCCTCCCATTATATATTCTTTTAATAAAATTTCTTAACCAAGCAAGTGAATTTTCCTTCCATTAAGTCTGTTGTGTGTTTCTATTCTGATAATTTCTTTTCAATAGGTCCATCAGCAATATTATGTGGAACCAATTGAGTATTCTTCACTTGAAATAAACTCATTCTACTCTTATGTAAGACACCAGCTATCTATGCCTTCATTCTTGATCCCTTCTGCAACATTAAATTTTTTACAACCCATGATGCAACATTGGCTCAGTTTGGGACATCAGTGAATGCACTGGCCAAATTTTTGAAGACAAATCCCAGAAACATTTCAAAATCATCAATGATCCACCACCAGATTCCAAATGCAATGGACAAAGTTGTTTGTTTTGCAAGAGTTACTGTGAAAGATGGCTAAAGAGAGGTAATTCACAAAGTGAAATCCAGTGGTTTTTGGCAGAACCCCCTGAACCCAAATATACTTATATACTCTTATTTTGGAATTCCTGTGGTGGAATTTTTCTGTGTCTTTATCTCATAGCTCAGATATACCTTGAAATTCCAGCTACCAGTAACCCCTCTGAGAAGGTTTTCTCTTTTGGGAGAAAATTAATAACCTATCAATATCTTACACCCATTTTGGCAAATTCTCATGTCTCAAAGATTGGGTTTGTACCTGTGGCCATATCTACCTAAATTGTATATTGGTGTTTTTTCATTAATTTTTATTATTTTTTAGCTTAGTACTTGTAGTTCTGTATCCATTTGCTTTTAAATTATAGCCCAATTTATGGGTCTGTTGGCCACTACGGGGTTTTTGGACTCTACCCTGGCCACCATTAGATTTTGAGCCCCCTAAAAAAGATAAAAGTCATGATATACAACCCCTCTCCCAAAAAGTGTTTCTGCAGAGATTCCTCAAGATCCTGGGCTTGAGTGGCTGGCTTACTAAATACACTCCTTATGTAAAGCTTTCCTCAAAAATCT
The DNA here is from genome assembly GCA_023105745.1 of Austropuccinia psidii. Classification (NCBI taxonomy): domain Eukaryota; kingdom Fungi; phylum Basidiomycota; class Pucciniomycetes; order Pucciniales; family Sphaerophragmiaceae; genus Austropuccinia; species Austropuccinia psidii. The sequence continues at coordinate 66,776,365 of JALGQZ010000006.1, forward strand.
AATAATAATAACAGGATTTTAAGAGAGAACTTCAAGTTTCCATAGACATTTTTAAGAGGTATGAAGATAAAAGCAGAGAAAGTACACCTGCTTTAATTCCTGCTGATAAAGTATGTCTTTCCTCCAGGAACATCAAATCAACAATACCCACCAAAAAACTCTCATAAAGATAGTTTGGTCTCTTTCCAAAATTGAATAAATTTATCTCACATGCCTATCACCTCCATCTCAAAATGTAATGGAAGTCAATTTATCCTGTCTTTCATATTTCTCTCCTTGAAACTTTCAATACTTCTTCAATCCCAAATTTTTATTTAAATACCCATCCTCCAGTCAAAGTAGAGGAGCAGAAACTATGGAAGTTCTCTCTGGTCTTGGATTGAAAGCTCAGAGAAGGGAAATTTTGGTAATTATTAAAGTATAAATTATCAACTTAATACCCAGAAAAATCCACTTGGAAGCCAGCTGAAAGCCTCAAGAGCTTTCCTGAAATTTTCAACGACTCCCATCAATTATATTCTGACAACCCAGGGCTAAATTACCCTCAAGCTTAATTTTCATAGCTCTGGTAATAGGACAGAGGACCAAAATGAGGTTCTTCTCCTATTATGCACTTCAAGTGAAATTTCTACTATTATTGTGGTCAAAATTACCTTGGTCACTCTGTTGGCACTTGGGAATTATTTGGACACAAGAATCTGGCAAAGCTTTGAACTTAAAAACACCACATCTATGGCCATTTTTAGCTTCAAAAATTTACCATTGTTTTCACTTTCAAATTCCAAGTCTTTTATTATTTCAATTCATTACTTAATTTATCTCATGAAAACATTGTTAATAATTTAAAAAAATTACATCATGTACAAAAGCTAATTTCAAACAAAGGTCAAGCGATCCCCATGCCATATTCCAACCTTGATATCAGTTTTAAATTTATCTTTCAAATTCCTCCTCTTTGAATCATATCTCAAAATAATTTTAATTGGCCTCCAACAGGATTTTCGTTGTATTGGTTCTCAGGAGCTTACCTTTTGAGGTGGAGGTACTGTCACAACCATGTAAAATCATTCCCTTTGAATTGAATGATGGAAATCCTTTTCCATATTCCTCTTATGTTCATTATTCCATATCCATAATCCTTGGGTAATTTGGCCATATTTATCCTTCTTGGCCAAATTGGTCATTTTATCATCTAAAGTCAACCTGGCCCCTTCACCAACTTAGGGCCATTATTGGCAATTTTGTGCATTTGGGAAATTTAGATAATTTCCAAATAAACAAGGGGAAATTATCCCAAATGGATTCATTGTGCCACTTGAGTTTTGAATACACCTTTGCGGAATTTGTGAATGTTGTTTATTTTGGTGCATTTGGGAATTTTATTCTATTTTCCTATCAAACAAGGGAGATATGCCAAAATGGAAATATTGGGCCAGTTGGGCTATATTTTCTATTTGTGAATTTTCCCATAAATACAGCTTTGAGACATTTCAGGCTTGTTTTTTCCAAAAACCCCAAAACTTCACAAAACACTCATCCAGCCTCTGAAGAAAATCAAATGCCATTTTCTTCCATTTTTTCAGGAAATCCTCCAGAAGAAATTTAGCCACCTTTTACCTTTTATATGTAGAAATGGAATAAAGGGTGTATAACACCATTATGCACCTTCTTTTACCACCAATCCAATCACCATGATAAAATTGTCTAAATCTGAAAGCAGGTGTTGCATTTGGAATTTGACATTGGAGATAGATTGGATTAAGGTCAGAGATAGGACAGAAATGAAATTTAGAAGTGGAAGTTTTGGAAGAAATTCAAGCCACAAATTTTCAATTCAATTAAATAAATCTCTGTGTTTGGTCAGAATCTTCACAAGTCAATAGCTCTACAACACCTGATAAAAATAATAATTTTCACTTTCAATTTATCTTTATTTTCATTTTCACTTGAGATTAATTTATTAAAAAACAAATTCAAATTTGAGATATTTGTTATATATGTTTTGATATATATTAAAATTGAAATGAGATTTTTCTCAATCTAATATATTGAAATAAGTATCCAAATACTGTTTAAATTTGAGCCTATTTATTTTCAAAGTAATCCTACGTGAATTAGAAAAAGTATAGATAAATGAAGGCACTCTTGAAGATTGAGATAGTTTAAAAGAACCAAATCATATTCACTTTTGTTTCTCTAATGAAAACATGTATTGAGACAGATATCATATCCTTTTTTTTTCTTTCTCACAGTAATATCATCTATTTAAATTTGAAAATACTCTCAAGTTTAAACACACATGTTTTTTGAAAGGAATATCTTACTAAAATAGGATATATACTCAATATATATTAGCAAAATTTCAGCCAAAGAACTGCTGTGAAAACTCTTTGGCTAGTTCTAGCTGAAACCCATGTCATTGACTGGAAGAATATTGCATTTAAATTTTTTGATTGGAGGCTTTTTTATATTATAAAATCCAAAGAGTGAAGCTCAAAATAATTCTGATATTGATAGGAATAAAATTGGCTCAATGAAAGATTATCTACCTCTGTATTTTTACAAATATTAAGACTATTCCTGACACGAATCCATATATCACTCTGTGCACTCCTGTTTGGAAAAAATTAATTATGAATTCAAAATCATTATTGATTCAGCATTTGAAATATTAGGAAATCATCAATATTTACTTTAACTACTGTTGATTTTTTGAGTTTTCATTTTGATGAAATTAGGAGAGAAGATTTAATCTTTAATACCTGATACTCTCATAATAAGTATAACTAAAATGACAGTGTGTGTGAGATTTTAAGAAAATTAATTTTAATGAATAAATATGTTTCAACTTAATTTGAATTAATTATATTTTTAATTCTCGGTTACATTTTGATATCAATTTCTATTTAATTTATTTTTACTTGAATGTTCCTTTTCAGACACCTTTATCTATCCTGTAGTACTTGTGAGTTATAAAGATTTATCCACTAATGAAAGAATCGATATTCTATCTGTTCTATATTCTCTCAATAAATAATACTACATAATTCAAAAATTAGGCTTCACAAAAAAATTCAAAAAAACTCTTAGATAATTCCTCAATCTTATATGTTTCTCAAAAATATGTGGGATACCTGTATAAATTTCAAGAAGAACAAATGAATAGATATTGAAATAAATTAAAAAACCTTATTTCTTATGCAAAATGAATTATTTTATCTGACTCAATTTGTATCTTACTTTTTCTGAAAAAACTATTATAAAAAAGCTCTTTGATTGAATTCCTTTCCAAAAATTATTTCAAAAGCTATGGGTAAGCCTATGAAATAAAATTTAATTACAAACATTAAAATCATCTAAAAGAGAAAAAAATCTATAATTATGAGATATTTTCATATTTTAGTAAATTAAAATATATATTCAGATTATTTAAGTATTTTGAAGGTTTGATATATGGAAATTTCATGTTTGTTTTTTTGGTATGTATGCTGGGAAATAGCCTAAAATAAAGTAGTTTAAGTAATACTATTAGAATAGGGGATGTAGAAATAAGCCCAAAGATTCTTAGAAATAACCTTGAAGAAATACACATATCACTTCATAGGCATGTCCAAGCAGATTGAAATAATTTTCCCTATAGCTTATAAGAAATTTCCCTCCAAGTACTTAGTATCTTTCCAGTAATTAACCAATATTTAGAAATTGGTTAAAGGTTACTTGATAAACAGTTTCCTGGAAAAGTTTCTCAAACCCATAAATCAAATTATTCATAATAGATTTAATTAATGTTTAATTTAACTAATTAATCATATACTTATTGGAAGAAAGATGTTGGTATGTTTTGAAAAAAGTGTTTTTGAAAATGATACAGTTTTTTCTATTCCATTTTGACTTGATAATTCATCCTTGATTTGAATATCTACTTAATTTGACTAAGACTACTGTTAAATAATATTTTCTAATATCTTTGACTTATTTTTATTAATAATATACTTTTTACTCAATTATATGGGTAATATGTGCATATATCACAAATTCTGAGGGACTGAGTCTTCATTTCTTCAAATTCTCAGCCAAGCTGCCAAGTAGTATGTTAAAACAATGTACTTCACATTAATACTGATAATTTCTTTCATCTAAAAATAAAATATTAATTATCTTGATTGTGGAAATAGAAAGGATTAAGAAATAAACTAACAAAAATACATGCAAAAGATCAAATCAAACCATTAAGCCATCTAGAATATTCATTTTATACAAATATATGAGAGCTGAGCTTTAGTGTTTTGCTATTTATCATTATATCATATCTTTCTTGAATATTGGAGAAGTTTTTTTGTAATTTTTGGAAGGAAATAAGTATATAAAAATATCACCTTAATTTAAAAAAAAATTCTTTGTGTTTTTCTTGATACTATTTTCTATTTTTATTATGAGGATTATATTTTTTTATAAATTCATTCTTATTTTTTTCTTTGAAATTTTTTGGAGTTTTTTGTATATTTTTAATTTATTGATTTTTATTATTTCAACTGGGTTTCAGGTGAATATAACAGTAGCGTGCCCTGTAAGGCCTGCTACTGTAAAACTGACAACAATTGTTGACAATTTTACAGTTACAGGATGTAAATTACTGTAACATATTCATAATAACTGATTTCTCTACTGTACAATTATGATACTTCTCTTCCAGATGGAAATAGCTTCAAAATGCAGCTTTAATAAAACTCATAAAAATAATTTAATAAAAAATAAAAAGAAAAATTGTAAACATTCAAAACATTCAAAACAACTTCAGTAAAAAACTTTGTTTCTTTTCAAAGAAGAGATATTTGTCTTATTCATTCAAATGATAGAATAAAATAATAATAAATGATTAAAAACATTTTCAAATAACAAAAAGTTAAAATAATTCTCAAATTCAATAAAGAAGAGAAGATTTTCACATTTCATATTTTTCCTTGTCAAGAATTTTTTTCAAAGTAAATCTATAAATATCTTTTTTAAATCAAAAAAAATTGGTTATCTAAAAAGCAAATAAAACTAGAATAATCTAGGATTTTAGAGATGCTTTACATTTAAAATATCTCTTCATTGTAATTCATATTTCCAAGAAAAAAAAAAGTAATATCAGTTTATTCTGGTGATAAATTTCCATACAAGAAAAATATAGAATTTCTTCATTTTGAGAACAAGAATTGAATTAGTGATCACTTGAAAGGATATAAGTGTTTCAATCAATAAGAGAGCTTTAAAATTGAGTTTTTATAGTATAACATTTTTTCATGAAGATTTAAAAATGAATGAAAGGAATTTCTAATTTGTATTGAGCCCTGAAGACATCAAATTGAGTTTTCTGCATTTGTGTTCTATCCAATTGAAAAGAGATAATCTTAATCTTGGAACTTCTGAAATATTCCAATCGCTTAGAATAAACTGGAGCATTTACAAAAACCTGAATTCTAGTTTCAACCTGTTTCACAGAAAGGTTCCAAGCTCAATCTAGGATGTGTCAGGGTGACTCTATGATATAGCTCTAGAATGATAATAAAAGCTATAACTCTGAGTGTGACGCGAAAATAATGATGATATTAGAGTGAGAATATGAGTGAAAAGGGCTATACTAAAATAATTTAGTGATGGTGAGTACTGCTGATAACCCTGGGTGCAGTGTTTGCCTGTTGGTTTACAATAGCAAACCCTACAATACTCAAACTTAAAGTATACCTGTTAAATTCTAAGAGTACCACTTCTTTTTTTAAGAAGTTATACCACGTAAGAATATCAAGAACAGGATGCTGGATTTGCTTCCTGGTGAGGCAAAGCCTCCTTTTATCTTGTTCTGGCGTAGTGGGAGGTGGTTTACCTCTGCACACGACCACAGAGTGAAAATTTTCACTACTGTAGGCTGATTTGTGGTTCTATACACTCAATACAGGCTATTATTGGGTTTAACTGTGGTTTTAGAACCACAAGTAGTCATTTTTACCCTATACAGGGTGAAAATTTTCACCAATGGAGTTTACAGGTGTGTTCTGGTGCTCCTGACGTGTCAGAAACTGTACAGAACCTGTATGGACCTCTGTATTTGACTTAACTATGAGGTATTGAACTATAAATAAGCTTCTGTGTCTGTTTTACACCTCATAATCATACTTATGGGATAGTATCCCACTATAAGGCTGTATTGGCCAAACTGTGGGATTTTGACCTTAAAACAGCCATAACTTTGTCAGTTTTTGAGATATAAACCTCAAGATTGGTTCAGTGTGTAGCCCTGAATGTTTTCTACACAATGGTACCTCATTTGATATGGTTATCATCAAAAATGGAAAAGTCATTCCATGTACAAGTTTTTTGTACATATGTATGTTTTGGACAAAAAGCTGTATTGGGCTTGTTTGCCCCATAACTTCTGCTATAGTTGAGATATGAGGGAATGAATGGCACCATCAGATAGCCCTGATTGTGATCCTTCAAAAACGACCCCACTTTAGGTATCTCACACTAAAATGTAGAAGTTAGATGAGAGGTGAATCTTTTGTTCAACCTTATTTGGTCTGAATTTGACCATAACCTCAGTAATATTGGTGCTATCCCAGTTTGGCTGGTACCATTGGATAGCCCTGGCTTAGAGATTCATTTTGCATACCCATTTGATGGGTTTAAGCCTCTTACTTTGTATTTCAGATGAGAGGTGAAAATTAAGGTTTATGCTCAGCAATAACTTTGAGCATGAATAACTTTGTTATTCTTTGTCCTATGGTGATAGGACTTATATTTTCAGAAAGGGGTGAGTTTCCTCTTTCTTTTGATACCTTTTGAGCTGATTTGGCTCAGGTCCATGTTTTGGTGGTATCTTTGTTATACCATTGATTTATGGTATATTGGCTGTCATGCTTGTGCTCTTGTTTTGAGTCACAGGCTGACAGGATGTGTCAAAGCTAACTTCCAAATGCAACACCTGCTGTCAGGTGTAGCAAATTTTCTCATGGTGAATTATGAAAACATTGATAGGCCATCCTTCAAATTCAAGATACCTTTCAAGCCCTCAAGTTAAAATGTTGTAAGAGGTAAAATCAGAGCTAAAGCACAAGTGTTTTCATCAATAACAATCACTTAATTCCTCAATTATTGGTTAATTTTGAATATTCAGTATTTTTCCAAGGGGATACTTGCAAGTTTTTTTTGAGGGATATTCAAGAGGCAGTTTCAAATTTTTTTTTAAAGATTCAAGGCTCCATCAATCTACCTTGGAAACTACACTTTATAATACAGTCTTGAAGTATTTTTCCATAGAAGCCTGTACTTCAGCCACAGACACCGTGAAGATTATCCAACCCATACCATTTCCCACTATGGCAAGGTGTATTTACCAAAGGTAGTCTGTCAGGGTCCAGGAATTTCATACATCTCAACATCAAGCATGAAGTGATCAGGCTCTCAAATTCTCACATGTACAAGCTTTTCTTTTGGCCCTGGGGGGTTTTACCCTGTCACATGATGGAATTTGATCTACAATTTGCCACTATTAACCAGTCTTTTGACAGATTTAATATCCTTTTGTTGAGGTCTGGCAGTTGGCATTGTTAAAATAAACTGCTTACCAAAATCATGGGCTTTATTCTGGTTGGAGACAAGGGGAGGTCTCAATCAAATAACTAAAAATCACTGGGTTTTCCACTCCATTGGCATACAAGGGTTTTCCACTCCATTGGCATACAAGGGTTCTCCTCCTTAGAGGTTCCTTGTAGGTTCCTTTTGTGACTAATGTAGCTCCATGAAGTGACATGGGTAATACCATCTGCTACATGAACTTTGGGAAAAAGTGCCTTAAACCTGGGTGTACTGTCACATGGCTGAATTTAATCTACAACTTCCTAGTATTAACCAGTATTTTAACTGGTTTTATAGCCTTTTCAGAAATAGTTCCCTTTTTTGAGGTCTGGGAGACAGAATTGTGACATCCCCTAGTCCATTAATCTACTAATATTTATCTTCATTTCTATTTTCTTTCATCTTGATAATAGATACTGAGATTATTGATAACTAATTCCTTTTTTACTTATTACAGGTTACAATAATTATTAAGGACTTTTTTGGATTTTTCTTATTTGCATTCCATCTTGTACTTGTATTTTATTATTTTTTTTCATTCTTTTTCAATCTTCCAAGTGAGTTCCCTTATTAATGAAGGCCAGCTGACTCTTGTTTTCCCTCAGATCCCTGTGAAAATCTCCAAATTTAGAACAGTATTTATTTTTCAAGATAAAAAAATCTAATAAACAATGAGATAATTTTAGGTATTTTTTTGGTGTTTCAAAGAAAGTTTCATTTTAAAAAAACTTGTCAAGTTTTTCATCATCAATGCAGAAATCTGTATGCATAAATTCACAATAAAATGGAATCTTACTGAAAAATATTTGACTTTAATATATTTACATAAAGAAAGGTTGTGGATGTTGGTACTCTCTTTTTAGAAAATACATGTTTAAAATCAAAACAAAACATTATTAATCAAGATCAGTGATATTTAAAAATTTGATAGCTATTTTTTATTTGACATTTCAATTCATAATGTCTTATCTAATAAATGCTTTCATGTTGAAAAATCAATAGTTTTGAACACTTAATGGACTAACAATAGTTTGTTCATTTTTTGATAAATAATTCAATAAGCTTGATTTTGTGTAAAATTTTCAAAGAGACAAGAAAAGATATTAGATAAATATAATATAGATTTTTTTACTTCTCTGACTTGCACACAAAAAACTAAGTATTAATAATTTTTCTATAATCAAATTAATTATAAATCTTAATAACACAATTTATTTCTTTAAATAATATGTGAATTTTGAAGGCTGATTATTTTACTTGAAGAATCTACTCAATGAGGAATTGTTTGATATCAAATGCAAAAGAAATGATCAATCTAAATTAGATTATAATGAAATTGAAATGTAAACCTTCTTATTTAAAGCCAAAAATCCTCCTTTTTAATTTTTATGATAAAATAAATTAATGCACATTATCTTCTTCATAGCCTTGAATGGCTTTTTCCCTTATATCCATTTAGGCAAAAAATTGAAACTTTGAACAGAATCTTATTGCTAGAAAATTTTTCTTATTTTTTGGATTAAACTGAAAAATTATAAGACTTACTTTTCTTTTCTAATATAGCATATCAAGTCAATTACTCACAACAAAAACTTACATATAATTTCAAATTTTATGCTTATTATATGTTTATATGGACTTTCATGGGTTACATAAAAAAAATCTGACAAAATTGGTCCAACTTATGACAACACTACTTTTGGGTTCAAAAAAATTGTGTATCCAAAATCAACTTGTATATTCAAAATCAACTGTTTTTTAGCTCAAAATAATTTGCATGCAGCTGAGAGGGTCAAATGAAATTTGAATAAATGTTAATGTAAAAGATTGGGAAGAGTAGCTTTGAGGTTAATGATGAAGTAATTTCATATTTAAGTTTCACTTGGAGCATTCAAGAAGTGAAGGAAAATACCCAACATAATGTATTCCAAATCAGGGGTTGCAACAAGATATTTGCTTTTCAGAATTATTGAAAAAATTTAAAATCAGCATTTTTTGTATGTTAATATCTACTTTCATAGTTCTTTACAAGGTGTTATGTCTACATTGGATATGTCTAGCAATAAACAGGATTAAAACTGGCATATCTTTTCTTAAATTCTGCTACAAATTTTCAGGCCAAAATCTTTGACTTTGCATTTTGATGTTTTTTTGCTTCCCTGAGAGCTCATGCACCATCCACACCATGAGACTGAGTGGTGGGCAGTATTGTTACTACAAAGTTGGGTTTTTTCTTCATTCAGTTATATATTTCAAAGTTATAGTGCATGCATTAGAAGGAAGTGTAAAAGTACTATGTACCTCTTTATTCATAGATAAAAAAATTTCATAAGAATCCTTTGAACTTGAAAAACTACATAAATTGAATACTGGTGAAATCACTTCATATTGTTACTCAAGAACTGTACTTCCTTTTGACCCTTAAAGGTTCTATTTACTGCTGGATTTATTTATTTTTAAAAATTTTTAGTTTTCTTTTTTCGATCATTTAAAAAAAAAGGGGTCTTTTACGAATTCGAAAATTCAATACATATTTGTATATATTTATATATTATACACATTAAATTTAGTCAGCAATCATCTTGGCTTCATAGTAGCTAAATGAATAAATACTTGGAGTTGCCTATTTTACCAATGTTCTCTATTCTACCAAAATGTTTCTCGATCGCCCCAAATTTCGATTAAATCCATTAGGCTTTCTTCCGGTTCTGTCATAGATTTAGGTAAAAATTTCGATAGGTCCTGAAATAACTTCAAACGTTCTTGCTTGATATTTTTTAATAATTCGATCATCTGTTTATTGTCTTGATTTCTTGACATTAAACGTTGGTTACGATTGAATTGTTCATTGTCGATCCATGCACTTGATTTCTGATTTAGTTCTCCAATCTTTAAATCTTCATCCATATCTAAATAATCTCCAAAACCTTCTGTGTCTTCTTGACAACTTTCTAATAATAATAACCTCGGTCCTGGTCCTGTTAATAAATAACTGGTACAAGCTCTGAACAGTCTGGCCTCTTGTTCATCCAAATGATTAGTTACAGATGATAAATCATTTTGTAAGTAGACCAATGCGCCAACTGTATCTCCTCCTTGCTCACACAATTCAATAAAACTGAGCGATCAAAAAAACGTCAAAATCACATTATCAAAAAAAATATGCGGGTTTTTAATACTCAACTGTTGGCGCCTCAGGGCAAATAATGCTCTCCGAACAGCTTCTTTGCGAGTAGGTTGAACCAACTTTAATCTCCAAAAATCCCCTAATCGAATTGGTTCATTGTCATTATCTGCTGGATTACCACCAAAGCTAATCAAGGTTTTAAAATTCCAATTCAATAAATTAGCAAATCCGTGTGTTTTAAAAGAAGATAAGGACTTACACATAATGCGTTTTGGTTAACTCATCAAAAATCATCTAAAAACAAGTACAAGCACAATAAGAAGATTGAATTGAAAACAACAATTGGAAAGCTACCCACCTGGTGAGCAAAACGAGGGGGTGGCGCATCAATGCCATCCTGTTCAGCTATCATGATAACTCGAGTCCACCGGCCTTCTTCAATCCTCCATCTCCAAAACTCGCTGGACATCATTTCACTCTTTACGTTTGACTTTGCTATATTACTTTCTCCTGCTCCACGATCTCGGCAAAGTCCGCAAAACATGTGCCACTCATCTGCTTCAGGATCAAATGTTGTTCGTTGAGAGAACCCAGCCTCTGGTCCCAAACCTGAAACACTCGGATCTGAATCAGACGACATCCTGTATCGTGCACCATAGGTGTAATCCGCAATGACCAATTGAGATGATTTATTGGCGATGTCATATTTCCACAAGTCTGAGTAGTAATGATTGTCTCGTTCACCAGTTAAAATCCATAAACACTGTCGCTTCTTGTCAAGAATTAAAGAGTGGCCCATTCTCGACGGGATGGAGGTACTGGAAACAGTGGAATGAATATCACAAGTTAAATTCAAGCTTTGTCCAGGGTCATTCCTAAAAAACATAAATCAAGAGAAAGAACAATATCATTATGACCGCTTGTATAACTAAAAGAAAGATACTAACATTAGTTGGGTCCATTTGTTCGTTGTAAGATCGTATTCGTATAAGCCATTATATTGATTATGGCCTGATCGAGATGAAGAAGGGCCACTAGGATGACCCTCTTGTGGAATTGAGTTAGCAGGCTGAATAATCTTTCCACCAAAAACATAAATCTTCCGGGTGTCTGAATCTAAAACCATCTGATGATCAAAGATTAATTTGGGACCTCCCTCAACCTTCATTTTGAAGGTGACAAGATGTGCAAAAAAAAGTCAATGAACTAATACGGTCGACTAATTTTTTTGAAATGACGCTTTAAAATAAATAAGTGATCTGGGTTTTGAATAACCTACATAGGTATCCTCACTGAGACACTCCCATCTACCAATGAAACCATGATCATCATCGAAAAAGTCATCAGAGGAATCATTGTAAGGACGAAATCGATAAAAATCGTTTTTCAAATATACTGAAGTTGACGTAGAAAGGTTGTTTGAGCATCCAAGTTCAGCAGCATCACCTTCACTCATCAATTCATCACCTAAAGCCAAAGGTTGAGGTGTAGGAGGCAGCTCAAGGGTTTCAATAGGTTGAGGATTCGTTCGAGCGACTCGAACGTTGGGCCTTAAAATGTCTGATGGAACTCTACTGGCGGTGGACTCAGGTTGTAGATGGGTATCTTCAAGTGTAGCGCCATTTGCCGAACCGGTTTCCAATCCTGTCAATGTGCTTGAGAACCTGGTCAAAGAGTTTGTAGGTTAGGAAGATAAGATGGGTTGACGTTGATAGACTTACCAACTGAATCAGAGGGTAATTTTGAATTACTAGCTCGACCCCGCTCAGTGTAGCGACCAAGGATATAAAGATCGCCAGTTTGATCGTCTAATACCATCTTATGACAACTACGATTGATCGGTCCACCTTGTTGACTAACTTGACGCGACAAGCGATGCCAAGCATTTAGTGCACCTAAGGAAGCAGGATAATAAGTTTTGACTTTCTGTTTAGAAGTTGTGTGATCGGCAATAGTGTATGAATGTTGATCGTTGTGGTCAGATAGATTTGATGGTGAAAGAGTATAAGCCCATAGATCGCCTAAATCTGAATAACCATCAAAGCCACCAAACATCCAAATTATTCTTCGTTTACTGTCTATACACATTTGGTGACCTCCTCTGGGACCAGGGGCAGGTAAAGAAGTGGAAGTGGGTTCAATTTGATGACAGGTCAAGGTTGGAGGTTCCGCATTAGCCCAATCATCAAATAGACCTTCTGATGCGGCTTGAAATATAATTTGCTCCGCTGCGCTAATCTGACCGATGTGATTGAATAGGTTAGATGGATTTGTTGATGAGTTGATGGTATGATTATAAGAGTCTAATTGGGGTACGAGAACGGAATGAAGAGCAGAGACAAGTGAATGTTCGAAATGGAATTGAGCAGAATTCGATGAAGGTAGGTTGTCAACAGGTTCAACATTTTTATTTGAGGAGATAGAATGAGAAGCATGATTCGAAGATGAATAAGTAATGGGCGGTACTAGGATAGGCGATTGATATAAGCTAGTTGATGATGATGACTTGATTAATGCTTGAAAAGCTTCAAAGTGACCAGTTTGACGCAAATGTTTCAGACAAAGACGGAGGGCAGCAGAAGCTTTCCACTACGAATTTTAAAATAAGATTGAAAGATCAAAAATCAGTTTTTGATTTAATTTAATTTTGAAATTGAATAAAAGCATACTTTTTCATAAACTTGAAGGCAATGTTGAACAAGGTGATCTTCATCATGACCATTGATTGCAATATGCCTTTTAAAGAGTGAAGATTGAGACGAATTAGAACAATTTATTATTATTAAAAAGCAGGATAAAAGTCAAGATTAAATACCAAATTGAGCAATTATAATTACTTCCAGCAGATGATAAAGGTTCAATTTTTATATAACGAATTGGCACAATGACAAGATTATGATTTTGATGATGACTTGAATCTAATTTTGATTGATGAGTATTTGAGGTGCTGAACCAAGGTACATGACTATTTTTCCATCGAAGAGGTACTGTTTCAGGTATTGAATCATTTTTTAATTCACCTTGAGCCAATAACTCCATTCTTGGACCTGAATGATGCCTCTCACCACGAGGTTTAATTTTTTGAAAAGTTGGATTGGCTGAATTAAATTTGATTGAAGAATTTTCATCTTGATGATTAGAACTTGATTGATTATCTTTAGTTTTTGTTGGATTATTATTAATGGATTGATTATTTGAATTGGTTGAAGAAGGTTGATTTGAAGAATTGAATTGACTTTGATTATTAGGATTTTGATCTAAAGATTGAGGATGATTTGGATGATAATCCAATAAAGCTCTAAAGTCACCTTTACCTTCACCAGGAGCAAGACTGCCCCAAATTCTAAATAATTTTACATTACAAGGATGAGGACGATGAAATTTTCCAAAAGTGATAGATTGAACTATGCAAGGTTTGCCTAAATCTAGAATGATGTAATCTTTCTTTTTTGGTAATTGACCTGGATAGATTATTGAATCTATATAATTAGAATGTTGATTTGAAAGGTTTAAAGATTTATAAAGATGATCTGATTGATTTACTGAGCGATTTGATGGATTTGAAGGACCTGAACCTGACCAACGGGAGCTTGGATCTATTGGGATATCTTCTAATATGTTAAACGGATGATAATTTGATGAACAGTTTGAGCAAGAATGAATCGAATAATTCAATTGATGAGGATCTTGAAAAGCCGATGAAAGATTTGAATCCATTTTTTGGTTTGATTCGATTCTATTGAGGATTTGAGATTGTGAAGGATTAAATTAAGAGATTAATTCAACAAAAAAACATTCGATCAAGAAATGATTTCCAAAATCTTGAATTTAGAAATTGGAATCTTTTTGAATAAATCGAAATTGAATAAAAGATTAAAGTTGGAGTTTTCAAAAGATTCTTTTGTGTGACACTTCACTCAACTGTGACATTTTCTTTGCGGAGAATTGGGAGATTAAAGCCCGGTTCATGATCGGGTTTTGAATTGAATTTTGAAATTATTTTTAAATTAATATAAGCGTACAGTACTGTACTTTTATTTAAATTTTAATTCAAATTCTACAACCTCATTTTGAAAAAAAAAGTTTTTCACAAAAGAAACTTCATTGTCTTTCAAAATGTCCAACATCACACCCAATTCACAATTATCAGCATATGAACTGATTCAAAGGAACCTTGTTCAGATAAATGAACATGAAGAAACATCACATTTGCCAAATGTGTGCTGTGATTTGGATATATAAAACAAACAAGTAATATACAACAATCATAATGGAAGCCAAGAAAATGTAGAAGAAACACCAAGTCAAAGTTCACTTCAAAAATGCAAACATTGCATGCATGAAGAAGCTCAATTGCATTGACAACATATTGAACATGAGTGCTGGTTGAAAAGATGAAGAAAGATGAAAAAACAAGTAAGTGCTGAGGCACATCACTTGCAACAAGCAGAAATGTGACTGGCTCAACAAGAAAGTCAAAAATCTCACAAGACACATTTTTTTTGGAATGAAGAGAGCACAAAACAACTATTGGACCTTATGATGGAACTAAGGTTTGATTATCAAAGCTTAGATAGTACATTGACAGTTTTTTTACCTTGGTCATGTTGCTTAAAAAGTCAAGAAATTTGTAAGGAAGATTACTTGACTTTGAAGAATTTGTCTTTTGAGAGGTTGGATTGGAAATATAAGGAATTGATAACTTCATACAGAGTAAGTCATTCCATCATGCATGTAGTCATGTACCATATTAAATTTAGGGTTCTCTAGATAATAAAAGATGCTTGTGATGTGACTGGAGGTGGGGGGTTATTTTGACAATTGCAGAGACATCATATGACAGAGGAGGTATGTCAAATCCTTAAATCTATTTATTTTATCTTAATGAAATTTTTGGCATGTTTTCCTCAGGTATATGATTCATTAAAGCAGATGAATGTCATTGGAATTGAATCAGTCAGTTTCCAATCATTGGGAAATGAAAGGGATACATAAATAATTGACAACAAAATCAACTTACAGGGGGAAGAGGGGAAAATGGATGACACTGAAGAGGGTCCACCCAATGCCAATGGAAATTCACCAACAGGGGCCATAGACAATATTGGGGTAGATTTTGGAGCTACGGAGGAAAATACACCAAACCTTATAGAACAAACTCCACAGCAGACAAAGTAATTTCCATTCAGAAGGAGAGATTCAATGAGTCAATATTCATAAATGAGTTTGGAATCAGGTAAAAAAAGAGTGTAACTTTTCACATAACATGAATCAAAACATGCAAAATATGCTAATCCCATTGTTGGTGCTAATCCAGAATGGGAAGGAGCAAGCAGAGGAGTGGGACAGAATACAGCAGGATTGATGAATTGAGCTCATATCACAAGAAGCTGAAAGAGAAGAAAGAGAAGAAAGAGAAGAAGAATGGCAAGCAGAAGAAGCCAAAATGCGAGAAGAAGAGAAGGCTCACAGTGATTGTTTAAATATGGTTATGCTTGTGGTGTTGGCCAGAATTGGAAGCATAAATAAGGATTATTTAAAACTTTATTGGTATGTAATGACCAAAAACAGAATGTTTAAATTTTAAATTGACTTTTAAATGATGCCTATAGAAAACAGAAAGGGCAATAGACATAGTAGATGTTTCATTTCAGTATATGTGCAAATAGGCCTGAACCATATTGTGTGTGCAGGAAACAACATATGATAGCAGAAGGTGAGCTGTAATATTATTTATGTTAATAATGGATATTTCTTGGATGTACCTGTTGTAAGTATATCATATTACTCTGTGCACTTGATGTGATATTCTTGAATATTCTGATAAAATGGTGTAATACAAGAAAATGTGGAAAGAAAACAAATTGATCACTAATCATATGCAATCATGTCAGAATTATGAGGAAACATTTTAATTCAGACATCAGGGAGAGAATCACTTGTAAGCACAGAGTTTTAGGAGATTCAAAGGCAATTTTAAGTGAAAAATTCCATTTTTTGACACTTATCTTGTGACATATAATCATTCCCTTTGGAATGGAAGATTGCCAGTTACTTATCCAAATAAAAATTACAGGTTATACCAGGGAAGGCACATTGAAGTTGCTTTGAACTGGATCCTAGTTTTCTAGGAGTTTCTCATGTAACTTTGTTGAATTCTTTTCTTAAACAATGATCCTAATCTTCCTTATTTTATCCTTTGTTTCAATTAATAATAAATTTATTTTATTTTTAATCCTTGACAAAAGAAATAAAATAATTATTTATTATCATTAATTTCAAGTATCTTACACCATATTGATCATGACATAAATATGGATCCACTTGAGCAAACCAAACATCTCTTAATTGAGATTGAGGAATTACACCATTAACATGATGAATTGAAAGAAAATATTTCCAACCAAATGCAAGAACAGGAGAATTTGGAATTATAATTGGCCACAAAGGAACAACTAATTGAGCATTTCTGCCAAAAATATCTTTCTGAGCTTGATCTTTTAAAACAAAAGTTGGAAAATATCTTTTGAAGCTTAACATTGTGTAGGTTTCCACCTGATTTCAATTGCACGAAATCTATTACTATACAAATCAAAATGATAGCCAACTTTGGTTAATCTTGAACCCCTAGTGTGCTTCTTATGATACCCATTTATCTATATTTCATTTTCAATTTTAAAATGCATTTGTGTTTTTATAAATAAACAAATTGAAAGCATAAGGCAATTCCTCTCACTTAATTGGAAGCCTCAAATTACCCCAACAGTTCAAACCATTTGAAATAATACAAGATATATATTAAAATCACAAACAAGATTTTTATTTGTGATACATGTTTAATATAAATACAAATGATCTTGTATAACATCAATGATCCAAACAACACCATATTGAAAACAGTTTCCAAAAGGAGAATATCATACATTTTCCATTAAGTAAGTTGTGCAATATCATGCATGCAATTATTACCTTGGTTGTGTATAAAGGGAGGGTTTCCTAGGGTGCCAGTAAACAATGAAAACAGGTTTTTAATCATCCAAACGTTTTTTAAATCACAATTCTGAAATTAACACTCCATTCATCAATAAGTTGTGTTCAACAATATTGCACTTAATAATTCACTCACCTAGTGGAAGAGTGTATATGATTAAAATGGATGTGTTTAGCATAATTCTTATTTCTTGAAGGCATTAATATTGGTAGTTTGGATGAATAACCCAAATCCCCAATAAGTAAACAATCTTGGGGAAACCTTGAAATACCATTGAGGAGATCTTGGAGAATTGGAGATTTTTAAAACATGTGACTTTCATGTACTGACCCTGGAAGACCTCCATAAACCTATATTAAAAAGGTCAGAGGACCATTAGTCTATTTTAACCATTAATAATAATACTTACATTACAAAAATTGCCATTCCCATCCACTATGCATTGGAATTCAATTTAGTGCCATCCTTTATGGTTGAAATATGAGCTCAATTGATCATTTGGGGGTGGAATGATAGGAATATGAGTTCCATCAATTTCCCCAATGATATTTGTAAGTCCCCATATTCTCTTTGATTTTTCCTTGATTCACTCCCACTCCAAATTATCATTCATATTGGGAAATCTATAAAACAACCATTGAAATGTCTATAGCAGGCCATGACAAAGACATATCTAAACTTACATTATTGTCAAATTGTGAAAAGCCTCCAAAATGGCTTTCAAAATGCTTTGAGACACAATGTATTAAGTAGACTTCCCAATATTGAATAGATGACCCATACAATATAGCATAACACCAAACTTTCCTTCAATTTCTAAGGCATGAATGTCATGTTGATTTCCATTCCTAACATGAGGCCTTATGCATTGAATTAATGAAAAAAAATCACGATTTCCCATCCAGAAGAGACTGATGAAACATAATTCATTAAAGAGCTCCTCATTCCTCCATGGATTGAAGCGTGTATGTTGATTTAGGGGTTGCCATTGATGATTCATCAATTTGTTATAGCATGGTAAATGAAATTTTGTGGCCAATATTATTATTGGGTCATTCATGGTTGTATTTTAATTCAGAAGAAGAAAACGAGATTTTATGAAAATTTTGAAAATAAGAACAATGGAATGTGGACTGTTTTTGTGAACAGCTGTAGAATTTGAATTTTTTTTGAACTAAAATTTAAATAAAAGTACACTTATATTAATTTTAAAATTCAATTCAAAACCCAATCATGAACCAGGCCTAATGTCAGTTGATTACAGCTTACTGCGCAGCAGTGTGTATTGGAATTTGGATTGATGAGTAATTCAAGAACTTAAATGGAATACTTTTTTTATAAATACTATAAATTTCTAAGGTACTTTATAAGGTTTTATTTTTATTTTTATCAATTCAATTTTTATTTAAAAAAACCACTTGATTACTTATTTTTTTGGCGATACTTGAAAGCATTAAGAGTTTTTTTGTTAGATTCAAAAAATAATAATAATTAATAAAATAGAAACAGTCATAAGATTAAAATTAAATACTGCTTTTATTAACTTTTATGTGAAAAAGAAATTGGATACACAAAACAGGAGCTGTTGTGAAACAGATTCTCCTTTCGAATCAATGGGTGAGAAGTATGTGAACTTAAGGCCTGAACTTGAAGGATTTCCAACTACTTAGCTCAATTTGTATATATATTTCCATCACCTATGGGCAGTTCAGTTTTGTATAAATAGTAGCTTATGATGCTCACTTAGAAGGACATTACTCAGCTCATCATTATCTTTTATTTCCATTATTCCATTAATTGATCTTTATTGTTACAATTATATCTCATTCTTTCTTACAAGGCTTGGGAATTATTTAGGTACACAAATACTATTTGCAACTCCTTGAACTCACGTAAAGGCTAACCTTTTCTCTATATTACATGTTGCAGAGTGATTTCTAATTGTGATTATAAAAGTCATATTTGTAGTGTTTTGTATTGTTTATTGTTAAGACTTTAGGTATATTTACTATTTTCTCCTTACTTCACAGTATTGTGTATATTGACTATTTGTTTCATTGAAGTGTTACTATTACTGGTTTTTATAATTGTGATAACATAGCAATTCGAAGATATATAACTATAACTCATTGCAGGAGGTAGTTTGCGTAGTTATAACATGTCTCTTATATTAGTCAATTCAAAATATCAAACATCATCAATGCAGCAGCTAGTATACTACCAAAAAAGTAATTACTTGGACAAAGATAAACACTTGACCATATGTGCAAAGCGCCACTCAAGCATGTATTCCGATTACTGTACATCATTGTAATTGGGATGCTTCACCCAAGTGCTTTCTTGAATGTTAAAATTTGTGCTATATCTTTGGTTTCTTGCACTAAAGCATGTGACTGCTTGGGTTCCGCATTTTAGATTTACCAGAGTTCAATGGATGCCCATGCTTGCGCATCCTGCGAATGTATTCACATTGTATTATAGTAAATTACTCTGAATAAGCAGTTCTCGACTATTTCCAACATGTTCCAGTTAAATGAATTCAGTTTTCAAATTAAATTTTGAATCAAGTGGTCAAGTGGCAACATTAGCCATCTCGCAGCATGTCTCTTTTAAATAACCTAGATCAGACGCCCGCAGAGCATCAAACGCCTTGCCTTTCAAATAAAGCGAATCGATTATATGAGAGCTGCGTCAAGTTTGTTTTGCAGCCCTCAAACAACCTGCCTTGGGAATGTAGCCTGCAAAGCTAGTTCTGTCTTACATTTATATTTTTTTTGAAGAAATAGCAATTAGTTTTAGTATCATGAATCCAAATATCTCTTTGCGCTCAAATAGGATAATGTTCTTCGACAAGACTCAGTTAAATCAGCCAATTCGGAATGCCGCGTAGCTTTCCGATTCACACGGTCATTTTCGTTTTCCCTCCATAATTTCAAAAGTTGTTCTACATTGGCTTGATTGATTTGTTCGCCTTGAATCCCCCGGTGCAACCCTTCTTTGATAACAGCAATTTTATAGCCCAAGACCAAGGACTGGCCGCGCCAGTTTTCAAGCTTTTGGTGCACTAAAGACCAATAAGGCCAGGTTTCAAGGACATTATTAGCATTCAAGATATCACAAGTCAGGACCACTTAACACTTACGCGCATGAGTGGCCGTCAGCAAGTCCAAAATCCTGATGATTTCTTCAACATAAATTGTTTGATCTTCAGCAACTTGAAGCTTTTTCGAAAATAAATTCATAATTTGGCATCTCACAAGGAGAAGAAGGGCGTCGGCAAGATATTGCCAGTTCATTTGAAGGCCAGGAATGTCAAATATGCGCTCTTCTCTCAACTTAGTCAGAATCCAGTCAGCAGCATGCTCAGGTTGATTATACATCATATTTTCACCCCACAGACTAATACCTTTAGCTTGCTCAGTCTTGAGGTTCATCTTGTCAGCGTAGGTAATTCCAGCAACGATCGGGCAAAGTGCCGCGTGAATGTTGCCGGTCTTCTAAAGGGTGAATGAAAAATGTGAAGAAAACGTTAGTGCATTGTATCCAGCAAGGACAATTGATTTTCTGACCATTGATGCTTTAGCATTCTCGTATAAGCCGGCGATATGTTGATGAACTGATGTTATATTAGATTCAGGAGAAGGTAGCCTCAGCCGTAACATTTGAATGTTAAGAAGTGCTTTTTCGTCATTCCTGTTCGGAAACCAAAATCCTGCTCATTAGGCCGCAACTCTTAACAGGTCTGTAGTCGATGAGGAAAAAAAGACAGACTCATGTTTGGCTTTCATTTCTAACACGTCAAACACGGTATGATGCACAAGCCAAAATGATTGGTACCAACATCGATTTAGACGAGCTTCCTCTAACAGTAACACGAGCGCGTCTGAAAAAGAATTCCTTTTTGCAAACTTACAGTGCAAATCGTATTCCAAGATTAGTGTTGGACCCAAGAAAAGGCAATATTAAACTTACGCACTCTCATTGCTCTATGGCAAATAATATCTGCTTTGGAAATCAGTTGAGGACGATCTAGACCACCTTCTTCTTCAACTTCCAAAGCCAAGTCCTCATATATTTGGCATAATGCAGGTTGTCCTACCGTTTTTAACGCGAATTTAAAGACGAACTTCAGAAACCCAGGACAAACTAGATATAAAAAAAGGAAGCTTATGATACCTTGTAAGTCCCACAATTTAGCTTGGAGGCCAAACCAAGCTATTCTATCAAATCCCTCATTAACTTGGCTTTCGGAATTATCTAAGCTTAAAATTAAGGTCCAAGGTAAAAATAAAACGTCAGCAATGAGGCATCGAATAGGACATCAATAATTCAATATTGGACATAAAGCAAAGGACTCTTAACCTTCGCAATTATTTATTGTCATTCGGCTTGCGCGAAAAAGTCGACCGTATAAATGATGAATAGGTTCAGCCTGGTAAGCAAAAAAAGTCATACCTAGCTCAGTATTCAAATTCAAACTGAGGGCGAACAGTGTGGGTGCGGTGAAGGGCTCACTCGAGATAATCCTTTGTAAACTGAAAAAATTTCTTCGTTTGAGTCCCAATAAAGCCATTCATTCGTAAGACCGGAAGTAACATTTTGTTTCCCCTTGCCTTTGCGCGCTGAGTCCCCCACATTGCGATAGGAGTGTAGACCGGCTTGAGCCTGGATTGGACCGGCAAGAGGGGTGTGCTCAATATCGCTATCCCCTACTTGACTTTCTAATCCAGAGAAATACATCATTCGACGCCTAAGACTATCAAATACAAATAACATTGAGCTGGTTCCACAGCTTGCTTTTTCATAGGAGTTTTCCAAAGAACACATTAAACCTCACCATGTACATTGATCCATAATTGAGCGATCCCCCGCTAATCGAGCCAGCCGGGCAGCCTCTTCCAAAGTCTATGAGAAAAGCAGCGTTGAGTTTAAACAAGAAACGCAAGAAGGCAATAGTAATGTTACTAACATGAAGGGCAGTCGGATAAGCTTCATTGGAAAAATAAAATTGGGCAAGAGACAAGAGGGCTTGCTGATGATTTGAGCCAGAAAAATGCCTATTTAACACGAGAAAAAGCAATGCAGAAGAAGAGGAATGGAAGATGAGAAAAAAAGACGTGGTTTGGCTTGTAGATGAGAGGATTATACAAGAGGTGAATACGAGACCGACATACGACC
Organism: Austropuccinia psidii; assembly: GCA_023105745.1. NCBI lineage: Eukaryota > Fungi > Basidiomycota > Pucciniomycetes > Pucciniales > Sphaerophragmiaceae > Austropuccinia > Austropuccinia psidii. The sequence continues at coordinate 66,799,278 of JALGQZ010000006.1, forward strand.
TGGGGTTGTCCTGAGGAGAATTAGTCAGGGATGGGTTAAATTGGTTGATGGAACCGGACCTGATATCATAAAACCTTCGAAGTGAAGTTGAGCTTTTATGGTAATCAGGAGAATAGATATCTGCAAAGCTAGGTGGTTTAAAAATCAATGAAAAAAGTATCCCGGTGTGTCCTAGCGGGCCAAATGCGTCACGTACTCTAGGTAAGTCAATGTTAAGGGATCTATGGTGGTGCTGATGGGGTTATGGTGGCTTGGGCGGAGTGGCGTGGAGTTGGTCTCAATTGATAGGGGGTGGATTCCAGGCGAGGGAGTTTTATAACTCATGATGAGTTCTTGACCGGCTCTGTCATGTTTGATTGTACAAAATTCTTTCAAACGCCTTGCCAAGTCGGAAACCTGATCGAACTCAAGAGTGGAAATGCAAAGCCTACATCGACCAATATACAATCCAAGTGGAGAATCAGGTCGAAACTCAGATGTGCGATCAGGATTTAGCTAAAAAGAAACAAATTAAAGTTTGATTAGTTGTCTACCTGGGACTGTAATTAAAAATTCCAGAATAAAATAATAATAATAGTCAAAACAAGTTACGCACCTCAGAACCAAGGGGTGCAATGAGGGCAGACAAGCCTTTGATGAGATAATGGGCCAAATGTACAAAACTGTTTTAGTGCTGTAAGGTGTCAAAGCTGAAAAATATGGAGCAAACTGACGATTAAAGAACACATATAAGCCATCTACGGTGCCTTGAAATGCAAAATTGAGGATTTGATTGAGGGAGGTGATGTGATGGTGTAATCTGATTTGATCTATTCCTTTAATTTCAGTTCGAATGATGTGATAAATTTGCTTTATTGATGAAATTTCATCTTGAGCGTCTCTCTAATAGAAATTCAATTGAAAATTATTGTGAGATGATTGGTGACGACTTGAATTGATTAGCAAGATAAGAAATTATTAGTACCCCAAAAATCAAATCGGTAGTGATATAAAGTAACGATTCCAATATAATGAAATTTTTCTTGAGTTCTTCGTTTGACATAATAAAGTGAGAGCTAGTTTTATCATGATTATTTCTCTCTTGAATTAAGATTTTAATGGATTGAAATTCGATTAAGAGTCCAAGACAAATAAAGTCAAGCGGTTTTAAATCGAAAGGACCTTGACTTGCACCAAAAGAGAATCCTATCATTATATCTTTTGTGAATGACTTTATAACCGAACCAAGCGGATCAGATGAAAGATATAATACGAAGGTTGATCAGCTTTGATACTTGTTTTGGATTTGAAATGATAAATAGATAGACCGACTGACCTGATGGAAGGTAAGTGATAAAATGATAAGTTGGTAATGAACGAATTATATATTAAAAATCGATGGTATGATACTTAAACCGTTTCCCTGACAAGGGTGAGTTAGAGCACCATCACGAATAAATCCAATGAAATTAAACTGATTTCTTCATAAATGATTTCTAAAAGCTCGGCTGGTAGGTTGATCCGTTAAATCTTTCAAAATTTCAACTAAATCAAACTGTTGAAGATCATCAATAATATATGATGAAATGGTAAATTAGAAGAATCAAAAAGATTAAATCTTGCACTTACTCAACGTCAACTTCAAACTTGGTCATCGCAAATTGTATACTTCAAATGAGACTATCGATCTAGACTTGGTCATCGTAGGATACCACGAAATGTTTTGGACGGTTAAGCTGATTGAGAAGCGGGGCTCCCAACTTCTACCACTACCTCGCAACCCTGTTTCTTACCAAATTTAAAAAAATAAAAAAAACGAACGAAACACTTCACCCAAAATTCTTAAAAAACCTTCAACCTCTCCTCACCCTTTACCTCCCATCACCTCTAATTGTTATACATCATTCCGCTCCTGTCATAGAATCGTTGTCTTAATAGTCATCATTCCCCCCTCTTCCTGCAATATATGAGCCCTAGCCCAGCTCTTTCAAAGCCCCCCTCCCAGCTTTCGCTGCTAATGAACCCACTACCAGACCCCCCAGACCCTGACGATCAGATGGATATACCTGAGATCTTCGAAGGCGAACCTGAAATGGCCCAACAAGGGAACTCCGACAAAGATTTACTACACCTGGTACTTCAGAAGGTAATGAATCTGGAAAATCAAACTAATCAAACCCCCCCACAGCTCATGCAACTAGTAACTCGACTATTTGATCAATTGGACACTATGAACCAAAGACAACAGGCCATGAAAGAAACCATGCAAAAACTAAACAAACGACGGGACAACTTGGAAAACTCCAGAAGGCCACTCTCATAAGAGGTAAGCACCCTATCCAAAACCCCAACATCGAACAAATTACCACCTCCCCCATCTTTTGCAGCTATCGTAGCAAAAGACCCAATCCCGAAACCCTTCCCCCTACCAAACAAACCCCCACTAGCTCCACAAATGTCCCGACCCAAGAAGTCAACATATTCATAAAATACAACATTGTCATCAGACCACGTTTTGGGTCACCTAAACCTTTCAAAGGGAAAACAACCCAAGAAATGTACAACAAGATCAACAAAGCCTTAATCGAAATAAATGCCAAATGCGAGAATAACCCCATTCGAATCAAAGCCATCACAAGATACCCCTCAGGCGATATAAAGCTGTTCACCAAAACCAGATACGAAGTGATATGGCTACTTAATCACAGAGCAGAATGGATTCACCTAGCTGACCCCACATTTGTAACATCCCCCACCCTCTTCTCAGTCATGGCACATTCATGCCCGACTTACCTAGACCTAGATGACAAGACTCCTGTTGATACCCTCCTTGAACAAAACGAAATATAAAAACAAAAAGTAGCCAGAGTACAATGGATAGGACATCCTAGAGAAGAAGAAAAAACACATGGTTCAATCATTCTCCACTTCACAGACAAAAAAACAGCACAACAAATAATCCAAGGAGGCCTGATCTTTGACGGCTGCTTTATGCAAACAATGACCTTTGTCCCATCCACACCTCAGTGCTTCAACTGTCTAAAAACGGGCCACATGGCTCATCTATGCAAAGAAAAGCTGATGTACTCCAAATGTGGTAAGGAACACATCTTGCAAAACTGCACTGACCAGTCATTTACACCTTCCATCAAGAGATGTGTATGGTGCATCAATCAAGACATCATCAACGGAAAAGAAATTGATATGTATGACGAAAAGATAGACATTTCTGCCTAAGCTCCAAGTGTCCTGTCTGCCAACAAGAAATACAAAGCCTGAATGCACAAACCACCAACATGGTCCAACAAGAAAACCAAATGCTGATGAACCCACCTCAAACCAGACCTCATGGTGAATAACACAATTTACCCATTGACAATAATGAACCAGGAAGGAAATAATGATGTAATTGAAAACATTGAGAACCCACCAACACAACATTTCCTTCTGCCAACTTAATTGCCATAATTGCTAGGATACAACCATGAGCATACTTAACATGGAACTGACACATGTGGCACTCTCATTACAGGAACCCTGGATAAACCTCTTTGACTGGCAACCACCACTCCATATGAAATGGAAAGCCCTCAAAAAGAGAAGAATGACCTTGAACATGCATTTACATCAACATATCAATCCCCTATCACCACATTCTCATGTTCCCTATGAAAGCAACCCTCTTGAACTGGGTTTCTATCTCACAACTGAGACCATTGACACCCAAACTAACACTAGTTTCAATTTATAACCCACCTGCAGGATTTACAGGACTCCCACAGCTTCAAACTTGGCTAAATAATGAGTCATCCTGATCTCACCCAACACTACTCATGATCAACTCAAATCTCCACCATAACCTATGGAACCCAGCATCTTACAACCACCAACACATGGAATCAAAAGGATTAATATGAATGTGTGGGAATAAAGGGTTCAGACTAATCTCACCATGCAAACTACCCACCTTTTGAGGTGTGACAGGATTCCCACTACAATAGATCTCACATAGCAGGGAAATTACAGATAACAATTGCAGTCCAGCTCAACAACCACTCATCTGACCATTAACCAATAATCACAACAATAAACCTTTTGGCAGGCAACCCAAACCTCCCCCTCCAAACACTTATCTCTACATAGAAAGAAGATAGACTGAAAGAAATTTTGTGAGTCCATATAACTCAAACTACAAACCCTCCTAAACATCACACAAGAGAATCATCAGCAACAGCTAGACAAACAAACCAAAAATATCACTAAAATCATCAAGGACTTGATGGATGAACAAGGTAAGTGGGCCACAACCAACAACCACACAACAAAACCATGGTGGAACACCACCATCTTAAACCCCCTTGTATGAGAAAGGAAAAGAGCCAGAAGGAACATGCTGAAAATCCAAACCAATGAAACAAAGTCAACATACTATAAATGCCAAAAAGCCTTCAAGAAGAAGATCTGGGAGCTAAAGACCTCCCATTGGCAAAAGTTCCTAGCCAATCAAGGCCAATTGTAAGGTTTGTCTATGAAGCTCTTAATAATAGTAACAATATCAAGGGTACTATGACTATCCTCAGTAGAAAAATACAATATAACACAATATTATAACCACAAATTAAGTATAATTATTAAAATAATTATATTAAAAAGTATAAATTTAATTATTATTATATGATATAATAATTAAAAAATTAATAATTATTCTATCATTGTTATAGTCACTGACAGTTATAACAATAAAAAGTGTAAAGCTCTTAATGAGACAATTACACATGGAAAATATAAATATTTAACCACTTATAAAAAAAGAAATCATAACACACACTGTGCAGATATAATTCTTAGAAAGAATTCTATAAAAAAAACTAATAATAGATAAAAAAATATAGAATTTTAAAGAAAAATTACTTATAATACATAATTAATACAACAGTCGTTATATTAAATGATTATTATGAGTTAAAAACACACAAAAAATGAATTTTTTGAAGGCTAAAACAGCTTTTGATAATAAGAAATATGATTAAAGAGTTTTTGAGAGGAATTTGTGGATTTTATAAAATATTTTAAGACAATAATTTTATAAAATAAAATTTATTATTGGTGATTACAACAATAATCTAATTTCTATGATTTCAATTCTTTAATTTAAGATTTATAAATAATGAAATACTTAAGAAGTACTTTAATAATAATATTTTATATATATATTAAAACTTTAGCTGTTTGAAATGTCTAATATAATTGGATTGATTGAATTGATGGACAAAACAGTGATGAATAGACTCTTTTTATGTCTGAAGAGCAGCTCTGATGATTAATGGTGGATATAGAGGGCGTTCTCAGGTAAGAACTGAAAAGCCATGCTTAAAAATAAGGTTCTTAACTTAAGGTAACTGATTTTCAATTCCAGTTTAAAGTTACTGGTGTTATTCATAACTCCAAGTAACTTTAATCCTCATTTAAGTTGATTATTCTAAGTTTTAATATGAAATAAGTTTATTTATATTAAATTTTATCAAATTAACAATTTAAAAATAAAGTTTCAAGCAAAAATCTCTTAACCTCAATTTTTAATTAATTTTCAAAGAAATCTTAATTTTCTTTGAGTATAATTAAAAGAGTAATTTTCCAGGCTAATTACCAGTAAAACCTGCTTATAAAAGATACTCAAAATTTAATTTATACACAGAAAACATTGAATTGTAAGCTGTGTGAAAGTTTCAAGCAAATCCATTTATATTTGGATTTCTAATAAATTTCTGAAGTTATTGCTATTTTTCCACGTAAAATAGCAATACACACCAAACCTTAACTTTTGATAAGTTTTTGATACTTGTAACCTTAAAGCTTTAAGCTTTTAAAATTTTTAAAACCTTTATTTCAAGCTTTCATATTGGGATTTACCTTTTGGAAGCTTGAAATTCCTGTCCAAATTGAGATAAAACCGGTTTAAACTTTAAGGCTGAATCAAAGTATAATATTAAAGTTTTAATAAGGTTTAAAATCCTCCAATACAGGTGGAAAACCTTAATTGAATCCTTGCAGATCCAAAAAGTTGGGTACCCCAGCTCGGTTTGGTCTTTTTCCTTTGTCCCACTTTTTTGCATGGATTTTTCCCTTTTATTTATTTAAAGCCATACTATGGCCTTAAACACTTTTAAATTGAGCTCACACAGGATTTACATTCTGTATGGCAAATCCTTAGCCAATTCAGGAAATATACACAACACCTCAATTTTAACTAAAATTTTGGTAAGTTTGCATAAACCTTATGCACCTTTCAATTTAAGCTTATTTAAGCTTAAATTTAACAATTTTAAACAAATGTTAAAAAAGTTACATTAGTACTGTGATATTCTTAAATTTTCCAATAACTTATGAAATAAGCATTTATGGGTATAACACCCTATGGGTGAACCATAGGTTAGTTTTGGTGTAGAATCCAAAAATGACATAATAATTCTAACTTTGTTTATCCAAAAAAAGCTATACTTATTATTTGTTATTTTTCATTTTAACCTCAACTGAAAAGTCTGTTCAAGACTAAATCAGCTGTATATAGAGTTATTTGTGGCCTTATGGGTATGTCATATATTGTCAGCCTGTGACTCAAAACAGAGCACTAGCATGACATCCAACATACCATAAATAATGGTATGACAAGTATTGAACAAACATAGTCAATACAGGTAATAATTAAGAGAAAACAATCCTCTTAAATTAAACACCAACCTTATCCAAACAGAATAAGGAAACCTAGAGGAGAATAAACAAGTCAAAACCCTTATTTTCACCTCTCATCTAACTTATGCATATTTAAGTTATTCTATACCAAAATGGTATTTTTCTTAAAGCTCACATAGAGAGCTACACAATGATATCATCCATGTTGTTGTAACACCACTACAACTGGAGATACCATATAACCTCATTTTCAAAACCAAGTCCCCCTGAAAGTCAAAGAGGGCTTGTACAAAACTGTACAAAAGTATAACCAAATTAAAGATCTAAACAAGAGCTTTAATTTGAGACACCTTAGACCTCTGTATCTCTTAAATTGACTGAGGGATCTTGGTTCAAAGGTTTAATAACCAAAATACAGATATTCTGAAAACAAGAAAATAAACAAACCCCTGTATCTTTGGCATACACTCATACAACTGTACAGTGTAATATACCAAACTGTAGAGCTAATCAAGCCCTACAAAACTGTATCATCAGGATACAGATATCTTCCAAATTGAAGAAGATATCTAGCATGGAAGTTTTTGAAGCCTCATACTGATGTACAAAATTACATCCAAAAACTTAAAACCCTTATAACTTTTGCTATTTGCAAGAAGGGTAAACATGAAGCATACCAAATTGAAGAGCTCATTAAGCCCTTCAATTCTGTGCTCTTGGTTTCTTGATATCTCAAAAACCGACTGAGATATCTTGGTTGGAAGTATTTTGACCAATACTGGTCTGTACCAAACCTGTACCAACCAGTACAGTCTTGATACTTAAAATAATGGTTATTTAAAGCTTAAAACCTCCCAGAATGACTAATATTGATCATACAGACACCAGAACAACGTCATCCAAGTGCTGACGTGGCAGGTGAAAAGTTTTTTCACCCTGTATTGATCCAGAATGATCATTTGTGGTTCCAAAACCACAATTCTGTCTATATTGACATCAGAATTGAGGATCCAGAACCACAGACTGACCACTGGAGTGAAAATTTTCACTCCTCTGACGTGTGAAGAGTTAATAACTCTTGACAGTATTGAAAGATATAAAAAGAAGGGTTTTCCCCTTGAAAACCCATCATCTTATCTTACTTTACCAATATTCTTACGTGACAAGACTGTTATTCATCAGTAGTGTCCTTAGAATTATTAAAGATATAATTAGAATATAATTATTGTAGTGTTTCTTTACAGTCAAAGATATTAGAGCATTGCAACCCAGGTCCTCAATAGACTCATCACCACTGTTACCACGTAGCAGTAGGACCTGAAGACTTTATTTTTATTTATTTTGACGTGTCACAGTCATAGTGCTAGCTTGTATTTACTATTTTTAAGCTACTACATAGACTCACCCTGACATATATACCTCAGGCTCACATTCCCTACCACCAAGAAAAAACTGTACCACAATTTTCTTTTAGTAGTATACCCCCAAGTTAATTGGGCAGGGTATCATCCACTGTCAAACCTCTCTACTTATAATTTAAAGTATGTAAAGCACACAATTAAGATGTTTCATGGAGGAATTGGTATTCTCTCATGTCTGAATCTTCTGAGAAACTTTTGGGAATCAGGTATCTTTTCTGCTACAATCCATTCATATTTATGTTGTGGATTTTTGTACCTGACTGAGTATTCTCTTTCATCTTTCCCCCTAAGTCTTCTTTCTTTCAAGACTTTTAGTACTTTTTTCTCTTCACTTTGATCAAGTGGAGGTACTTCTAAGGGTGTTTCATTTCTTGAAGGAAATAATTCCTTATCACTTGAAGTGTAATGCTTTATTAGACTAACAGGAAAGGCTGGATGTCTGTTTTCCAATTCTCCTGAAAGTTCTACCTGTACTACATTTGTCCCATGAATGGCTTTAATAATAAATGGTCCCGCAAAGGAATCTTTCAATTTCTTTAGACCTTTAATATTATTAAGGTTCAAGGTTGAAACTAGTATTAAGTCCTCTGATTTTAATTCTGGGTTTTTATGACTTTTATCCCATTTCTGTTTAGCATATTCAAAGGCATCATTCATGCTTTTCTTTTAATGATGCCTAACTTTATCAAGCAATAGCTTAAATCTTGAAGCAGTTGGATGAATATAAACTAACTCTTTCCTCAACGTATCAACTGGAAGTTTAGGGTTCCATCCTTTTTCCAACATTTCAGGAGTCTTGCCTGTTGAAGCATGGATAGAAGCCTTATAGGCTAATTCCAATGATGTTATAAGAGTACAAAAATCATGGGTAGGGCAATCAGAATCTTTAAACTCCAGGCCATAAGCAAAAAATCTTCTGATCATGTCCTCAAGGATTTGAATCATTATTTCTGCTAGCCCATCTGTTTGTGGATGGTATGCTGTTGAGAATGATAGTTTTGTACCCAAAAGCTTATGTAGATTAGTCCATAAGGCTGATGTAAATTTTGGGTCTCTATCACTAATAATATTTTTAAAGAGACCAGTATGGGATATAGCGCTGTTCCAAATCAAAAGAGCTGTATCCATAGCTGTGTCATCTTTATGACATGGTAAAAAGATTGGGGTTTTGCTATATCTGTCAACAATGACAAGACATGCATTGTAACTCTTATCACCTCCAGGTGGTAAAGCAGTTACCCAATCCATATGAGCCTTCCCATAGGGTACTTGGCTCTTGGATATGAATCATTAATCCAAATATTTTACCAGTAGCTTTATTGGCTTTCTGACATCTATCACAGCTATGACAGTACTCAATGACATCTTTTCTCCAAGATGGCCACCAGGAACATTTCTTAATTATTTCCATTGTTCTGTCTTCAGAAAAATTCCCAGAATAAATGTTTTCATGGCATTCCAGTAGTATTGTGTTGATCAACATTCTACTACATAAGACCATGACACATGTGTGTTTAGACCTATGATATAACATACCATCAAACAAATGGAATCTTCCATTGTCATGAGATGTTTTCCAAATATCATCCAGAGAATTAGCCAAGGATGCATCTTTTAAATCTTTGTCAAGTAGAGAAGTAAGAAGATGAAAATTCTTATCTTGCTTATAGCTTTCTCTAACTTCTTCAAAGAATTCTGTACCCACATCTGTGATGTTAATTCCTTCAGTTTGAATTTGATGTTCTGCACTTGTAGGAACATAGGCAGGATCGTCAGGTGTATTGGGTAATTACCATCCACTCAAGCCATCAGCATTCTTGTGAATGTTTCCAGCTTTGTGTAATATGGTAATATTTTCTCTATACTCCTGAATAGCAATATGTCATCTTAACATGTGTCTGTTAAGAAGTGATTTTACTGCATTACAATCAGTAATTACTCCAAACACACTACAATCAAGATAATAATGAAGTTTTTCCAGAGTCCAAACAAGGAAAAGGAACTCCATTTTGCTAGCCCCATATCTGGCTTCAGTAGGTTTGATTTGTCTTGATATAAAACAAATTGGACCCTCATAAGGCTTGTCATTGACAGTTTGAACTTGATGAAGAGCTGAACCTAGGCCTTCGCCAAATGCATCAATATACAGCTTGAAAGGAAGTTTCCAATCTGGCATCAATAATAATGATGCATTAGTCAAGGCATACTTGTTTTTTCTCATATGATTGAATTCCTTCCTGTTTTATCTCAAAGACAGTTTGTTGATCACAAATTCTGTACAATGATTTGGCATGGATTGCAAAATCTTTAAGGTGTTGTCTGTAATAACTGGAAAAACCTAAGAAAGACATCATTTCTTTTTTGCTCTGGGGCATTTGTTTCACTAAAACTGCAGACGCTTTGCTTTTATCAACACCAAGGCTTAGTCCTGATACTACACATTCTAGAGCTTTCAGCTCATGTAACCCAAAATTACATTTTTTAAGAGATATTTTCATGTTCACTTGCAGAATTTTCCTAAGTACTAATGAAAGTCTCTCTAAATGCAATTTCCAGGTTTCTGAACAAATGATAATGTCATCAATATAAATGATTAACCATACCTTTGATAACTCATGTGGGAAAATGGTATTCATCATTCTTTGATAATGAGGGGGTGCATTTTTAATACCAAGATGAATCCTAAAGTACTCATAAATACCACAATGAGCAATAATCCTCAATAATTTCCTAGAATGAGGTGTTAAAAAATTCTGATGGAAACCTTTAAGAGTATCCATAGAAGTGATAAAATTTGTTTTGCATAATTGAGTCAAAGTCTCATGGATTCTAGGGATTGGATACCTGTCTGGAATAGTGTAGGTATTCAATGCTCTAAAATCACCAACCATCCTTGATCCATCATTATGCCAAGTAATGATTACAGGCATTGTGACTTCTACTTCCTCATTGTGTCCAACCTTTCTAAGAGCTCCCAGTTTCATTAGGTCATTAATATGACTTTCTAATGCCCCTCTAGCCCTAGGGCTAGCTGGGTAAGCTGGTATTCTCAATTCTGGAGGATAAGGTCTTTCCACATTAAGCATAATTTCCACTTCATGGCCTTTATAGCTCCAAGTGGTTCACCATCTGAAGCAAAGGCTTCCCTGTATTGGAATAAAATTTCAATAAGCTCTTCCTTCATTTCTAGTGCTAATTCAGGACTAATTTGTGCTTCAATCAATTGATCTGACACAAATTTTTCTTTATTAAAATTTTTCACTTGCTTAATGACGGTGATTTCTCTTTTTTCTAGAGGAAAAGAAAATTTTTGTCTTTCATTTTCCCCTATAGTGAAATACCTGTCTTTATGATTATTGATATCAATTCCATAAATATTGAGATAATCATTTCCTAGTATAAAGTGTTGTGAAGTACAATTATTCATAAAAACAAATTTAGCTTTTAATCTGATACTTCCTGCGGGATGAGGGATTATCATTTCTGCTTCATAAATGCCCAAGGGGTGCATATCTTGAATAGGACTGCTTAATTTTATACCTTAAATTGGCATTAAGCTTTATTTCCAATTGGTATAAATCCTGTCAAGGTAATGTTTTCCAACACAAGTACAAAAAGAACCTGAGTCAAGATGTAACTTGGCTTCTCTGTTATTTATAATGATATTATTGATACAAGATGCTCCAGCTGTATAACCTTTGCCTCTGGAAGGTTTGGTTTTCTGAATTTTAGCATCTTGCACATGTATGAGATCCATACCTTAATCACTGTACTGTAGTAAGTGAGTATGTACTTCTGTGAATTCAAAGGAAACATTGATATTTTCTATACTAAGTTCATCTTGTATTTCCTCTTCTTCAGAAGTCTCAGAATCACTGTGATGTAAAGATACATTATGTGTTTCTTTTGTGTCTTCAACTTTATCTATTTCTATCTCATTTATTCTTGTCTTTTTGGGACAAGTGTTTGCCAAATGAGGTGTACTTCCACATTTATGACATTTTAAAGGAGCTTTGTAATGTGGTTTATTGGGTTTTGGAATTGGCTTCCCACTGTTTTTGTTATCCATTGAGGGTTTATACAAATTCCTTCCAATTTTTGTCCTAGTTGTGATGTCTTCCATGGCATTGATATAATATTCTGTAGAGAAAGGCTCAATAAATCTGCTTCTTATGGCATGCCCAAGGTCACCACCACCTTTTCTTAGTATCCTTTTATGAATCGTTGTTTCAGACATATCAGGATGAAGAGCACTTAATCTGTATTTCTGTTTAAGACACCAAGACATGGGCCTGTCCCTTTCAATATTAAAAATGGCTTCTTCAAAGGAATTTTCCATTTTAAATCTCCAATAATCATTTTCCCATTTGGAAATAATTTGTTCTTTCCACCAAGGAAAAGAATGTTTACCATGGTCTTGCCTCATTTTGTAACACCATTTCTTTGCTGATTTGGTAAACAGGGAGTGTAATCTGGCACTTATGTATTCATCTGGTATGTTAAAGTCTTCTTAAAACATATCAATTGTTTTCATAGATTCCATATCATTATATTCTCCTTCACCACTGAAGGTTGGCCATTCCTCTTATCTTGGAATGTCTTTAAAATTACAAGCAGTCTCCACTTCTGCATTACTTGAAATTGTATGATGTAAGTCCTTATTTAAGTTTAGCACATTTCTGTCAAGAATTGGTGTGGACTGTCTTGGAAAATCATTCTTCAGTGATATAATATTAATACTTGATTGAATATCTTCTTTGAATTCAAGTCTTGCTTTATCACCTTTTCCAAATTATTCTTGGAATAGAGCTGCATTGTGGCCAGTTGAGTTTTCCAAGTTCTGAACTTGTATTCTTAATTCTTTCAACTGTATAGTTATAAAAGAAATATAATTGTCATCTGGTTGATTGAGTAAGGTAAATTTAGACTAAATTCTTGCACAAATTTGTGTCAAAGACAAGATATTGTCTTTATTCACATTTTATAGACCAATTATGGTCTTTTGTGACTCTCTTACTTGCAATATATCTCTACCCAACTTCCGTTGGATATACTCAAAATTATTAAGCTTTGCTAAAATTTCTTTATCACAAGTTTCAAAGTGAGCTACAAGCTTTACAAGGTATAATTCTTTGAAAATGATTAATACAATCTTTCCTCCTCCTTGTTTTTGGATTCCATAAGAGTTCTTGCCATATTGAACACATTGTCCATGGCTGTCTTCTCTTTCTTGGGAATTCTGTAATTCTGTGGGTAAGGCTTGTTCCACTTGGATTTTTCCTTTCCCTTTCCCTTCTTATTGCTTTTTGGGGCTTTCTTGTCCTTGTTTAGCACTTGTTGAGGTGGAATTTTACTTGTGGAGGCTTGGGGAGCTTCCACTGGGCTGTTGTCCTTTCCTGTGGCCAACTTCTTCTTCTGGTCCTCTGACAACATGCTTTTATCTGTTGGACTTGTCACTTGCAAGACATGGGTGTCCAACCCCTCAGAAGTTCTTTTGTCTTTTCTGGGCCCATTAACTTCTTCACTTGAAGATAAGAGTTCATTGTGCCTATCCAAAGACTTGGCAGAAGTTCCCACTCCTGCTGCTTTGCCACCATAAACCAGTTCTTTTACTGAGACCGGTATACCTCTATTGCTTCCTGTTTGAAATGATTCAGGTCTGACAACAGGAATAGCAGTTATTTCAGCTTCTGGACTCTCAATAAGAGTGTCAAAGGTGCTGGCTAACCTTTGGGAACTGGTGGAAGTTCTGGCATCCTCCATTTGTGCCTCTCCTCTGGGCTGACATTCTTGTCTTTTGGATTTTCGATTTGAATGTCCTGGTCTAGATCCATTTGATTTGATGGAGTAATTGCCTCCACTTCTAGTGTTAGTCACTTAGCGTCAATTTTAAGAAAAAATGGACTAAGAAATGAATTGAATTCACCTGCTGGACCTTTGAAGGGCTCTTTGGTAATTAAACCCCTTGGTGCTGGGCTGGTTTGAATTTCAATACTAGACTCTGATGCCTTAGAGTCTGAAGAGCTTTCTCTGATGGATGACACTACAGAAAAGTAAAAATACAAGTTATTTTATTCAATAATAAAAATAACTCATAAAATCAACTTATTGAATAAAGCTGTTTTAATGTAATTTATGGCAAATTACGTCAAAATTAAGAAAAAATGTCTAAAGGTAGAAGAAAAAAATGTTTTTCATATAGATTTTCAAATTTTTTATTTGATCTTGCATTTTCTTTAAAGGAATAATAGTTATTCAATTAATAAGCTATTAATCAAAATTGTATTATGGTTCACTTTATACTATAATAACTCAAAGAATAAATTTCAAGTCTGTGATGTGAAAAAGCCACTGGTTAGACAAAATAAATTTATTCCAAGTCACTGAGTATTATATTGTTTCAAACAATATTCTCAAGAAAAAATAACTTTATTAATATTATAAAGATTATTTATGAGGGATAAGGCCAAAAAAGGCAATATTAAGATAACTATGGCAATTTTACATCAAAAATAATTAAAATAAGGTCTAGAATATTATTTATGTCCCAGAAACTGGTTAAAATCACATCCAGGACCCAAATGTAAGGGTTTTCTATGAAATGTTTGATAATAGTAACAATATCAACAGTACTATGACGGTCCTCAGTAGAAAAATATAATAGAACAAAATATTATAACCAAAAATTAAATATAATTATTAAAATAAGTATATTAAAAGAAATAAATTTAATTATTATTATATAATATAATAATAAAAAAAATAATAATTATAATAAATCATAATTATTCTATTATTATTATAGTCACTGACAGTTATAACAATAAGAAGTGTAAAGCTCTTAATGAGAAAATTACATGTGAAAAATATAAATATTCAACCACTTATGAATAATATAAATATTATTTATAAGAAAAAATAAAATCATAACACACACTGCGCTGATATAATTCTTATAAAAAATTCTATAAAAAAAACTAATAATAGATCAAAAAAATATAGAATTTTAAAGAAAATTTACTTATAATATATATTTAATAGAACAAGTAAAATACAAAAGTCATTATATCAAATGATTATTATAAGTTGAAAACATGCCAAAAATAAATTTTCCAAAAGATAAAACAACTTTTTATAATAAAAATATGATTAAAGAGTTTTTGAGAGGGATTTGTGGATTTTATAAGATATTTCAAGACAATAAGTTTATAAAATAAAATGAATTATTGGTGATTAAAATAATAATCTAATTTCTATTATTTCAATTCTTTAATTTAAGATTTATAAAGAATAAAATATCTAAGAAATACTTTAATAATAAGATGCTATATATAATAAAACTTTACCTGTTTGAAATGTCTAATATAATTGGATTGATTGAATTGATGGACAAAAACACTGATGAATAGACTCTTTTTATGTCTTCAGAGCAGCTCTCATTATTCCTAATGGATATAGAGGGCGTGCTTAGGTCAGAACTTAAATACCATTCTTAAAAATAAGGTTCTTAATATAAGGTAACTTTTTTTTAATTCCAATTTAAAGTTACTGGTGTTATTCTCAACGCCAAGTAACTTTAATCCTAAATAAAATTAATTATTTCAATTTTGAATATATAAAATAAGTCTATTTATATTAAAGCTAATCACATGAAAAGCTTAAAAAGAAAGTTTCAAGCAAAAATATCTTAAACTCAATTTTGAATTAATTTTTAAAGAAATCTTAATTTTCTTTCAGTATAATTAAAAGAGTAATTTTCCAGGCTAATTACCAACAAAACCTGCTTATAAAAGATACTTAAGATTTGATGTATACACAGATAACATTGAGCTGTAAGCTGTGTGAAACTTTCAAGAAAGTCCATTAAGATTTGGATTTTCATGAATTTTTGAAGTTATTGCTATTTTTCCATGTAAAATAGAAATACACACTAAACCTTAACTTTTGATAAGGTTTTAATACTTTTAGCTTTAAAGTTTAAAGCCTATTTGAGCTTTGACAGCTTTCAAAAACTTTAATTTCAATATTGCATATTGGGATTTACCCTTTGCAGCTTGAAATTCCTGTCCAAATTGGGATAGAACCAGTTTAAGCTTTAAGGTTGGATCAAAGTCTAATCTTAAAGTTGAAATAAGGTTGAAAATCCTCCAATACTGGTGGAAACCTTAATTGAATCCTTGCAGATCGAAAAAGCTGGGTACCCCAGCCCTGTTTGGTTTTTTTCCTTTGTCCCACCTTTTTGGGTGGATTTTGCCCTTTTATTTATCTAAAGCCATACTATGGCCTTAAACAGCTTTAAATTGAGCTCATGCAGGATTTACATTATGTATGGCAAATTCTTAGCCAATTCAGTAAATATACATAACACCTGAATTTTAACTAAAATTTTGGCAAGCTTGCATAAAACTTATGCACCTTTAAATTCAAGCTTAAATTTAACAATTTTAAAAAAATGTTAAAAAAGCTACATTAGTACTGTGAGATTCTTAAATCTTTCAATAGCTTAATAAATAAGAATTTTTGGGTATAACACCCTATGGGTGTACACTAAGTTCTTTTTGGTGTAGAATCCAAACATAATACAATAATCATAGCTTTGTTTATCCAAACAAACGTTATACTTATTTTTGGTTATTTTTAATTTTAATTTCAACTGAGAATTTTGTTAAAGACTGGATCAGCTGTATATAGAGTTATTTGTGGCCTTATGGGTATGTCATATATACCTCACAGGCTCACACCACTAGCACATGTATCTGGCCTACAAGTTCACTAAGAATCAAATGAAAGGGGAAATATCACCCATTAGATGGCAAGATGTCAGACTAACAACAGATGTGGAAGAAAAAGAAAAACTACTATTTCAAGGTATGTTCATTATAGAAATTGAGGCTGATCTTATGGAAACCCTAACCCCACCAGTACAGGAATACCCCCTCCTGAGGAGATACAGAAAGAAATTAAAAATCTTCCAAATAACAGAGCAGCAGGACCCAATGCAATACCCAATGAGCTCCTCAAACTAGAAACATAAAAGATACTTCCAATACTCATGCCACTCTTCAACATGTGTAAGATTTGACTATGAAACTGATGATAATATTACTATTAATCAACAGTGTTATGTCTGTTCTTTTGAAATATAATAATAAAATATTATTATAACCACAATTAAAGAATTAAAGAATTATTTTTTTCACATGTTAAACACTAATAGTGATTTTAACAGTGAGAAGTAATTGTCTACAAGAATCAATTACAAGAATAATTTAATGATAAAAACTTCCTTTATCAAAATAATGAAATTATTTTAATATATAATTATATTTTGCAAGAAGAATTATAAAGATAATTCTTGAAGAAAACTAATTTTAGAGAAAAACTTTAAGAATTAAAGCTAAATGAATCACTTATACTCCAAAGAACTTATTGAAAGATATAAGTAGAGAAATTTGACATAGAATGGTGGATTTAAGGGATCAAAATGATTTATAGCAGGATTACAAAAATATATAGTTGGATTCTATGATTTCATGTCTTTCTGATTGATTCTGAAAGAATTAAAACACTCAAGAATAGTTTAACTAATACTTACTTGTTGGTAACAATGATATAAATGGATAATAAGATGATTCTTGGAAAAAACAGCAAGAGGAGGCCTCTTTTAAGTCAACAAAAGCTCACATAGGCATTCCATGGAGCAAACTGAAAAAACAGTGAGTGAGAAAACAATAAACACTTTTGGATTATTGACTGCATCATCTGTTGTCACATAAGATTATTATAATTACTTAATTGATGCTTTTATGTGACTACCAACCCCAATATGGTTAAGAATAAAAGGAGTAACATCTGTAAATATTCTTTTTATTCCAAAATAATCATTGATTTCTCAAAGTTATCAAAGTTATCAGCAATTTCATCACAGGTTGTAATTACTGTGAATTTTTGAAGATTCAGTGTTTCACGTAGAATAGTCAAAAATGGACTGTAAGTAAAACTATATTTCCTTTTGGTTGTACCATAGATAATACAGTGATCCATTGGCTCTGACGGTTTCAGAGAGATTCATTAAGAATTGTATTTTTAATGAATTTTCAAATTTTTTACCTCATTTCTATGTAGAATTGCAAATATCAGTGTTTAACTGGTTGCTATGAGGTAAATCAATGGATACAAGTCCAAAAAGGGCTCTAATTAATCTTTTAGGGTCTATCCATGGAACGTAATTAGGAATTGACATGGTTACAGGAGTCTAAGTAGCTCTTTACCTCCTTGGCACGTCAAAATAGCAGGTTATTTGCTATTTTCTTATGATTTACTGTAGTTGTAACATGGTAACCAAGTTCCCAAAATTTTTTAGTTTACTAATTGGCCCAAGATCAGCCATGGATCCAAACTTTAGAGCTGTCCACACCTCTGAGGCCTCAGAAGTTGGGTACCCTGGCTCTCTTTGATGTATTTTGTCCCCCTTGCTTATTTTTCACGTCAAAATAGAAAGTTAAGCTTCAAGTGAGATATCCATGATGGGTGTACCAAAGGTCCATGTAAGAATACCATGATATTAAGTTCCCAAAACATGCATAACACTATTCTTAGTGTATATGTAACATGGGATTTCTCACTTTCCCATTGTTTTGGCATGAAATTAAGAAAAACAAAAATTTTCAGGGATCTTTTATGTGGTATTGATGATGTGGCATTGAAGTATTTTCCATTTTACCACCTCAAAGAGTTAATTTGAGCTTATTCACTCTATGGAGATACCCTAGGTGAATTTTTGTGTAGAATCCAAATCTGGCCCTAAATCTATGGATTTACTTACTCAATAAAAAGTTATTCATCTTTTCTGAAATCAAAAATGATGAATTTTGGATATATGCATGACGTATGAGTTATGCCTATTTGGGTATGTAAAATATACCTCAAGGCTCACAACATTTGTCTAGCAAGGGGAAACTACCCCACACATGGAAAACCTCACTAACAGCAATTATCCAAAAAACCAACAAGAATATTCTCCCCAAAATGCTTACCAACCAATAGCCTTACTCAAGAAAATGGGAAAAGTCTTTGAAAGAATCAACAATAGCCTCAACTACTGGTCAGAAACCACAAAAGAACTCTACCCAGGTCACATGGGGGAAAACCAGGAAGAAACATCAATGATGTGCTAATGGTACTCATGTCCTGGGTAAGCAAAAAATGGAGGCAAGACAAAATAGTGGTAGGGATCTTTCTGGACATAAAAATGGCTTCTCCATCAGTAAAGAAAAAAAGGCTAATCAATACCTTAAGCAAGAAAAACTGCCCCCTACCTCTATCACATCATCTCATCCTTTCTCACAAACCACTCAACAAAAATTCAAATGAACAACTACACCTCACAATCCTTTGATGTACCCAACGGGCAACCACAACAATCACCCTTATTGGAGATGTTGTATCTCCTCTATAATACTACCCTACTACTTCCAAAGCCACTTACTCTTGATAGGATATCAATCTCCATAGCTTATGTAGATGATGTAGTGCACCTGGTAGAAGTCAAATCTCAACAGGAAGGAATAAAACTTTCAAAAAACACTATGACCCAGTTGTGGGTATGGGGCCAGCAACATGGAGCAATATTTGAGAAAAAGAAAACCAAAATTGTGTTATTTACAAAGAAAAAATTACAAGACCATGCAATCCAAATAAACAAACAACAATTTCAACTTCAAACAAACATCAAATGGCTGGGAGTACTACTAGCCAACAGACTAGACTTCAACCAGAACCTCAAAAACCTGAATCTGAAAGTCAATACCACTTTTGCAAAAATTTAACAAATAGTTAAAGCCACATATGGATTAATCCAGAAAGAGGCACACACTGTGATATCCACAGTACTAACAGCTTGGATTTTACATGGAAGTATCATATGGTACACACAAAAAAAAGAGAAAATGGTTAAAAACTTATTGAAAAGATGGTACAACAGAGTGGCAAGGCTAAGTACAGGAATGATGAGACAAACTCCCTTAATATTTCTTGAGAAATACAGTGGCATAATAAATTTCACAAAGATGCACACCAAACTAGAACACAATTATACACATAACAGACTAATGGGACCAGAAAAAGATCCAATTTGGGAGATAATAAGAAAAGAAATCTCTGAAAACCCTAAAACTCACTGGTCACCTCTTCACAGAATTTTAGGAAGAGACATCCTACAAAAGCAGAAACCAAAACAGCTTTACTGGTGCCCCCATGGGCCACATCCATAGGCCAGATTGAAAAAACCCAACTCACCAAAGAAAAAGTGAAAGAATTTTTGATAGAGGGTATTTTAACTTTATTCACTGATGGATAACTAATCCCAGGGATAGGAGGAGCGGCAGCAGCCTTCCTGATAAACAATGGGACAGAACTTAAAACCTATGCTGGTCATGAGTCTGTCCTCACAAATTTCGACACTGAACTTATTGCTTTGAAGCTCTTACTAGATGCAATGGACACCCACATCCAGCATGACAATTACCCAAGAAGAATAGCCATTTTTTCTGACAGAAAAACGGCTATAGGAAGCATTTCACTCCCTCAGAAATCAATCCCCTCTCAAGAAACCATAGTGAAACTCTATGAAATATTGAGAAGCTGGGAACCAATCTTCCCTATCAGCCATTATGGTTCCCAGGACACAGTGACATACCACAAAACACAAAAAAGACCAATTGGAAACAGAAGCAACACAAACTCTCCAAACCTCAAGTTTCACCCAGCAAAACATTAGCATTTCAAAACTCAAACAACATAGAAAACACCACCTGGAGATCCTGACCCCCCTCACCAACAATCAAAAACAAAGAATTAAATTTCAAATCTTGGCATTGAAAATCATAGAAGAACTAGATAAACTTGATAAAGTCCTTGCAGAAACCATTCAAAAACTCTGCACAGGACATGTCCCCCTAAATGACTACCTCCACAGAATAAAAAAAATGGACAGACCCTTTTGCCAAACGTGAAACACACATGAAATACCCAGTCATTACCTCTTAATATGTAAAAAATTATGAGCTCAATGATATGAATCCCTGATACCAATCTGGATGAAACATCTATGCCTCACCCCCAAAAGTACAACATCTATCCTTTACAACCCTCAATGCTACCCCTTACAGGCAAAATTAATTCTATCTACTGCTTAATTTCAACATATCAAGAACTAAAGTCCCCCCAAAAAGTTTTTAAAATAAAATAAAGAAAGAAAGACACATGCAAATCCCCCCAATTTTTCCCCCTAAAACCAACTCTATCCCCCAAATCCCCCCTCTCATTGTTCCTCTTCTAATCCCCACTCACAACCCTCAGCACTAATTATGACCTTCCCTTTCTTTACCTTATCTCCTATATTTGAATTTTCCCCTGCTCATTTAAAAACCAATATACTCTATTTTCATCTCTATTTCAATTCTAATTTTCCTCTTGTTTCACTCATATTTCCTTTCCTTTCTCTCCCATTCAACAGAAAATTAAAAAAAACAGAAACCATTGAAGTCATCAATGGGAAAGCAAAAATCATGGATAAGGAGAGGATTTGTTAGGCCAAGCCAATGGGGGAAACCTGAAAGTGGAAGGTCAAAAAACCACACTCAACCACAACAGTGACCTGACCCATCACAAACAAAAGGAAAACCTAGCATCATGCACCAAAAACCAAACAGGGATTCTTAATGAGCTGCCAACCCAGAAAAGAAACACCTCTAACCCCACATCAATGGCAGGAGGCATATGGTAACTCTCACTTAACCTGGACCAAACATATCCTACAACAACAACAAATCAAAAAATACCCTGAGCTCCCTCCATAAGACAATAACTACAATGTTTGCTTGTAAATAGTTCTGTATAATTTATGTATATAGCTTAATAGTGTGGTATGTGAAATAAATAGCACTAAATTTTCAAAAAAAGAGAGAAGGAAATGCCAAGGTTGACTTGTTGCCATAGGCCTATAATCTTCTCAAAGGCTCATTTAAATAAATTATTTGTACAGTGCAGTAAATTACCAAATATTCCCATCAACATTTTTATGTGGATTAAATGATTTTTCTTAAAAAAAGCTATATAAAAATATCAAACAAGACAATGGGGAAAACTAAAAATATCCATGCGACAAGACACCAGTCATAACCATCTTGGGGATGAAGCATTGATTGAATTACACTGGTATTAATGTGAGAAGGAGCCTTAGTTTAATAAAACTTATCACATATCTAATTCAAATAGCATGTCCAAAAATAAATATTGTTTCAAAGAAAATTAAAGACTCTCAGCTTTTAAATAGGTGAGAAAAGTCATAAAAACTGATTTGTTCAAATTCACGTCTGACTGATCTTGTTAGTTGAAGGTTCCATTGGACTCCAGTGTTTGGATTGGATTTGTGAAATAATAAAATAATATAGGCTCATCAGAGCTTATCATACTATTATCATTCACTTAATGACTTTTGGACAGAGCTATTAGCTAGGTACAAGAAAAGGGCTTTTATTTTCGGGCAAGTTTCAAAAGATCTGCCTTTTATAAAAAATACCTAAGTTCTCAAGTAATAAGATTTTTTTATTTCTAAAATAAGCCAATTTTTTTTTCAAAAATTGGCATAAGTAGCAAAAAAAGTAATCACAAACAAAAATACTAAAAACTTTAATTCTTTTCTATCATCATCTTTCTAAAATCATATACCAAGAAAATTTCCTTTAATTGTAAAGCTAAACTTGTAAAATACATTAAGTAAGAGTTCCCAGAGCCAAAAGAAACCACTAGATTAGCTCCCAAATCTTTGCTCAAATGCTAGAATTCTTTGATTATTACTGCTTCATTTTGAGAAAGTACTGTGATGATTATGATACCAGATGTGACACCCATAATAAATAACATAGGGGGATAAATGTTTTACTTATCTTTGGACTTTCTTGTGAGACAAATATGCATGACTGATTTTGGAAATCAGTCATCAAAAGTGACATCTGATTTGATGTCTGATTTCTAATCTCTTGAATAGCTTGTAAACAATAGAAGAAATGAGAACATACTTACCTTTTGGGTTATTTACTCAAACATGTTTCTTGAGGGGGTCAACAGTGCATTTCTTTCCTTTGGAACTAAAAAAAATAAATTGTATCCCTAACAAAACATCATTTTAAAATGCCTAAACCCTCCAGGAAATGAGTAAGGCTGGAAGTTCTTTTGAGAGAACATCACCATTGTGAAAGAAAGCTAATTGGTTCTTGGGCCCAGATCATATCTATGCCTCACATTCCAGATTTTGGAAACATACTTGCACAGAGCTCACATGTTGAAGCCCTCATTTTTGAGTGGGTTTTGAGCCCAGATGACAGAATTGTGGAGGAATACAATCAGGTGTTATGCGCTTGGTAAGAATGAGACAGAATATATGCTCTAATTGAAAGATTTAAATCTTTGGAAAAATAGCTATCTCAATGGCAACATTTGTGGAGGTTTGAAGAAATAATATTCCCTTCCAAGTCTATCACTAGGGAAAAAAAACTGTCACTTTGTGGAAAGTGACTCAAAGTAACACAGTGGTCACAAACAATTGGCTTCAATTGACCATAAATTTCCTGTAAAATGAACATAACTATACTTTCAGAAGTGCTTTATGGGTCTTAGAATGAGATGGGTTCTCCTAGTTTTCCTATTTATGGGAGAATTCATATTGAATACTTAGTGATACTCAATATATGCATATTGATAACATATGAAAAAGCATTTGAAGTAAATGCTAATGAATTTGTCTATCTGTCTCAATAAACCTTATGAAAGAAATATTTTCATTAATTAAAGAGTTGATTCAGGTCAATTCAGGTAATCTCATTGTCTTCAAATGCACATTTTTCATTATATCTTTTTAGAAAGGGATCCCAGTTTCAAATTTTTGCTACTTTACCTCCAAACAGCCCAGAAAGATCTTTTGAACATATAAAGTATTGGATATTGACATATTATTTCTCTTTCATCTTTGTGTTTTCCTAAGATATGAATCTTTCCTTCTAAGCTCCATATCCAGCTTGTGAAGGGTTTCTAGCTGCAATTATTCAATATCCTCCAAATGAATCACACAAAAGCATAAAACTTGGGTTGTCCTGATGGTTGATTACTGGATAACTATGATAGCATGAAGGTTTTCCTAATTCAAAGATAGTGATATTTAAGAACTTTCAACAGCTATTATATATTAGCATCCAAAAGGTTTTACAAAGAGCCTAAAGTAATATTTTTGTGAAAGAGCCAATAAATCCGTAAATCCATCATATTCAACATCCATTTCTATATTATTATACTTATTATAAAATGTAAATTTTAATTCTTGTACAGGTGAAAAATTCCAAATGAGAATTTTGCAAAATAATAATTCACTGTAGCACAGAAATCCTGATTCATAATTGCGTTAAATTAACAAATTATAGAATTCACTTATATTTTTCAGCATTTGTGAGGCAAGTAATAACTTTATGGGGAAAAATATTTATACTTTCATGATACTTTTCCAAAGATAAAACATTTTCAATGAGAATTCAGGCCAATATTAATGCTTCCATGAGCTTAGAGTCAAGACTATGCATGATGAAAAATATGTACCTAAGACCTTTGTGAGCCTTAGAGGTAATTTCATATACCCAAAAGACCACAAATACAAAATTAACATATAAATATAAATAAAATAAATTTGTTTATATTATTAAAATAAAAATCAAAATATAAAGATAAAATTATATTCAAAATAAAAAAAATTTAATTAAAATTTAAAATTAAAATTACATTAAATTTTGGAATTATAAAATTACATTTATACTTGAAAAAATTAAGTAAAAATGAATTTTTAACAAAATTGTAAAAAAATAAATAAATTTGGAAAAAAGTTAAATAAAAATTATTCTAACTTTTTATCCAATAAATAAACATATAAAAATTACTTCACCATTGGATTCCTCATAAAAAATCAGGTGGGGTCACCTCTGAGTGAAATTCTTGTAGCTCAACTCTAAATAAGCTTAAATTAAGTTTTTAGTATTTTCAATACAAAAGTTGAAAATCCTCAAAACCTTAATTTAATTCACACCACATGTGGTGTTAACCATCAATTGTTGTGTTTAGTTTAGAAGTTATGAGGAATTGAAGTATTTTCAATTGAATTCAATTGAAATGTCAAAATGTGCGCGTGTATTACATAAGTGAACTTTGATTTACATATGAGGTATCAATTATTACTGTATTGTAATGTACAATTAAATTGAATCACATATGTAAATTATAAGTATAATACATGATGAGGAATTAAAGGCAAAATAAATTGGGGGGGAAAAGGAACTCCAGCTCTAAGGGGGAGCTAGACCCCCAAAATCCTTGCTGACAGGCGTGGGATGTCATAATTCACGCAAAAGTTCATCACTTTTGGCCTGGAATTGAGTTACAGGGTCTGTGGACTCAATTGATGATGAGGTTTTGCTACCAACTGGGGTAGTTTTAGCTGTTGCCAAGAGGGTAAAACTACCCTTAAGATAAAACAATCATAGTAAAAACAGCTTTAACTGATTTCTACGTCTCTGACACACATTCTGACGTGTTTTGAAGGCTCTAGGCCTGGTATTGCTATAGTAATGGCTGATTTAAGGGTCTAAAATGGCTAAAAATGGCTTAAACCAGCCCTTTTTGGTCTAAACCAGGGTTCAATGATGCCATAATTGGCTTTTCTGTTGTCAGACTGTTTTTCACGACTGACAAGAGTAAATTTCACTTTTGGGGTAAGAAAATTGATGGCTATAAAAGAATTTCTTCTTTGCCCACTTTTCTCTTCATGTTAGAATCTATTCCTTTTATAATTAGTTTAAAAATTGTTAAAGCAATCAATAAGAGATTCCAACAACCTTTATTAAATCATTTGAAACCTTTTAAACACGTTAAAAAATCATTATAATCATTGTTTTTAACTCTTATAATCATTTTTACCCCTGAACCACCCCAAAAGTGAATTAAAGCATCTTTCATCACTGTAAACTTTGTCACTTTGTTTCCAAATTCACTCTGGTCACTTTTGGGTGTGTTTTCTCTTTAATATTCTTTTTAAAGACTTTTTTCTTTAATTAATTGCTTGCAGTTCTTTGCTCAATTAATTCCAATTGAAATTGCTCTTGAAGAAATTTCTTTTGTAGCCTTAAAATATCTCTTGTAGAGTATTTTTTGGATAAATTTTTATTGTTGGTAAAACAATAAATCTTTATAATATTATTGTTTTATACTAATAAAGCTATAAAAAATAAAATTGGCGTGTTTTCTCCTAAAAATAATATTCTTTACTATTTTTAATTGATTTTTACCTTATACAAATTTTGAGGACAGGAAAAGTACTTGATTTGTAATCAAAGTTTCATATCCACACCTTTCATTTGGGGGCCCAGCCGTGATATTTTACCTGTGAAATATTTTTTTAATCTTTTTAAATATTTTTTCTTATATTGAAAAATTTAAAAACATATAAAAAATACTTATAATTCAAAAAATCCATAAAAAATAATTTTTTTCATATTATAAGTGAGGCTTATATTTTTATTTCTTTTTTGAAATATCCTTTTTTTAGTTAATTAATTGGGTTTTTCATTAATTTTAGTGTCTGACAACGTGGTAAGACAAGAAAACATTGAAACAGCCTCAACAGTCACCAGCATTATTCCTGCTAGTACTATTAACTCAGACCATAATAGTACTGTTATTGTGACTCAAAATAGCCAACCTGAACCAATATCTTCTGAATTGATTAACTTGGACATTAGTAATACCCTTCAGAAAGCTAAGAATTTGGCCAATAGTAAGTTTTTTGACGTAAAAATACTATCTTAAGCCTTTTTAAACCATAATTATGCCTTCAACCACATCAAGAGCCAGCTACAACCCCTCAAGCAGCTCCCAAAAAGGTAATAGACGTGATTATGGCAGAGGCCAATCAGGTACAGAGGGAAAAGGGTCAGTTGATGACTTCCAAACAACTAAATTGGGTAATTCTGAAGCTGATAATACTATTTTACCTTCAAAAAGAGCTGATACCGCCACAACAAGCCTCTGTGGACATATACAAAGCCAGACACAGTGCATACAACAATGCACTTCAATTCAAGGAGTACCAGATCCTTGCAGACCTGTGGAAGAATTGCATGAATTCTTACCTGACAGTAAGAAAATTCCTGGGCCATCCCAATACTTGCAAATTGCTCAATGGATGGCATCCATTGATGGAGAAGAAAAACATGATGCTTTTGACACTAGAATGGAGGAAAAACAACCCTCCACCACCCAAGCCAGTGCCAAAAACAGCCCCAGTGGCCAGCACCAGCAATTCCAATGTGAAAAAGCAGCCACAAACTCCAAACAAGGGCAAAGGGAAGGCACCAGCCCCAAAACCTTACAGCCAGGGCTACAAGATCCCAAATATTCAGCAGGATGCCATGGAAAATGTATTTCAGATGGCCAGAACCATGATGGAATTACAGAAGAAGGAGGAAGCCAGATCAAGATTCCAGAAATGATTTCTGATATATTTGATTCCATCCCAGAATTGTATGATGCTATAAATGACGTGAAAAAACATCTTTCTGATAAAAATGAAACCATTTGTAACAACATTAAAACAAACAACCTGAGTCTGTGCCAAATTAATGAAACACTTATGTGTTTTGAAAAAGTTTTAAGAACAATTAAAAATTCCAATAATGATAATTCTTCTAGCAATAAAATAAGTGAACAATCTGCCATTATTAAAGAATTAACAGATAAATATTCTAAATTCAATATTGATGACATAATTGAAACAAGAATTAAACAAGACATAAATATTATCAAAACAGATAACAAGAAAATCCTTGATGACATTTCAAATTCATTTACTGAAGTAAAGACATATACCAGTGCCTTGAAAAAGTGTTTTGATGCTTCACAAGAAGAAGTATCAAAATTATCAATGAAATTGAATCAAGTCACTGCTGATAATACAAGACAGACAGAGTTATGGCAAGAACTGACACATAAGGAAGACATGTATAAAATTGAAGTAATAAATTTAATACAAAGCTTCCAACATGCATACAGAAATTCCCAAAGGTGTAGCAACAGTAAAATGAATGACATTGAACAAATACTGAACACATTACCAAGAATGTCTACACCTCTAAATCAAAATGAGGGCACAAGAATTCCAAATCCACAAGTATTGGATGCTGATAATTCACAATTAAAAAATGAATTATCCACTTCTTTTCATAACTTGGAACCATCAATGGGCCAAGCACTCTTGAAAGAAGTTCCAAAACTTAAAGAATGGCCTCACTTCAGTGGTGAAGGAGAGTATGACCATATGGAATTCATTAGAGGTATTGACATGATCAAAGAAGATTTTGAATTACCAGACAGATTGGTAACAGCAAGATTTAACACCTTGTTTACCAAATCAGCTCACAGATGGTACATCAAAATAAGACAAGCACATGGATACCAGAGTTGGACTTGGTGGAAAACCCAAATCAGCAAAAAATGGGCAAATGATGCTTGGAGGTTTAAAGTTGAGACAGCCTTTGAATCTTCCAAATTTAATGCTGATAAAGACAAAGATTTACCATGGTTTTGCCAACAAAAGGACAGATTAACAGCATTATATCCAGACATGTCAAAATTTATTATCCATAGAAAAATTCTGAGACAATGTGGAGGAGACTTAGAGCATGCTGTCAAAAGCAGGACTACTGAACAATCTTCAGCAGAGGATATTATCAATATATTAGAAGAAGTAACCACCAGAACCAAGATTGGTTCTAGTAGGGTTAATCTTGAAAAAAGGTTTAATACACATTGGAAAGATTCTGTGGACAAAAACCCCAAAGAAAATTCTAATAATGTTAGGTATGAATCTGCAGATACAATCAGAAAGTGCCATATTTGCCAAAGCACCACCCATTTAGCCAATACATGTCCAAAAAGGGGGGAAATCAATGAAATTAATATTGAAAAGGGACCTGATGTTGAAAAAGATGACATAATTGAATACGATTCAGATGATAAGTCATCCATATTTTCTGAATCTTCAAAAGATATAGAAAATATCAATGCCACTTTTGACATCATGGAATCTTATTCCCACTTGCCACAATTGAGCAATAGTCAACTTGATTTATCAAAAACTCAAGGGGCACAACTTATGAAAACCAAATCCCAATAGAAGGAATAAGTGTTACAGACTTGAACACCACCTTCTTTGAAGAGGTCAGAAATAGTTACATTCAAGATAACAATTGTAGCATCTTATACCAATTAGTGAACAAAGACTGTAAAGACAACTCTCTAATACATGCCTTGGATGAAGTATGGAAAGGATCATATGATAAAGGAAGATTTCACCTACTTGATGGTATAAAATTCAACAGTGCAAGTAACCCAATGAAAGAATTAGGAATCTTTGAGACCAATGTCATATTCCCACACATGAATGGGAATTTGAGAATCACAGTTGAATTTGTTGTTATGGAAAATTGCTCTAGTACCCATTTTATATTGGGAAATAACTATTTAATCATTTATGGGATAGATTTGCATAATAACAAAGACAGATACTTTACTATTGGAGACAATAAGTGCCAAAAATTTGCCTTTTTACCATTTAAAAGACAAATTACAGTAAACAAAGTATCACCAGTCAACTTGGAGTTAGAGAAATTCAACTCTGAACAGTTGGATGAGGCTGAAATAAGCCTTCATCTGACTGATAAACAAGAAAATGAACTTTCTTCCCTTTTGTATGACCACAGAGGAGCATTTGCTTCAGACAAAGAACCTCTAGGAGCAATTATTGGTCATGAAGTTGACATCATTCTTAACATTGAGAGACCTTATCCACCACTAACTTCAATAACATCAAATGATGTAAAAAGTTGAAAGACTCCTTTTCAGGACCTTTTGTGATTAAGGCCCTCCATGGAGAAAATGCTGTTGAAGTAGAGTTATCTGAAGAACTTAGCAATAAGCATCCTACATTTCCAGTGAGCTTGATAAAGCCATATAAATCTAGTGATGCTGAGAAATTTCCCTTGAGGAATAAGATTCCCCAAGTTATACCCCCTATTGAGACATCTGGTACTAAGAAAATTACCAAAGTTCTTAAAGAAAGGAAATTAAGAACCAAGAAAGTAAGGGAATACCTTTTCAGGTACAGTGACCCAACTTATGAAGATGAATGGTTAGAATAAAAAGATATACCAGAAGCTACCAAACTCCTCAGGAGATTCAGACACACTAGAAATACCAATATTACAAAGTAATATTCTTTTTTAGGGGGAGGGAATGTGAGCCTTAGAGGTAATTTCATATACCCAAAAGACCACAAATACAAAAATTAACATATAAATATAAATAA
Source organism: Austropuccinia psidii (assembly GCA_023105745.1). Classification (NCBI taxonomy): domain Eukaryota; kingdom Fungi; phylum Basidiomycota; class Pucciniomycetes; order Pucciniales; family Sphaerophragmiaceae; genus Austropuccinia; species Austropuccinia psidii. The sequence continues at coordinate 66,829,827 of JALGQZ010000006.1, forward strand.
AATAAATTTATTTATATTATTGAAATAAAAATTAAAATATAAATATAAAATTATATTCAAAATAAAAAAAATTTAATTAAAATTTAAAATTAAAATTACATTAAATTTTGGAATTATAAAAATACATTTATACTTGAAAAAATTAAGTAAAAATGAATTTTTAACAAAATTGTAAATAAATAAATAAATTAGGAAAAAATTTAAATAAAAATTATTATAACTTTTTATCCAACAAATAAACATATAAAAATTATTTCACCATTGGATTCCTCATAAAAAATCAGGTGGGGTCACCTCTGAGTGAAATTCTTGTAGCTCAACTCTAAATAAGCTTAAATTAAGTTTTTAGTATTTTCAATAAAAAATTTTAAAATCCTCAAAACCTTAATTTGATTCACACCACATGTGGTGTTAACCATCAATTTTTGTGTTAAAATTGAGGTGTTGCGTTTAGTTTAGAAGTTATGAGGAATTGAAGTATTTGCAATTGAATTCAATTGAAATGTCAAAATGTGCGCATGTATTACATAAGTGAGCTTTGATTTACATATGAGGTATCAATTATTACTGTATTGTAATGTACAATTCAATTGAATTACATATGTAAATTATAAGTATAATACATGATGAGGAATTAAAGGAAAAATAAATTGGAAAGATTAAAATTGGGGGGAAAAGGAACTCCAGCTCTAAGGGGGAGCTAGACCCCTAAAATCATTGCTGACAGGCGTGGGATGTCAAAATTCACGCAAAGTTTCATCACTTTTGGCCTGGAATTGAGCTACAGGGTTTGTGGACTCAATTGATGATGAGGTTTTGATACCAACTGGGGTAGTTTTAGCTGTTGCCAAGAGGGTAAAACTACCCTTAAGATAAAACAATCATAGTAAAAACAGTTTTAACTGATTTCTACGCCTCTGACACACATTCTGACGTGTTTTGAAGGCTCTAGGCCTGGTATTGCTATGGTAATGGCTGATTTAAGGGTCTAAAATGGCTAAAAATGGCTTAAACCAGCCCTTTTTGGTCTAAACCAGGGTTCAATGATGCCATAATTGGCTTTTCTGTTGTCAGACTGTTTTTCACGACTGACAAGAGTAAATTTTATTTTTGGAGTAAGAAAATTGATGGCTATAAAAGAATGTCTTCTTTGCCCCACTTTTCTCTTCATGTTAGAATCTTTTCCCTTTATAATTAGTTTAAACATTGTTAAACCAATCAATAAGAGATTCCAGCCACCTTTATTAAATAATTTGAAACCTTTTAACCATGTGAGAAAATCATTATAATCATTGTTTGTAACTTTTATAATCATTTTTACCCCTGAACCCCCCCAAAAGTGAATTAAAGCATCTTTCATCACTGTAAACTTTGTCACTTTGTTTCCAAATTCACTCTGGTCACTTTTGGGTGTGTTTTCTCTTTAATATTCTTTTTAAAGAATTTTTTCTTTAATTAATTGCTTGCAGATCTTTGCTCAATTAATTCCAATTGAAATTGCTCTTGAAGAAATCTCTTTTGTAGCCTTAAAATATTGCTTGTAGAGTAATTTTTGGATAAATTTTTATTGTTGGTAAAACAATAAATCTTTATAATATTATTGTTTTATACTAATCAAGTTATAAACAATAAAATTGCCGTGTTTTCTCTTAAAAATAATATTCTTTACTATTTTTAATTGATTTTTACCTTATACAAATTTTGAGGACAGGAAAAGTCCTTGATTTTTAATCAAAGTTTCATATCCACACCTTACAACCTTTGAAAATTTATATTTTGGCAAGAAAACTTTATATTGTATGAAGAAGGCAATAGATTAACAATTAAATATAAATACAGTGTAATTGAAAAGTTGGTCCTTTTTAAAATTACTCTATTTGAATGCCACAAGAATTTCATTATATTTACCAAGAACAAGTGCCCTAATTAAGGAAAGAGCTGGGTACCTTTCAAATCTTTCAGTGGAAATAAGAGTTTCTAGAGAGGTTCTATTTGTATTTGAAAATATTTTAACCCAATTGAGTGACTTAGAATGATTTCTTTACCAAATCATTTGACCCACATTTATCATAAATAAGAATTAAATTTTTTTTGACATAAGTACTAAATTTGGCCCAATCTATGGAGCTTTTGGAGAGCTTTAGTGCTTTGGTTGTGGTTCTAAAAATATGGCTTTTATTGGTATCTTGGAAAACTCTTTTGGGGTGGGAATTTGGCTCAGTGTAGAAAAAATGCCATATTAATGTTGAATAAAAGGTACCCTTATTGAGACCAGACCTTTAGATTTTTGGAGTCCAGACAGGAAATTTGGAGGGTAAAGGGAAGATCAGTTTATTTTAATTCCAGAATAATCTATTAGAAATTGTGAGCCCTGTGGTATATTTTACATATCAAAATAGGCCACAAGTAATATTTCAAGAAATTATGAACTATGCATAACCCATAAGTCATGCATATATCCAAAATTCATCATTCTTGTTTTAAGAAAAGATGATAAATGTTTTTGTGAGTATGTAAATCCATAGATTAAAGGCCATATTTGGATTCTACACAAAAAATTCACCTAGGGTAGCTTCATAGAGTGAATAAGCTTTAATTAACTCTATGAGATGGCAATATGGAAAATAATTCAACACTAGATCATCAATACCACATAAAAGAATTGTGAAATGTTTTGTATTTCTCAATTTTTAGGCCAAAATAAAGGGAATGTGAGAAATCCTATGTTACATATACACTAAGGCTAGTGTTATGCATGTTTGTGGCACTTAAACAAATAGTATTATTACATACAGGTTTGGTACACCCATAAGGAATATCAGTCTGGAAGCCTGAATTACTATTTTTTGTGAAAATAGCTAACAGGGACAAAGGACATCAAAGAGAGTCAGGGTACCCAAATTCTGAGGCCTCTGAGGCATGCAAAGATCTAAAGCTTGAACCAATGGCTGATCATGGCCCAATTAGTTTAATAAAACCTTTTGGGAACTTGTTTAGCAAGTGAAAGTCCCATTAAATCATAAGAAATTTGCAAATAAGCTGCTATTTTGATGTGACATGGAGGTAAAGAGCAGCTCTGACTCCTTTAACCATGTAAATTACTAGTGATTTTCCAAGAATAAACCTCAAAAGAGTAATCAAAACCCTTTTTTGGACTAGTATACATTCATTTACCTCATGAGAACCAGCTGTACTGTGCTATTTGCAATTCTACATAGAAATAAGGTAAAAAATTCAAGAATTCATTGAAAACAAAATTATTAAAAAATACTTCTGGAAGTTTCAGGACCGGTGCAGAGTGGTATTATCCATAAATAAATCACAAATAATTATGACTTAATAATCAAAATTTCAAAGTCTTACCTACAGTACATTTTTGATGATTCCACCTGAAACACTGAATCTTCAAAAATTCACAGAAAATAAAACCTGCAATGAAATTTCCAATAACATCAGTAAATTTGAGAAATTAATGTTTTTTTAAATAAAAGAAGCTTTAAAGCTGTTACTTCTTTTAGTCTTAACCATAAATGGGTTGGTAGTCACATAAAAGACTCAATTGAGTAATTATGATAATCTTATGTGACGACAGATGATGAAATCAATAATCCAAAGAGGACAATCGGTTTCTCACTCACTTGTTTTTTAGTTTTATTCATTTAACGCCTCTGTAAGCTGTTATTTACTTAAAAGAGGCCTCCTCTTGCGGTTTCTTCCAAATCATGCTATTATCCAATTATTTCTGTAGTACCAACAAGTAAGTATTAGTTGATCCTTTTCTTAAGTGTCTTAAATATTTTCAAATCAATCAGAAAGAAACTAAATAATAGAGATATACCTTTTGCAATAGTATTTAGATGTTTTATTATTGTATTTTTGTTATTGAAAAATTTTGATCTTTTAAATCCACAATTCATCCATCAAATCTCTAAAAATTCTTTTCAAGGTTTTTTGAAATATTAGTGAGTGGTTTCTATTAGCTCTTGAAGTTTTCCTCTAGTATTAGTTTTCTTCAACAATTATATTTATGATTATCCTTGCAAAAGAAAATTATATATTAAAATAGTTTCATTATTAATTACTTTTAATTGATTCTTGTAGACAATTACTGCTTACTGTTATAATCACTAGTAGTGTATAACAAGTAAAAGAAATAATTAAGTAATTAATTATCTAATTGTGGCTATAATGAGTTTATCTATTCTATTTAATAATAAAAGTAACAGTATTGTTGATTAATAGTAATATTATCAACAGTTTCATAAACACATCTTACATTTGGGGGCCTGGCCATGTTTTTTGAGCCTTGAACCCTTCATTAATATATTTTTAAGCTTCAAAATATGTTGATTTTAATAATTTTTATCTTCAATTTTGAAGTTCAAATATCTTTATTTTTGAAATTGTCTTAAGTCTTTTTTCATTGAGGAATTTGGATCAATTTTATATTATTTTTCACATGGCTTTTTCACATCTAAAAGCCCATAAAATTCTTCTTTGAGTTACTCTGAATTAATTTTTGATTCAAAATCTTGAATTTTAATTCTTTTTGAATATATAAATATCAATATATAAGCTTATAAAAAATCTTGAAAATATTTTGAAAGTATAAAAAATAATATTCTTTTGTCAATTTTTTCTCTTTAGTGTTTTTAATAAAGTATATTGCAGCTGGTAATAAGCTCAGGAAGACATATATTTCTAGTTCAGAATCTTCAGAAGCCAAATATTGAGAAAGTATTGAAGTTCAAATTGCTAAAAGAGACACTTTACTCAAAGCAGAAATATCCAAAAAACCATCAAAAGGTGTGTTTTTTCTGTCTTTATTCTTTATTTTTCTTGAATTGACATGAAAATGGTTCGTACCAGAACTGAAAGCAACTATCCAGTCCAACCAGATGGATCTTGAAAAGAAACAGGCAAGAACAGGGACAGAACTGGCAAGTATTCCTCAAGAAAGACACCTTTGGAGGATTCCAGGGTTTACCCCTATCCCCCAAAGCTTGTACCAAAAAACGTTGACATTAATGGTGAGCCTGAACTGATTCAAAGTAATTTTTCAAGGGTTGAACCACTTCCAAGTGGCAACCATAGAAATACATCAGTCCCAGTACAAAAACTGGCACAGATCAGCCAAGGAAGAGGAGTGGGAAATATTCCCAAGCCATTGGCAGGGGATATGAGCTCCTACTTACACATCAAGAGATTTCTGGGTAAGGAGAAGACCATAAAACACTTAGAAGGATGGAGTCATTGTCAAAAAGATAAAGAATTGGTTGAAGAACCAAAGTCTTTTATACATAGACCAGAAGAAAGAGTTGAAAATGACCCCAGCTTTGGAGAAGGAAGTCCCAGTGGCATCAACAAGCTCCAAGCCAGATCCAGAAGTTTCCAAAGACAAGCCTCAATGGCCTCAGAAAAATCAGGGCAAAGGGAAAGGCAAAGCCAATTTGCACAGACCTTACCCACAAGGGTACAGGATTCCAAAATTGGAATCATCAGCCATGGAAAGTGTATTCAATATGGCCAGAACCCTTATGGAATTCACCGCCAAGGAGTAGGAAAGGATGAACAGGACTTTTCCACACAAATAAAAGATGAAATTAAGTAAATAAAATCCATTATTGATGTCCAACTTGGTAAATTTGATAAATAATTGAAGAAATTAACATCAAATATTATTGATTTAAGAAACAATGAAAGAACTTTCACTGAATGGTGCCAAGTGATAAATGCCAGACTTGAGAAGATTTCCAACACATGTGACAGAATTGAGAAAAAATGTTGAGTACAGAATGATGAATTAGAAAATCACATTTATTACCAACTTACAAATCTGAAAGAACATGTATTGGAAATAGTTGATAATACAAATATTTTTGCAACACATCTACAAAGAAGTGATAATAAAAGACAAAATTTAAAGTATGAAATAATTGCACAAGTAACAAAAATTTATAATAATCATGAGCCAAAGTCACATATGCCCAGACATTCTACACCTTTAATTGAAGAAAAAATGTCTGTGGAAGAAATTTTGACCCCTTTTCTAGGAGGAAATATAATCTCTGAAAGAGATATTCCCAAACTAGAAGAATGGACAACATTCTCTGGTGAAGGTGAATATAACCATATTGAGTTCATTAGAACAATTGATATGTTTCAAGAAGATTTTCATATGCCTGATGAAATGGTAGTGGGAAAATTACACTTCTTGTTTACCATAACCGCAAAGAAATGGTATTACAAGATGAGACAGGAGCATTATAAACATGATTGGCTTTGGTGGAAATTTGAAATAATCACCAAAGGGGCCAATAATTCTTGGAGATTTAAGATGGAAAATGCTTTTGAGAGTGCCATTTTAAACTCAGACAAGGATACATTACTTTCTTGGTCCCCCAAACAGAAATACAGATTATATGCTTTACACCCAGATATGTCTGACTCAATGATCAATATGAAAATATTAAGAAAATGTGGAGGATAAATAGAAAATGCTATCAGGTTCAGATGTGTAGGTCCCTATTCAACAGATGAACACATTAATGAAATGGAATATATAACTACTAGGATAAGAATTGGTAAGAACTGAACTAGAAGCCCTATGGAGTCCAAAATACTCCCAAAGACTTTCAGAGAGGATAGAAAACCTGAAAGAACTAAATCAAAGTGTCATTAATGTGGGAGCAGCTCACATTTAGCCAACACTTGTACCAAAAAGACTAAAATAAATGAAGTTAAAGTCATTGAAGAGCTTCAGTTTGCTGAAGGGAAAGAAGAATCTGACCAAGATTCTGCAATCTCTGAGGACATACTAGCAGAGGACTATCCTATTGAAAATTTAAACCTTTCTTTGAAGTCACTGAAGTCCATACTCACTTGCCACAATACAGTGAGGATTGCTACAACATGACCAATATCCAGGAGGCCAGAATGTGTATTACTAAACCTGATAGAGGCACAGGTTACACTGCTGGAGCATCTTGTATTAAATAAATCCTGATGAATGATTTTTAAGCCAAAGGCAATTTGGAAACAGGGAAATTTTGCGCTTGTAGTGACAGTAATAATATATACCATTTGGGAATATTGGACACTAATCTTGTATTTCAACACCTTCAGGAAGTGTGAGGATGAAGACAGACCTAGTAGTAATGGACATATTTGGCTTTAATATGGCCATAACTTCTGTTGTTTTGATGTTTGCTCAGTTTTGCTAGTACCACTTGGTAGCCCTAACTGCAAGATTTAATTTGAACACCCATTTGATGGGGATTCACTTAGACATTTATGGTATTGACATCAATAGACATAAAGACAGATATTTCACAATTGGAGAAAAAAAAAGACAAAAATTTCTATTTTCCAATATTACCAAGCAAATATCATTAGTATCTTCAAATAAAGATACATATAAGGAAAAAGGTGTGCCAAATCAGCTTAGTGAAGCAAAAATTAATTCAACATTATCATCCATAATGAAGGAAAAGCTTATTTATGTGTTATACACATATATGAATGAATTTTCTTCAGATAATGAACCATTAGGAAATATTGGAGGGAATGAAGTTGTTATTACTCTTAATATTGACAGAAAATCCCCTCCAGTACTTAGAAGACCAGCTTACCCAGAAAGCCCCAGAGCTAGAGAAGCCTTTGAAAAACATATCTAAGAGTTGATACAACCTTCTGTACTAAGAAAAGTAGGCCATAATGAAGAATTTAAAGTTAAAACTCCTGTTATTATTTTTAGAAATAATGGTAAATCAAGGATGGTTCCAGATTTTGAAGCATTGAGTAACTACACAGTTCCAGATAGGTATCCAATTCCTAGAATTGAGGAGACTTTGACCCAATTATCCAAAGCCAAGTACATGACCTCCATGGATTCATTATAAGGCTTTCATAAGAATTTTTTGAAACCAAAAGCCAAGAAATTAATGAATTCATTACTCACTGTGGAATTTATGAGTATATTAGAGTTACATTTGGTATTAAAAATGTTCCATCTCATTATCAAAGAATGATGAACACCATTTCCCCAACAGAATTATCTGAAGAATGGCTCATTATTTATATTGATGATATAATAGTATGTTCAGACTCATGGCTATTGAGCCTTTAAAGAATTGCAAGAGTAATTGAAAAAGTTGCAAGAGTGAATATTAAGATTTCACTCAAGAAATGAAATTTTGGCTTTGAAGAAATTAAAGCGTTGGGAAATATTGTTTCCGGCTTAAGCTTGGGTATTGAAAAAAAGCAAGTAGCAGCAGTGTTACTTAAGCCAATACCCAAGAAGAAAAAGAAGTTATTTCTTTGCATGGATTTGTCAGTTACTAAAGGAAGCGTTGGAAAGATTTTGCAATTCTAGCCAAGTCACTCTATATAATCTGAGATCAACAGACAGTATTTGAGATGACATAGGAAAGAATGAAAGCCTATGAGAAGATCAGGAAAGCGCTCACAGAAGCACCTTTACTACTTATGCCAAACTGGAATATACCTTTCAAATTGTTCATTGCTTTATGTGGAGATGGATTAGGGGAATCCCTACATCAAGTCCCAGCTATTGATTACAAACCCATAGAAGAACCTGTCTGTTATATCTCAAGACAAATAAAACCAACAGAAGACAGATGTTGTGCAAGCCAAAAGGTACTCTTATTTTTGGTATGGGCACTTGAGAAATTACACTATTATCTTCATGGCAGTGTTTTTGAGGTGATAACTGACTGTAATGTGGTAAAATCACTTCTGAACATGAAAAATACCAACAGACACATGTTGAGATTGCAAATAGGCAGTCAACAGTATAAAGGTAACATGAATATAGTTCATAAAGAAGGGAATATAAATAAGAATTCTTATGGACTTAGTAGGTGGGAATTAGACAATACTCCTGATAATCCAGCTTATGTGACTTTAGAAGCAGAACCATAGATTCAAATTAAAAGAATTAACATAAATGATGCTGTGTGAGCCTTTGAGATATGACCACTGATCCAAAGATCTTACAAAATAACTTTACAATAATTATTTCAATAATAAGAATTAAGAACATTATCTTAAAATAAATAAACATTCCATAAATAGGCATAGATTCTTGATTAACTCAGAACTTAACAAATAAAAATGTGAAAGACATTTTACCATTAGATGCCTCATGTACAAATACACATATAACATTTTGATTTAATATCTGTAAAGACAATAATTAATGTGTATTAAGTAAAAATGTCATAAAAAGGTAGAAATTCCTTTTTATCTCAGAAACTCATGAAACAATATGTGAAAAAAATTCAACCATAGGTTTCCTCATGATACACTACACATATTATAAGGTTTTTCAATGAAACTTTTGATAATAGTAACAATATCAAGAGTACTATGACTGTTCTCAGTAGAAAAATATAATATAATAAAATATTATAACCACAAATTTAAATATAATTATCAAAAATAATTGTGTAAAAAGAGAATTCAATTATTATTATGAAATATAATAATGAAAAAATATAATAATTATGAAGAATTATAATTATACTATTATTGTTATAGTCACTGACAATTATAAAAATAAGAAGTGTAATGCTCTTAATGAGACAATTACATGTGGAAAATATAAATATTTAACCACTTATAAATAATATAAATATTTTTATAGAAGAATTAAAACACAAACTGTGCAGAAATAATTCTTATAGAAGAATTCTATATAAAAAAACTAATAATAGATAAAAAAGATATAGAGTTCTAGAGAAACCTTACTTATAATATAAATTAATACAACAAGTCAAATACAACAGTTATTATATTAAAAGAGTATTATAAGTTAAAAACACGTCAAGAATAAATAATTTAAATGATAAAACAACTTCTTATTATTAAAATTATGATTGAAGAGTTTTTAAGAGGAATTTGTGGATTTAAAAAGAGATTTAAGATGATAATTTTATAATATGAAATATATTATTGATGATCAAAACAATAATCTGAATTCTATGATTTCAATTCTTTGATTTACAATAAATAAAGAATAAGATGCTTAAGAATTACTTTTAATAATAATATTTTATAAATATAAAGCTTTAACTGTTTAAATTTCTAATAAGATTGGATTTGATTAATTGATGATTGACAAAAACAGTGATAAAAAGACTCTTTTTATGTCTACAGAGCAGCTCTCATGATTCATAATTAATATAGAGGGCGTGCTCAGGTCAATACTGAAAAACCTTGCTTAAAAATGAAGCTCTTAACTTAAGGTAACTTATTTTTAATTCCAATTTAATGTTACCAGTGTTATTCTTAACTCCAAGTAGCTTTAATCCTCATTTAAACTAATTATTTTAAGTTTTAATATAAAATAAGTTCATTTATATTAAATTTCATCAAATTAACAACTTAAAAATAGAGTTTCAAGCCGAAATATCTTAAACTCAATTTTTAATTAATTTTTGAAGAAATTATAATTTATTTTGAGCTTAATGAAAAGAGTAAATCTCCAGGCTAATTACCCAGGACATTTATATATAAAAGATACTTAAAGATTTATTTATACAAAGATAATATTAAATTGTTAGTTGTGTGAAACTTTCAAGCAAATACCTTAAGAATTGGATTTTTAATGAATTTTTAAAGTTATTGCTATTTTTCCACTTAAAATAGCAATACACACTAAAACTTAACTTTTGATAAGGTTTTAATTCTTGCAACCTTAAGGTTTCAAGCATATTGAAGATTTTTAAGCTTAATTAAGCTTTGACAGTTCTTAAAACCTTAATTTCAAGCCTGCATATTTGGATTTACCCTGTGGCAGATTGAAATTCCTGTCCAATTTGGGATAAAACCAGCTTAAACTTTAAGGTTGGATCAAAGTCTAATCTCAAAGATTAAATAAGGTTTAAAATACTTCAATACAGGTGGACAACCTTAATTGAATCTTTTTAGATCCAAAAAGTTGGGTACCCCAGCTCTATTTGGTCTTTTTACTTTGTTCCACCTTTTTGCGTGTATTTTGCCCTTTTATTTATTTAGAGCCATACTATGGCCTTAAAGCCTTTTAAATTGAGCCCACGCAGGATTTACATCATGTATGGCAAATCCTTAGCCAATTCAGTAAATATACACAACACCTCAATTTTAACTAAAATTTTGGTAAGTTTGCATAAACCTTATGCAACTTTCAATTTAAGCTTATTTAAGCTTAAATTTAACAATTTTTAAAAAATGTTAAAAATGTTACATTAATACTGTGAGATTCTTAAATCTTCCAATAACATAAGAAATAAGTATTTTCAGGTATAACACCCTATGGGTCCTAGGTTATTTTTGGTGTAGAATCCAAAAATGACATAATATTTATAAATTTGTTTATCCAAAAAAGTTATACTTATTTTTTGTTATTTTTTATTTTAAATTCAATTGAAAAGTCTGTTGAAGACAAATTTAACTGTGTATAAAGTCCTTTGTGGCCTTCTGGGTATGTTATATATACCTCACAGGCTCACATTCCCTACCACAAAAAAAAATTGTACTACAATTTTCTTTTGCAGTATACCCCCATGTTATTTGGGGGGGGGTATAGTCCACTGTCCAACCTCTCTACCTATCCTTTTTAAGTATGTAAAGCTGACAATTCCAACTTTTCACTGAGAAATTGGTCTTCTCTCATGTCTGAATCTTCTGAGAAACTTCTGGGAATAAGGTATTTTACTCTCTTCAATCCATTCATCTTCATGTTGTGGATTTCTGAATCTGACTAAGTATTCTCTTTCATTTTTCCCCTAAGTTGTCTTTCTTTTAAGACTTTGAGTACCTTTTTATCCTCACTTTGATCCAGTGGGTGTACTGGTAAGGGTGTTTCATTTCTTAAAGGAAATAATTCCTTATCACTTGAAGTGTAATGCTTTACCAGACTGACAGGGAAAGTTGGATGTTTGTTTTCCAATTCTCCTGACGTTTCTACTTGTACTGCATTTTCCCATGAAGGGCTTTAATAATAAATGGTCCTGCAAAGGAATCTTTTAATTTCTTTGGGCCTTTAATATTATTAAAGCCCAAGGTTGAAAATAGTATCAAGTCCCCTACTTTGAATTATGGGGTTCTATGACTTTTATCCCACTTCTGTTTAGCATATTCAAAGGCATCATTCATAATTTGATTTGCACAATGTCTTACTTTATCAAGCAATAACTGAAAGTTTGGAGGAGATGGATGAATATCAACCAGATCTTGTTTCAAGGTATCAACTAGAAGTGTGGGGTTCCATCCTTTCTCCAACATTGCAATAGTTTTTCCTGTTGAAGCATGGATAGAGGTCTTGTAGGTTAATTCCAATGCTGGTATAAGAGTACACTAATTGTGGGTAAAGCCATAAGAATCTTCAAACTCCAGGACATAAGCGTAAAATCTTCTGAACATGTCCTCAAGGGTTTGAATCATTCTTTCTGCTAACCCATCTGTTTGTGGATGGTATGCTGTTGAGAATGATAGTTTTGTACCCAAAAGCTTATGTAAATTAGTCCATAAGGCTGATGTGAGTTTTGGGTCTCTATCACTAATAATATTTTTAAGGAGACCAGTATGGGATATGACTCTATTCTAGATCAGAAGAGCTGTATCCATAGCTGTGTCATCTTTATGACATGGTAAAAAGATTGGTGTTTTGCTATATCTGTCTACAATAACAGGACATGCATTGTAACATTTATAACCCCCAGGTGGTAAGGCAGTTACTCAATCCATGTGAACCACTTCATATGGGGTACTTGGTTCTTGGATATGGATCATGAAACCAAATCTTTTACCAGTAGCTTTATTGGCTTTCTGGCATCTATCACAACTATGGCAATACTCAATGACATCTTTTCTCCAAGATGGCCACCAGGAACATGTCTTCATTCTTTGCATAGTTTTGTCTTTAGACACAGGTCCAGAATAAATGTTATAATGACATTCTAGTAGTATTATGTTAATTAAAATGCTACTACATAGGACCATGACACATGTGTGTTTAGGTCTATGATATAATATACCATCAAATAAATGGAATCTTCCATTGTCATAAGATGCTTTCCAAATATCATCTAGAGAATTAGCCAATGCTGCATCTTTGTAATCTTTGTCAATTAGAGCAGTAAGGATATGACAATTACTATCTTGCTTATAGCTTTCTCTAACTTCTTCAAAGATTTCTGTTCCAACATCTGTGATGTTAATTACTTCAATTGGAATTTGAGGTTCTGCACTTATAGGAACATAGGAAGGATTTTCAGGTGTATTGGGTAATGCCCATATACTTAATCCATCAGCATTCTTATGAATATTTCCAGATTTATGTACTATGGTCATATTGCCTCTATACTCATGTATAGCAATCTGCCATCTTAACATGTGTCTGTTTGGGGTTTCATGTTAAGAAGTGATTTTACTGCATTAAAATCAGTAATAACTTCAAACACACTACCATCAAGATAGTAATTAAGCTTTTCCAGAGCCCAAACACAGCAAAGGCACTCCATTTGGCTAGCTCCATCTCTGGCCTCAGTAGGTTGAATTTGTCTTGAGATAAAACAAATTGGACCTTCAAAGGGGTTGTCATTGACAATTTGAACTTAATGAAGAGCAGTTCCTAAACCTTCACCACATGCATCAATATACAGCTTGAAAGGAAGTTTCCAGTCTGGCATCAATAATAATGGTGCATTGGTCAAGGTATACTTGATTTTGTCATATGCTTGAATCCTCTCCTGTGTCATTTCAAAATCAGTTTTTTAATCACAAATTCTGTATAATGATCTGGCATGGATTGCAAAATCTTCAAGGTGTTGCCTGTAATAACTAGCAAACCCCAAGAAAGACATCATTTTTTTTTTGTTCTGGGGCATTTGTTTCAGTAAAACTGCAGCCACCTTGTTCTTATCAATACCAAGGCTCAGTCCTGAGACTACATTTCCTAAAGCCTTCAACTCATGAAAACCAAAATTACATCTCTTGGGAGATATTTTCATGTTCACTTGAAGAATTTTCTCAAGTACTAATGAAAGTCTTCCTAAATGTAATTGCCAGGTTTCTGAACAAATGATAATGTCATCAATATAAATGATTAACCATCCCTCTGATAATTCATGTGGGAAGATGGTATTCATCATTCTCTGATAATGAGAGGGTGAATTTTTAATACCAAAAGGCATCCTCAAATATTCATAAGTACCACAATGAGAAATTATTCTCAATAATTTCCTAGCATGAGGTGTCAAAACATTCTGATGGAAGCCTTTAAGAGCATCCATGGAAGTAATGAATCTTGCTTTGGATAATTGAGTCAAAGTCTCATGGATTCTAGGGATTGGATACCTGTCTGGAATAGTATAGGTATTCAGTTCTCTAAACTCACCAAACATCCTTGACTTATAATTATGCCAAGTAATGATTACTGGAGTTGTAACTTCTACTTCCTCATTGTGTCCAACCTTTCTAAGAACTCCCAGTTTCATTAGGTCATTAATATGACTTTCTAATGCCCCTCTAGGCCTAAGGCTAGCTGGGTAAGCTGGTATTCTTAATTCTGGAGGATAGGGTCTTTCCACATTAAGCATAATTTCCACTTCATGGCCTTTATAGCTCCAAGTGGTTCATCATCTGAAGCAAAGGCTTCTCTGTATTGGAACAAAATTTCAATAAGCTCTTCCTTCATTTCTAGTGTTAATTCAGGACTAATTTGTGCTTCAATCAATTGATCTGACACAAATTTTTTTTATTAACATTTTTCACTTGCTTAATGACAGTGATTTCTCTTTTTTTTGGAGGAAAAGCAAATTTTTGTCTTTTATATTCCCCTATAGTGAAATACTTGTCTTTATGATTATTAATATCAATACCATAAATATTGAGGTAATCATTTCCAAGTATAAAGTGCTGTGAAGTACAATTATTCATAACAACAAATTCAACTTTTAATCTGATACTTCCTGCAGGATGAGGAGATATCATTTCTGCTTCAAATATACACAAGGGGTGCATATTTTGGCCAGCACTGCTGAATTTTATAACTTCAATTGGCATTATTTTGTCTTGTCAGTTGGTAAAAATCTTGTCAAGATAATTCTTTCCAACACAAGTGCAAAAAGCACCTGAGTCAAGATGTATCTTGGCTTCTGTGTTGTTTATCACAATATTAGTGATACAAGATGATCCAGCTGTATAACCTTTACCTCTGGCAGGCTTGAATTTTTGCATTTTAGCATCTTGTACGTGTATGAGATCCTTAAATTCTTCACTTTACTGTGGTAAGTGAGTATGCACTTCTGTGACTTCAAAGGAAACATTGATATTTTATATACTAAGTTCATATGGTAATTCATCCTCTTCAGAAGGTTCAGAATCACTTTCATGTACATGGACATCATTTGTTTCTTTTGTGTCATCTTTTTCAATTTCTATCTCATTGATTCTTATCTTTTTGGGGCAAGTATTAGCCAAATGAGATGTACTTCCACACTTATGACATCTCAAAAGAAGTCTGTCTTGTGGTTTATTTGGTTTTAAAATTGGTTTCCCACTAGTTTTGTTGTCTATTGGGGATTTATACAAGTTTCTTCCAAGATTTGTTCCAGTAGTGATGTCCTCCATAGCATTGATATAATCTTCTGTAGAGCAAGGCTCAATACATCGGCTTCTTATAGCATGCTCAAGGTCACCTCCATACTTTCTTAATATCCTTTTATGTACCATTGTTTCAGACATATCAGGATGAAGGGAAGTCAATCTGTCCTTCTGTTTGTGAAACCAAGACATGGCCTGTCCCTCTCAATATTAAAAATGGCTTCTTCAAAAGAATTTTCCATTTTAAATCTCCAGGAATCATTTGCCCATTTGGAAATAATTTGTTCTTTCCACCAAGGCCAAGAATGTTTACCATGGTATTGTCTCATTTCTAATACCATTTCTTTTCTGAGTTGGTAAATAATGAGTGTAATCTGGCACGTATGTATTCATCTGGTATGTTAAAGTCTTCTTTGAACATATCAATTTTTTTCATAAATTCCATATGATTATATTCTCCTTCACCACTGAAGGTTGGCCATTCCTCTAATCTTGGAATGTATTTAAAATTACAAGCAGTCTCCACTTCTGCATTAATTGAAATTGTATGATGTAAATCATTATTCAAGTTAAGCACATTTCTGTCAAGAATTGGTGTGGATTGCCTTGGCAATTCATTCTTTAGTGATATATTATTAATACTTGATTGAATATCTTCTTGCATTTAAAGTCTTGCTTTATCACTTTTTTCTAATTGTTCTTGGAAAAGAGCTTCATTGTGCCCAGTTGTGTTTTCCAAGTTTTGAGCTTGTATTCTTAATTCCTTTCACTGTCTAGCTATAAAAGAAATTGAATTTTCATCTGGTTGATTGAGTAAGGTAACTTTAGACTCAATTCTTGCACAAATTTGCGTCAAAGAAAGAATATTGTCTTTATTAACATTTTCAAGGCCAACAATGGTCTTTTATGTTTCTTTCACTTGTAATATCTCATTACCCAACTTCTGTTGGATATACTCAAATGTTTAAAGCTTTGTCATAATTTCTTTATTACAAGATTCAAATTGAGTTACAAGTTTTACAAGATCTATTTATTTGGGAAAGATTGGTTCAGTCTTTCGTCTTCCTTGTTTTTGAATTCCATAAGAGTTCTTGCCATATTGAACACATTGTCCATGCCTGTCTTCTCTTTCTTGGGAATTCTGTAATTCTGAGGGTAAGGCTTGTTACATTTGGTATTTGCCTTTCCCTTTGCCTTTTGCTTGCCCTTCTGATTGGTCTTTGGGGGTTGCTTGGGCTTGTTTGGCGCTTGATGAGGCAGATTTTTTCTGGTGGATGCTTGGGGAGCTTACACTGGGGTGTTGTCCTCGCCTTGGGCCAACTTCTACTGATCCTCTGATAACATTCTTTGGTTTTTAAACCAAGCTTTTATCTGTTGGACTTGTCCGTTGCAAGACATAGATGTCCAACCCTTCAGAAGTTCCTCTGTCTTTTCTGGCCCCATGAAATTCTTCACTTGAAGATATGAGTTCATGGTGCCTATTGAAAGACTTGGGAGAAGTTCCCACTTGTGCTGTTTTGCTGCCATAAACCAGTTTTTGTACTGACACTGGTATATCTCTACTGCTGCCTGTTGGAAATGATTCAGGTCTAACAGAAATAGCAGTTATGTCAGCTTATGGACTCTCAATAAGAGTGTCAAAGTTGCTGGATAACCTTTGGGAACTGGTGGAAGCTCTGGAATCCTCCATTTGTGTCTCTCCTCTGGGCTGACATTCTTGTCTTTTGGATCTGTGAATGGAATGTACTGGTCCAGATCCATTAGATTGGATGGAGTAATTGCTTCCACTTCTAGTAGGAGTCATTTCAAGTAAATTTTAGGAATAAAACAGACTAATAATGAATTAAATTCACCTGCTGAACCTTTTCAGGGTTCTTTGGTTATTAAACCCTTTGGTGCTGGGCTAATTTGAATTTCAATACTACACTATGAGGCTTTAGAGTCTGAAGAGCTTTCTCAGATGGATGACACTACAGAATAAAAAATACTATAAGTTATTTTATCAAACACTAAAAATAACTTATAAAAACTCAACTTATTGAATAAAGTTGTTCCAATGTAATTAATGGCAAATTATGTCAAAAATAAAGAAAAAATGCCTAAGATCAAAGAAAAAATGTTTTTAGTAAAGATTTTTAATTTTTTAATTTTTTATTTGATTTAATATTTTCTTTACACAAATAATAATTATGCAATTAATAAGTTATTAATCAAAATTATATTATTATTCACTTTATACTAGAATAACTCAAAGAATAAATTTCAAGTCTGTGATGTGAAAAAGCCATTAGTTAGACAAAAGAAATTTATTGCAAGTCACTCAATAGTATATTGTTTCAAACAATATTCTTTAGAAAAAATAACTTTATTAATATTATAAAGATTATTTATAAGGGATAAGTCCCCAAAAAAAGCCAATATAAAAGTAAATATGGCAATTTTACATCAAAAACCAGTAAAATAAGGTCTATAATATGATTTATTTCCCAAGAATTGGTCAAAATCACGGCCAGGCCCCCAAATGTAAGGTTTGTCTATGAAATGCTTGATAATAGTAGCAATATCAAGAGTACTATGACTGTCCTCAGTAGAAAAATATAATATAATAAAATATTATAACCACAAATTTAAATATAATTATCAAAAATAATTATATAAAAAAATAAATATCATTATTATTATAAAATATAATCATAAAATAATAATAATAATTATGATGAATTATAATTATTCTATCATTGTTATAGTCACTGAAAATTATAACAATAAGAAGTGTAAAGTTCATAATGAGACAATTACATATGGAAAATATAAATATTTAACTACTTATAAATGATATAAAAATTATTTATAGAAGAATTAAAACACACACTGTGCAGAAATAATTCTTATAGAAAAATTCTATATAAAAAAACTAATAATAGATAAAAAAGATATAGAATTCTAGAGAAAACTTACTCATAATATAAATTAATACAACAAGTCACATACAACAGTTATTATATTAAAAGAGTATTACAAGTTAAAAACACGGAAAAAATAAATAATTTAAATGATAAAACAACTTCTCATTATCAAAATTATGATTAAAGAGTTTTTAAGAGGAATTTGTGGATTTAAAAAGAGATTTAAGATGATAATTTTATAATATAAAATATATTATTGATGATTACAACAACAATCTGAATTCTATGATTTCAATCCTTTAATTTACAATTTATAAAGAATAAAATGCTTAAGAATTACTTTTAATAATAAGATTCTATAAATAATAAAACTTTACCTGTTTAAATTTCTAATAAGATTGGATTTGATTAATTGATGATTGACAAAAACAGTGATGAAAAGACTCTTTTTATGTCTACAGAGCAGCTCTTATGATTAATAATTAATATAGAGGGCGTGCCCAGGTCAAAACTGAAAGAACATGCTTAAAAATAAAGCTCTTAACTTAAGGTAACTTATTTTTAATTCCAATTTAAAGCTTCCAGTGTTATTCTTAACTCCAAGTAGCTTTAATCCTAATTTAAACTGATTATTTTAAGTTTTAATATAAAATAAGCTTATTTTTATTAAATTTCATCAAATGAACAACTTGAAGATAGAGTTTCAAGCAGAAATCTCTAAAGCTCAATTGTTAATTAATTTTTAAAGAAATTATAATTTTCTTTGAGCTTAATTGAAAGAGTAAATCTCCAGGCTAATTACTCAGGAAATATATTTATAAAAGATACTTAAAATTTAATTTATACATAGATAATATCAAATTGTAGGTTGTGTGAAATTTCCAAGTAAATTCAATAAGAATTGGATTTTTAATGAATTTTTGAAGTTATTGCTATTTTTCCACATAAAATAGCAATACACACTAAACATGTCTTTATAAGGTTTTAATGGTTGTAACCTTAAAGGTTTAAGCTTATTTAAGTTTTGAAAGTTCTTAAAACCTTAATTTCAAGCCTGAGTATTGGGATTTACTCTGTGGCAGCTTGAAATTACTGTCCAATTTGGGATAAAACCAGTTTAAACTTTAAGGTTGGATCAAAGTCTAATCTTAAAGTTTAAATAAGGTTTAAAATACTCCAATACAGGTGGACAACCTTAATTGAATTCTTTCAGATCCAAAAAGTTGGGTACCCCAGCTCTATTTGGTCTTTTTCCTTTGTCCCACCTTTTATTTATTTAAAGCCATACTATGGCCTTAAACCCTTTTAAATTGAGCCCATGCAGGATTTACATCCTGTATGGCAAATCCTTAGCCAATTCAGTAAATATACATCACACCTCAATTTTAACTAAAATTTTGGTAAGTTTGCATTAACCTTATGCAACTTTAAATTTAAGCTTATTTAAGCTTAAATTTAACAATTTCAATTTTTTTTAAAAAAGTTACATTAGAACTGTGAGATTCTTAAATCTTCCAATAACATAAGAAATAAGTATTTTTGGGTATAACACCCTATGGGTGTACCCTAGGTTATTTTTGGTGTAGAATCCAAAAATGAGATAATATTTATAACTTTTTTCATCCAAAAAAAGTTATACTTATTTTTTGTTATTTTTATTTTAAATTCAATTAGAAAGTCTGTTGAAGACAAATTTAACTGTGTATAAAGTCCTTTGTGGCCTTCTGGGTATGTTATATATACCTCAAAGGCTCACACATAAAAAATGCTTAAGTCATATCCTTAAATTAAATATTTAAGAAAATAACCTGAATATATGCACTTTTAAGATTAAAACATATATTCATGCTTTTTAGCTCATATCTCTTGAAATACACATGATAGAGAGTTAAACCAAAAGAAAATTTACCACATAAGTACTGTGATAATACAGATATAAGCTTTATTTGACAATATATAAACAAGGTTATAACTTCTAAGAATTTATTGAACAAAATTGCTATAGCTGTTGACCACTTTGTTGTGAAAGTGGTCCAAACTTCAAACACAGTGAATATTCAGATTCTGATAGTCTATAAGTGAAGAATAATGTAATTTCTATTCTTATATTAAAGGTATAAACCCTTGAAATCATGGTTTGAAGTTTAAAATAGTGAATTTCAACAGAAAAGAGCAGTTACAAGAAAAATCATCAAAAATAGGATTTTGATGATGTAATTAAATTCTCTTGGCAGTCTTCCAATTGCATACCAAGCTATCAGAGTACACTCTTTTAATAACTTTAGCATGTATAGCTCAAAAGCAATCAATGATCAAAGGTTCAGCTTCAAAGTGATCATTTATGATAACTCACTGTAATCTTAATTCACGTTTAACAGTCATATAAGTGATAAAGGTGGTGAATACTAGTTTATTATGATTAAAGATAATAAAATAACCAAATTTTAGTCTTCTGCTAAGCCTATGAGGCCAGAAAAATTAGAGTTACAGTGATATTTCTAAGTAATGGAATAATAATAAGATAAACTGGTTTGATTATGATTTAATCATAACTAAACCTTAAAATACTGATCAATTACAGTGAATGCCATCAGTAAGCGACTACTAGAAGACTTCTGGACTCTAGGAGGGAGGAGTTTACTATATATAGAGCTCTTTTTACCTCTATTTCCCCATCAGACACAACAAAAACATCAAATCCTGGAAATCAAAGGTAAAAGCTTTATTATTTTTATGTAAAGCCATTATTCTTTTAAATAATAAAGCTAATAATTAATATTGATGTTATTAAACCAATTATCAATTGTTTTTGTCAAACTTCTCTCTGAAAATCTTCAATTCCACAAAAAAATAAGAATGTTTGTAATTTCTTCTATTTTTTATTGTAAATACAATTTGAATGAGTTATATTTGCCTTTTTAAGCATACATTTATTCAAAATTATCATATTAAGTGTAAAAAGTAGGTTATTTTTATCTTTTACAATGATTTTCTCTTTATTATTACTTGAATAATTCTTATATTAATACAAATAGTATTTATATTAATATATGACATTAATATTGGTAATATTATTGTTATAAATCGTTTTTTATTATCAAATGACAAATTTTTATGCCTTTATTTTTTGCTTGTAACAATAATAAAATACCATAAATATATTGATATATTTATTTTTTAATATAATTTATGTTATTATATTCATTTAATAATATAAATATTTTTATGCAATAATTATAATAATTCTTTATTATTATAATTATTTTCCATTCTATTCTTTACTTTAATAAGGAAGCTCATAGTACAATAAGCAAAATATTGGTAATATTTACTTATTGTTTCATAGTCAAACCTTACATGTTGGGACTGGATTCTTTGAAGAAGTCAGAGAGTCTTATACTAAAAAACCACAATTTTCCATATCTTGACATACTTGCTGAACAAAGACTAAAAAATCACAGATTTGATCAATTCATTGGATGAAATATCTAAAAATTCCTATTTTGAAGGAATATTTCACTTGTTGAATGGCATAATCTACTACAGAACCAAACACTCTTGTGTAATGGCATTATGCATCAGATTGCTTATTAATACAATTCTCAATGAATTTAATGATAGCATCTATTCTGGATACCTGCCAGAAGACAGAAAACTTGAAAAAGTGAAAAACTGTGCATGGTGGCCATCTTGGAGAAAAGAGACCATTGAATATTGTCATACCTGTGACAGATGCCAAGAAGCAAAAAAGAGTACAGGAAAGAAATTTGGACTTATGATCTACATTCAAGAAAAAAAGACCCTTTGGGAAGTTGTGCAAATGGATTGTGTCAAAGCCCTTCCTCCAAGTGATGATGGAAGATATAATTATTTTTTAATCATTGTAGACAGATAAAGAAAAACTCCCATATTATTACCACATCATAAACATGACACTGCTATGGATACAGCTCTTCTTCTATAGAATGAAGTTATTTATAATACAGGATTACTTAATAATATCATAAGTGACAGAGACCCTGAGTTCACATCTGAAAGTTGGACCAATATTCATAGATTGTTTGGGACCAAGTTATCATTTTATAGAGCATATCACCCTCAAACTGATGGGCTAGAAGAGAGAATGATTCAAACTTTAGAGGAATTGATAAGGAGATTTTGTGCCTATAGATTAAAATTCAAAGAATACAATGCCTTTACCCATGACTGGTGAACTCTAATACCTGAATTAGAACTGGTGTATAAGACATCAATTCATTCTTCCACAGGTCAAACTCCTGCTATGCTAGAAAAAGGATTGAATCCAAGACTCCCAGCAGACACACTGAGGAAATAATTCCTCAAAATCCAAAAGCACAAATGACACTTTTGACTATGCAAAACAGAAGTGGGAAGAGATTCATAAAGTACCAGATTTCAAAGTAGGGGACTCAGTGCTAGTTTCAACCTTAAATTTAATAATATAAAAGGTACAAATAGAATCAAAAATTCTTATTTTGGACCTTTGGTTATTGTTGCCTTACATGGAGCCAATAAAATTCAAGTGGAATTGAGTGGTGAATGAGAAAATAAACACCCCTCCCTTCCAGTCAGCTTGATAAAGAATTATCAACCATCTGGGAAAATATTTTTTTAAGGAACCCAACTCCTTTAGCTGTACCACCAGTGGAACAGCATGAAGACAAAAAGATGAAGAAAGTAATTAAAGAAAAGAGACTTAGGGGTAAAGATCAAAGAGAATATCTTTTCAGATATAGAAATCCAGTACATGAAGATGAATGACTGGCAGAATCAGACATACCTGACTTGGATAAGCTTTTGAGAAGATTTAGACATGAAAGAAAGCCCCAAGCCTGAATATGTCTATAAATATGCTTTAAATCACTTGATATGAGTAATACAAAGAGGTTGGAAAGTGGGAATTACCCCTTTTTGGGGCCTTTTTCTTCCTAACATAATTAATGAAATTGTAGTACAATTTTATTTTTTGGTGAGGAGGGAATGCAAGCCTTGAGGTATATTTTAAATACCCAAATAGACCACAATTAATATTAACAAAAATTCTGAACTATGCATAACCCATAGTTCATGCATATATCAAAAATTCATCATTTTTGATTTAAGAAAAAATGAATAACATTTTTGTGAGTGATTAAATACATGGGTTCAAGGCCAGATTTGGATTCTACACAAAAATTAAACTAGGTTAGCTCCATAGAGTCAATAAGCTTAAATTAACTCTATGAGGTGGTAATATGGAAAATACTTCAACAACACTTAAAAGAATTGTGATTTTTTTTGCTTTTCTTAATTTCACGCCAAAATAATGGGAATGTGAGAAATCCCATGTTACATATACACTAAGATTAGTGCTATGCATGTTTCTGGCAATTAAAAATATAGTATTCTTACATTCAGTTCTGGTACACCCATAGTGGATATCAGTATTGAAGCCTGAATTACTATTTTTGATGTGAAAATAGCCAAGGCGGAAAAAAGATATCAAAGAGAGCCAGGGTACCCAGCTTCTGAGACCTTGGATATATGGCAAGCTTTAGAAAATTCCATACATGGCTGATAATGGCTCAATTAGTATAATAAAACCTTTTGGGAACTTGGTTACCAAGTTAAAGTCTCATTAAATCATAAGAAAACTCAAATAAGCTGATATTTTGACATGACAAGGAGGTAAAGAGCAACTCTGAATCCTGTAAAAATGTCAATTATTAGTGATTCTCCATTTATACACATTAAAAGAGTAATTAAATCCCTTTTTTGGACTAGGATCCATTCATTTACCTCATGGAAACCAGATATACTGTGATATTTGCAATTCTACATAGAAATAAGGTGAAAACTTCAAAAATTCAATAAAAATACAATCCTTAATGATTCTTTCTGAAACTTTCAGGAGAAATGAAGAATGATATGAACCATGAAGAAAAAAAATGATCATGAATTAATGATTCAAATTAAAGGTTTTATGTATAGTAAATTTTTGATTATTCCATGTGAAACACTGAATCTTCAAAAATTCACAAAAAATACAACCTGTGATGAAATTTTCAATAACATTGATAAATTTGAAAAATTAATCTTTCTTTTTAAATAAAAGAAGATTTACAGCTGTTACTGGTTTTAGTCTTAACCATAAATGGGTTGGTAGTCACATAAAAGACCCAATCATGTAATTATTATAATCTTATGTGATAATGGATGATTAAATAAATAATCCAAAGAGCTTAATTGGTTTTTCAATCACTGGATTTTAAGCTTTATCCATGGTACACCTCTGTGAGATGTTTTTGACTTAAAAGAGGCCTCATATTGATGTTTTTTCTAAATCATCTTCCTCATCAATTATATTTGTAGTACCAACAAGTAAATATCAGTTAATTATTCTCTTGAGTGTTTCAAATATTTCCAAATAAATAAGAAGAATGTGGAATCATAGAGATATACTAATTATAATAATATTTAGCTATTATATCTCTGTATTATTGTTATTGAACGATTTTGCTCTTTTAAATCCACATTTTATCTTCCAAATCTCTCTAAAAATTCTTTTAAAGGTTTCAGTGGGGTATTAGTGAGTGGTTTTATTGATTCTGAAAGTTTTTCTCTAGTAATAGTTTTCTTCAGGAATTATATTTCTAATTATTCTTGAGAAAGATAATTATATATTAAAATTGTTTTATTATTAAATACTTCTGGTAATTGATTCTTGTATAAAATTACTGCTTACTGTCATAGTCACTAGTAGTGTATAAAAGGTAAAAGAAATAATTAAGTAATTGATTATTCAATTTTGTTTATAATCAACTTGAGTAGTATATTTCATAAGAACAGTCATAGTACCTTTGGTTAATAGTAATATTATCAGCAGTTTCATAAACACATCTTACTGAAATTCCCAAAATTCTCCTGGAGAATCTGAAGGTTGTGTTTGTGCACAAGGATCCAATGTGGGCCAGGAATTTAGGACTCTGGGGATATTTGAAGATTTTTGAAAGGTTCAGGGAGAGTTTTATTATTGAATAATCATATAGTTTAATATCCCAAAATTTCAATTGAACAGGGATATTTTTCCATGTAGAAAAAAGGTCACCATTATTTTTGAACAAAGGTACCCTGATTGAGTACAGGAATTTTAATGTTGGAAGTTTGGTAAAGAATTTTAGATTTTCCAAGGAAGGTCAGGTTTTCCTTTTTGAAAGGATAATCAAGTTACACAACTAAAAATGTGCCTTTGGGGCATGAAGCTTTCCCACATCTTCAGCAAAACAAGATTTTTATTTATTTACAGTTATACAGTATAGGAAAAATCCTTGGGACTTTTAAATATTGGAATTCTTTTGGAAGATTAGAATGCTTTTCATGATATGATAAAATTGTTGAAAATATCCCAATTATATTTCAAGAAGGAATTTGGTTTCTTGTTGAAAACCTTTGTGTTTATATTTAAGAACAGACCTTTTAATGGTGGAAGTTTAGTAAGGCACCTTGGAGGGTCCTAGGAATTTCATCTTCACAAAAACAGATTTTTATTTTGGTGCAACAATCCAAAATAGGAAATCCCTCGGACCTTGATACTTTTTTAAGATTTTTATTTTTTCCTGGGAGACTTAGTCTTATGCTCATGCTATGATAATATTTTTGAATATCTTGTAATTATATTATATTTGGGAAGCTGTTTCAATGCGGAAAAAATTCATGTTAGTATTTGGGTAGAGGTACTCTGATTGAACGTAGACCTTTGGATGTTTGGAATTGTGTGAGAGATTGTAGATGGTCCAGGGAAGGTCATTTTCACTTGAATGTAAAATTCATTTAATGTCACGACTTGAAATAATTCTCTGGCACATGAAGGTTTCCCATTTCCCAAATATACCATTTCAACTATATATTAGTGACAATATAAACTGGTTGAAACAATCAAAATTGACATTTTGAGAATACGCTTGTGGAAATGTAGCCACAGATTATCATTTATCTCTGAAAAGATTTACCAGGATTCGGTAAGCACATTTTAGGCTGTATCATCACTTGGAAATTCAATTGGATATGTCTATATTGAATAAAAGCTACTTAAGTCCTACTTCAATTAAGAATATTTGAAAAGTAAGCTTTAAAGTTCCCTTTTACAATTATTCTTTACTTTCCAGATTTTACACAAAACTAAATATCAGATTTTAAAAAAACTTTGTCCTTCTATTTTATAGTATAATATGAAAAGGGTTTGAAGTAGCTTATATTTATTTTTCAAAATTAGGAAGTAACTTGAGCCTGTGTATATGATCATTGGATATTGTAATTTAATAAGTTTCCATAAAAACTGAATCAAAAAAAAATTATGAAAGATATATTTTTTCCAATAATACACTGTTTGTTTATGGTACCTTCATCAAGATATACTTCAAATTCTTGCTTTAATTCTGTTTAAGAGAAGATGAAAATTTGCCTTTCCATTTAGGAATATATTCTGGTTTATTTCTCCATTAAATTCTTTTTGAAGTTTTTATACCTATATTTTATATCCAGATTTTTCCATAAAATTATATTTGATGAATCATTAGCCTCAAATATAGGCCTTCTTCAGGCTGAGTAATTTCTACTTATTATTAAGAAGTGTGAAAATTTCTGGATAATTTACTTGACATAAAAATACTCCCCATTTTGATGGGCTTAGAAACAAGTAAAAGCACGGACCCATTTCTCAAAATCTCTTACTTAATGCCTATTTTATAGAATAATCAATTATTACACTCACTACCTCTGGATATAAGCTAAACCTCTGGACCAACAATTGCTACCTATGATAAGCCTTGTGAAATATAAAAACAGTTTGATGTTTGGGCCTTTGAAAATGAATTTATGAAAAGTTATTCAGATAAAATTCTACTCACATATTGTAGCTGATCAAAGGTGAGATTGACTATTCCTGGAAAGATATGCAGCTAGCCCCACAAAAATCTGTAGATTGATGAATACCATGGATGTTTGTATTATTTTATATTAATATGCTTATATAGGATAATATTGAATATTGAATAAATTCAAAATATTACAGCCTTAAAAAGAAAAATATCTCAGGCCATGATTTTTAAACCATATATTTTTTATTGGCAACTTTTATTGGATGTCAAATCAATCCTCTTTTGAGTTGAGAGGAAATAACTGTAAGAGAGTGACTTAAAACTAGGATGTAAGTATCAAATCCAAACGTATCACAAAAATGGTATCCAAGAAAGGGTGAAATTCACACCTTTCCACATTTACCTGAGCTAATAAAGGTACAATAAGGCCACAAACACAAAATAAAGAACTCAAAAAGAGTAATCTGTAAGTGTGACCACCTTAAAGAGGGAATATTCTTCTTTCCATAAATAGAATTATTATGACCAAAAAACAAGAATCAAACAAGCCATTAAGGCTACAAACTCTTGCTTAGAATCAACCTTAATATTCTCCTCCCATCTAGAAACTATAGAATGGAGAACAGAGCCACTAAATGGGTTTTTTTATGGAAGACCTAAATGAGGGCTATCTAATGTTACCACTTCCAAGTATTTAGCACCAATGGATCAGAAATTACTGTACAAATATTATTTGGGAAACCTGAAAAGATGCTATTATTTTTTCACCTTTCATCTGACTTCTGCAGTTTTGAAGAGAGACCTGTCAGATGAAATATTTTCTAGAAGGGCTACATCAGGGATGAATAATAGCTTAACCCTTGTCCCTTTATTTCACACTTCTCAGAAGTTATTGGAATTTTTCTCTCAAACATAAGAAAAATATTATTTTACAGAAATGTAAAAACACTTTGAGCCTGTATAGCTTTGGAATACTTCATTGAATGTGGGTCAAACGTGTGACCATCTTGTAGAGCTCACTCTTTACTATAAATAGATATACTTTTGAGCCCTGTCCCTTAAGAACTGAAAAAGCCATTTGGTATATAAGATTATGATCCCACACCTAGTGGTACTGTGGGACACTATCCCACATAGTTGAGTTATGAGGTGTCAAAGCTATCGAAGGGCTGTTTATAAGTTGATTACTCATAATAAAGACTTCAAAGCTTCACTCTAAACCATATCTAGTGGTACTGTGGGAATTTGTTACATACAAGTGAATTATGAGGTGCCAAAACGTCCAATTGGTGCTCATATGTTGACCCCTAATAGCTTAAGTAATAAGGGTCACACAGATGTGATTATTGAATAATTGAATGCTTCCTGGCTTGAAGAATATTCTTGAACCCTCCATTGGTGAAAATTTCACCTCTTGTGGGTAACAAAGGTTGAGCTGTTGTTCTGAAGCCAAATTTGGCCTTCAAAAAAGGTATTTTTGGTTGTGCTGAACCATAAACCTGCCACTTGAGTGAAAATCTTCACTATATGAACATGGAAACAGGTTATCCACCCCTTTACACCCTGATTTGAGATAAAAGGAGGCTTTCCCCTTAGGAAAAGCCCCAATCATCTTATCAGCTCATTTTCACAAGATTATACCATCTTACACAGTAGTAAATCTTAGAGTGTTTAATATCAAAGTATAATATTAATTATTTTAGTACTTATTATAGGGATAAAATCAATAATAATTGCCATAAGGGCTTTCACAAGACTCATAGCCACTATTTCATGATAGTAGAGCCCATTTAAACCATTACTACATCATTTTTACATGTCAAATCAACAGTTAAATCTTGTAATCACTTTCTCATAGCTTCTTCATATACTCAGCCTAAAAGTAATAACTACCTCCAAGTGAATTTAAAGTAAAATTTTTTGAGTCCTCAAAGAGACTCAGAATCCTCCCTGTAAAGTTACCCCACAACATCTTGTTACTGGTGTATCTCAAAGTAATGACTTTGAATTCATGAAGTAAGTAACAACATTAAAAGAAGGATTTTCTTTTATTTATGAGATGATATATAAAATATACTTTACTAACCCCGAAATGATTCTTGGGCTCCTAGGATCTGATCCCAATGCGGCCTTTTTGCGATTCTTTGCACAAACGCTTTCAGTCACCCATGTAATTATAAAAGTGACATACCATTTTATTCAGGCTTTAAAATAAATAAGACCACAGTATCTCAATTGACCAAATAAGAAGGAGCATACATGTATCTCACAGCTCCTGGAAAGAAAAGGATTCTACGGATGTTTTGGGTTCATGAATGGAACATCCTTTGCTCTATACCAAAAAAAGGATAGGAAATTGGGGTTAAATTTGACAGGCAAACCTGTATTGGCTTGTTTGACTAATTATGCAAAATCCAGAAAAGTGCAAAACTGGATTTTTAGCCAGCGGGTCAGTTTCCTGAGCTTATAGTGCATTTTGATACAATTATTGACAAAATTAAAGAAAAAACAGAAATAAGACTAATTAGGACCTCCCCTGGAGTAAGAAAGGAGTCAATATTAATTTATATTACCTGATAAATCAATTAATAAAATAACCACTTATAAACAAGGGAAAGCTTTGAGCCATTGTGTAAATTTCACATTTAGAAAAGGAAACATCTACTAAATAGCAAAATTGGGGAGTTTTTGTCTTCAATTCATTTTTCACAAAATCTCACAAATAAAGCTAAATGAAGTTTTAGGCTTGTGTTTTTAGAAAACCCAATGACTTCCTATAAACACTCAGAAACAACAGGAAGCCCATTGTTGGAACTCCTCTTGTGTGGTATTAAAATGAGGAAATACCTGGAGGGGGAAATCACAGTTAACTAGTTTTCAATTGCTAATAACTCCTGTAACCAAGTATGGCAAAGGTGCATTGCCTTCCCCTCCTAAAAGACTGAAAAAATATTCCTTGGAGCTCAAAAACCAAAACATAAAGTTAGTAAGTGGCTTTGAAACTGAAGAAGATGCAATTCAGAAGTCTCGGATTGGACCTATTAAATATATAATATGAAATATAATGTCAGTAATTTGGTTAACATTTGATTTTAACGAAATAATTGTCTGTATGATTTATATTTTTGGTGAAGTTGGGGTGAGTGGTTTCTTATTTGTGATAAATGCTTGGTAAGATGGGTTATTAAAGGTGTTCTGGAGAATTTTATGCATTTTGATAAAGATAATTTTTTAAGGTAAAGATATAATAGAGTAAAAAAATACTTTTCAAAGGTTTTTTTTATTTTTTTACAAGTGGTTCATAATAAGATAAACTTTTATTTGTTAAATTTAAGAGGTGATTTTCTTTGATATTGGATGTTTAAAGGGATAAGTTGGTTTTAAATCTTGATAAATGGTTTTAATTTTCTCGGAGAAAATGTTTCAATAGAGTAGTAACCCCAATGTTGGCTAATGGATAATTTTTATTTTTAGTACTAAGCTTCCACTGAGCTTGGGTAGTGGGAAATATTCAACACTTTAATTCCACTAATCTTAGCTACTGGGAAAGGAAATCTACTATAGCATACTGGACTACCTCCCAGTTGAGGGAGGACTTATTCCTGTGCTTATAATGCTCAGGGGATGTGATTTTCATGGGATATAATGTGCATGGGGGATTTTGAAATTTGGGGGGAGAGAGATGTGCTATTTATAGCTTTTTTCAGCCCAAGGGTCCCTTCATGGGAGCTGTCTTTTTCCACTTCAATTCCTCTTAATTCCACCATGTGACCTTTTTTTGGTGATGCCTTTTTGTGCAGGGGTCAGGTGACTTATGCTTTGGTGATAATTTTACTTCTGAAAAGCCTAAATTTATCACATGACTCCTTGGTGAGCTGCTTATGACATGATATTCTTGGATTTTCCTTGCATGCATGAGTTGATTTCATTTTGGCTAGGGATTTTTCTTGTGCACAGCCTTTTTTCTATCACATGAGGACATTGTATTTTTTTTCATATGTCAAATTTTTGGGCTTGGTAGAGGTTTCTGTGTAATTTATGCAGGTGTAATGGATGTTTTTCTTCTTTTTGAACCTTGAAGTGGGGTCAGGTGATACTTTCTTGAGCTGATGAATTCCCTGTTGTAGATGAGATGATGAGATTTGTTTTTTAGTTTGACAAATGCTGTGTATAGTCATGTGGCAGAGAGATAAAAAAGGGTGTGTACTACTTGCAGACTGTTGTAACTAGTTCTGAATTTCATGAGGTGATAAGTTGTGTAGAGAATATTGATGCTTTTTTCAGGCTTCAAGTGGGGTTACTGTGGATATAAGATGAGGTACTTCTGTGGTTATGTTGGGAATTAATTTCAGAAAATTCCTGGGGTTGAGCTTTGCATCATGTGAAATTTATATGTTAAATGCAAGGTGGATGTGTAATTTAAAGGGTGATACTGTATTTGATGTAACTAATTTGCTATATGTAGCTTGAATTTTACATATGAATAATGAAATTGAATAATTTCTTCAAACACATAAAATTCCCTTTGGTGCCTGTGCCATTGTATTATGAATTAACTGCAGATTCTTGTTCTAAAACTGACCTTTTGGTGTAAATTTTGACTGTAAGTCTGCCTGTGGGTTAAATTTACTGCTGTTATGGGGTACTATGAGCTTGAGCCTGGTGAAACAAATGGTATGGAATGCCACATCTCCCTCTCCATTTAATGTTGTCCCAAAATTCCAGGTGAGATCTCCCTATTCTTAATCTGATTCTGTGGTCTCCTCCAATACCCCTTCCTCATTTATTGATTAATCTTCTTCACTTTGTTCTGCATCTGTGTCTTCTTCTGTGTCTATCTGTCTGCATCTTGAGTAAAGCCTTTTTGAATTGAGAGGCATCCAATCTTCTTGATAATCTGGCTTCATCCAGATCCTCCAGCTCATATGGTCCATTGTTTATTTTTCTGATTAATCTGTAGGGTCCATTCCATTTGTTTTTGAACAGTAGTACCCAATTGGCTTCCATTGCTTTGTTGTAAGCCACAACCAAATCTCCTGGCTTAAGTGGTGACATTAGCTTGTGTGCCATTCTTATGTCCCAATATTTCATTGAGTTCTCCCTTGATGTTTCAGTTTTTCTGATGCTTTCCTTCCAATTTCTTCTTTTCCTTAGAGGTATTTATCTCTGGCTTCCAATAATTACTCAGTTTTACATATTTTGTGCCATTTCACTGCTAAAAATGTTTTTGTTTCAATACCAACTTGTAACAATGGTAGTTGTCCAAATTGGAGCTCAAATAGTGAGAATTCAATTGTTATTTTAGTGGAAATTATGTCAGCCAATGAAACTAGTGGTAGTTTTATGTTCTATTTTCCTCCATTTTCACCACACATATTGAATAGTGCATGTTTGAGTTTCTTATGTCCCCTTTCAACCATTCCTTAAGACTCTTGGTAATAGGGTGTGGTGACTTGGATCCTTGGTACTGCTTTCTTTACTGCATCTTGCAATTCTTTTCCAAACTCTGGCCCCCCATCACCAGTTACTTTTTTTAGTGAGCCATAGCTGCATATACATTCTGAGGTGAACAATTCTGCAACTGCTTTTGCTTTTTATTTTACTAGTTCAACTGTTTATGGCCATCCTGAAAAACCATCTCTAGCCACAACCATATACTCCCATCTTCCATATTTGATATGTAATAAATCAATTCTGACCCTTTCAAAGTTTGTTGATGTTGCTGAAAAAAATCCTTCTTCCCTTTGTAAGATTTGACTCTTCTTTTGGAAGGACAGGCAAGATGAAACCCATTTCTTGACTGATTTCTTCATTCCTTCCCACAAAAGTCTTGTGTTAATACTTCCATAAGCTTTATTTTTCCCTCTGTGGCCCATGTCTTTATGAAGTTATTTCAAAATCCAACTTAAAAATTCTTGACTTAATATAACCAACTTGCAGCTTGAGTTATTTCTTCATTTTAGTTGGCCATATTCCAAGAACAAGTTGGGTGACCTTATTTTAATCCTTCTAAATTCTTCTTCCTTGTTTGATTCGGGTTTTTTCCTTTTAATTAAGTATTCTTGCATCCTTTTCCAAAATCCTTCTTGTTTTGTTGTAACTTGTATTCCTTAAAAATTGGGTGAATATACATTCTTAGCCCCAAATCCAGGGTGTGGCTTGATCCAATTTTCTTCATCATCAAATTCTAGTGAATCTTCATCCTCTTCCTCTGAGGGTTTTGGTCTTCTAGATAGCCCATCTGGCATAGTGAAAGTCTTCCCTGGTTTGTGAAACAAATCAAAAGAAAAGATTTAAGGAAAGCCACCCATCTTGTCATGGGGGAACGGGGTAAGCAAGGGGTGTTGAAAATGTCAATTAAGGCCTTGAAATCAACCTATAATCTAAAATGTTATCACCAAAGTATTTTCTGAAGCTTCTTGTAAGTTCTTGAAGCTCCAAAGAGTTCCAATGTTGGCTGTGAGTATTTTGATTTCAATTTTGAAAATGTTATTGATTAATATAATACTGGACTGTATTTAACTTCTTTTTCTTCTTGAGTAAGTACTACTACTTCAGCAATGTAGCTTGAATCTACTGCTAGCTTACCTTTTTGCTTCTCCTTTGTCATAATCCAATTTCTTGAGGGTTATTTCTTCTCCAACTATTCTTCTGATCTCATGGAAAGATTCTTCACATTTTTGATCCCAGTCTCAGATAAAACCTTCTCTTGTGAGCCTTCTGAGTAGCTATGCAGCTTGTGAGAGGTTTTCAATAAACATAATTACATAGGAGCAAAGTCCAAGAGATCCTCTTATTTCCTCCTTGTTGAGATATCTTGACAATTTTGAAAATTGTTGATCTTTTGTTTTGAGATTGTTCCTCCTTTAAATGATAAAACATGCCCTAATATGTCCAAAGCTGGCAGACAGCATGCAAACTTTGATTCTGAGATAGTAAGTCCAGCTTCTTCAATCCTGAATAATTTTTTTTTCTAAGGTTATGGCATATTCCCATATAAATATTCTGATTGAGGGGTTTTCTGGTAGTTTTTTGTGGGTGTAAACTGATCTTGATTCTTTTATTCCTCCATGATAAAAAAAAAATTCCTACACTTTATGGTATTTATTCTGGAAGTATCCAGGTAATTTGGGCTTGCTATACTGCTACTGATTTAGTGGCTCCTTGGGTTATTCTTGTGAGCTGCATCCTTTGAAGGGGTTTTTCAAAATTGGTGAGGGGTCTTGTAGTGACATCTAATTCTCTTTCATCATATTCTACCATTATTTCACCTAGTCCATAGCATGCTATTTCTGAAAATGCATCTTTAAAATCTTCAGTGTGCAGTGGTAAGCCAGCATCCTTGATAGTGACTTTGTTGAGCTCTCAAAGGTCATGGAAAATTCCAAGTTTCCCATTTGATTTGCACAGGAAATATTGGGCTTTTGTAGCTTGAGGTGGATTTCTCATAGAGTCCAGTCCGGATTCTTTCTCTGATTAATTCAGTAAGCTGAGGTAAAATTGATTTGGGTATGAGAATTAGTTCCTCCAGCCAAGATTCAGGAGGTAATACTGGTATCTTGTAAGGTTTTTTATATGGGTGATTGAATAATCCCCTTTATTCTTCACAGAAAGCTCTTGATTTTTCCCTTGAGTGAATTAAGTTTTTTATTAATGTGATTTATTCACTTGATAATAATCCTTGTGGGCCAAAATCAACTGCTTGCAGTATTTCATGTGTGACCCAAAGGTTTCTTAAAATATAGGTAGGCTTAGTGATAAGGGTGGTGAATAAGGATCTCTTGAAAATGGTGGGTTAAGGTCTTGAAACATTGGATCATTGACTGGTCTCACCTTATTCAGCACTGATTTATATTTGGCTGCTAAAATTTGGTGATCCATCTTCCCTTAGTTATATTAATTTTTTCTACAAATTTTCTGGTTTCCTACAATATTGAGGTCTTCAAAATTCTTCTTTCTTCTTTCTTCCATAAAAAATTCAATTTCAGGCTTTACAGAACCTAAAAATAAATGTGTAACCTTTTTATATCAGGTATACAAGTCCTGCAGCTTAAGTAATGCAAGGACCTCATAGACTAATCCAAGGGCTGATCTTGATTGTGGAGCTCCTTTGGTATTGATTTTTGATTCCACTTGAGTCTTTCTTTATTCTTCAATATTCATGATTTGCACTTGATGCAATGTTCTTGTTTTTTCATTTATTGATGAGGAATTTTCTTGTTTTAATTGATGGCTTGTGACTCCACTTTGTTAATTTTGGCCAACTTGATAATTCTAAACACCTGTGAAACACCTTGGTCCTTTCACACAAAGGAATCAGTTTATTGTCATGCCAAGAACAAAAATGGTCCTTCAGAACTTCTCCCACTAGGAAAATCCCCTCCTGCTTATTTGCTGTTTTTTAGAAGTTTCCCTTCCCAAGTCTACAGGGGAAGCAGCTTAGTGTCATTCTGAGGACCTCTTGAGTGTTAAATCTTCTTTCAAGACCCAAAGGAAATTTGAGTTTAGCTCCTTACATTATCTTGTTGCTCCATCATGTTGAGCAAGTCCTTAGTCCATAATTAATCTAGTGAGTAATCCCTCAATCCATAAATTCTGACAAGTGATTCTTGAATTCCAAATGACTTTCAATCCAAAATCAAAGAAATGGCTAGGGTCCTGTGCTGTGGAAAGTTCAATCCATAAGGAACTTCTGCTTCAATTTATAAATAATCTTCTTTATTTTAAGTATTCCTATAATTTTTATGTGATAACTTGTTCCAAAATTCTCTTGATATCTCTTCAAAATAATTTATCTCCTTTGATTCTCCTCTATTCCCAAAGTATTCCTGTAATAAAATTTAAAATAAAAAATAAAAATAATAAGATGATTTAAGATTGAGATTTCAAATTTATTAATGCTTTTAACAATATTTTCCTTTTGAAGGAGGGCTTCCCTTTCCAATCAAAAATATTGAGTTGGTTTTATAATTTTGCAGAGGATATACCCTCATTCCCCCAAACCTTGACTCTAAGGGATAGTGTAAGAAATAAGTTTACCCACCCCTTATTTTTGTATAGTGATTTTCATAAGGATAAATAATGATACAGTAAATTTACATAATTTTATTTTAATGAGGATTCAATGACTTTTTGATGAAGTATAAAATAGCCAATATTTGAGATATGTTAATAAGAATCACAAGCTTAAAGGAAATAATCTGAATCACAATTATGATCCTGTAACTGTTTGATTAAAGGTGGCAATTTGTGCCAATCAATAAAGCATTGGTGCTCTTGGGAGTATATATGAGTAATATGAAATAATTTAATGATCATAATTTCAATAATTTATTCATATAATGATCCTTATGATACTAAAACCCTTTCTTTTTGGAATAATCATAGTGACTCAGACTTTATTTCAAGTCCATCCCCTTTATGGTTCATATTTTCTGTTACCAATAAGTGTGTTTGGGTTTTTAAGAAAAATATAAATAGTGAAATTGAAAATTCATACAATTAAAAATACTCTGCATTGACTTTGGGGTTCTTTTAAAATTTCATTTGAAATACATAACACATTGAGGTGTTACTAATATGTAAATTCTCCAAATTATGTCATCAATATATGACTTTTTAATATAAATAACTCCTTCAGAGTCCAATCAATGCCTTCATGGAACAAATAAGTCTTTTTTTCAAACAAATTACAATCACTTTCTTGTAATTCAAGAAATATTTCAAGCAAATTGATCATTTTAACCAAATTAATTGATGGAGAGGTTTTTGTTTTTTGTTTTTTGTAATTATTTTCGAGTTGAAACTTTAAGCAAATTTCATGGCTCTTGGTATAATAGTAGGAAAAATATAATGGAAATAAAAAAATAAAAAATAAAATAAAAATATATATTTATCTTTGAACCCTGGAATGGGATATACCCCTTTTTGTTATGGAAAAGATAAATGAATTTGAAATAAAAAATGAACAAAATTTTCCACCAGTGTAGGTCAGTACTTATTTCATATTCTTTTTTATAATGAGATAAAACTATAAATTGAAAAATAAAATAAAATAAAACCTTGGGTAGTTTATAGTCTTTCCTAGGAATTTTCCTTCTTTGATAGTGCTGTTTAGATTTAATAATCCTTTTTAAATGATAAATAGACAGTTTATGGTCTTGCAAATGACCATTTATTACTGTTTCCTGATTATTGCTGATGATTTCAGAAGGCAGTTTATGGTCTTCCCAAAGACATAATCCTGTGTCTAGGTGCCTTTTTTTTATTTTGAGTTTCATGGAATATTATTTATCTTCAAAGTCAAGCGGTATAACTGAATTGAACCATTTCTACTCTTATTGAGGACTCATTTTTGTCTTGAAGGAAATGTTATAAGCTTATGAGATCAGATAATCATTTGTAATGATGAATACCTGTAGCATTTAAAATCAAGTCTGTCAGTAAATTTAATTTTGAAAGATAAAAAAACTATAAGTAATGAAACAGTAGTTTGAATCCTCCTTTTCTTTTATTAAAGCCTTCTTAGTTCAAAAAAGCTTTATGCATCTATATATATATACTATTTGTTGTGTGTGTTTTTTATTGAATTATACATAGGTAAAGTTCAAACATAATTTTGGCATTGATGAAGGAAAGAACAATAAAATAAGTAATAAGTAAAATGTCACAGGGGATCTTATGGAAGCAAGAGTGGCCTGGCACTCAGGAATCAAGAACTCACTTGGAGGGCGCCAAAAGAATAAAGAAATAAGAGAGAATATATTTCTTTAAGGAAGAATAAGAGTAAAGACAAGTGTGCCAAAGATAAAAGAAAAGGAAGCCAATGGTCAAGATGATGAGAAATTGAAAAGTGTGAGCCTTTGAGGTATGACCACATACCCAATAAGGTCACAAAAAAGACTTAGAATAATTATACCTTTAATATAATAATATTAAAATTACTTAGAATAATTATACATTAAAAATAACTACTTAAATATACAAAAAATACCATAAATTGGTACAAAAATTGGTTTAACTTAAAAACCAATGAATCAACATGTAAAATAAATTATACCATTGGATTCCCCATGGTAAAATACACATATACCATTTTTATGGCATATCTGTAAAGTCAATATTTAATGAATTATAAGGTATAATACCTTATAAAAACCATAAAACCTTATTTATCTCAAGAACTAATGAAACAACATGTGGGATAAATTGTACCAGTGGATTCCCCACGGAAATCCACAAATAAAACAATCAATAAGCTAATTTCCAAAGTTAATACTTAAGGAATTAACCTGAATATATGCACTTTTTTGGTCAACGCATATATTCAAGGATCATAGCTAATATCTCCTAAACTATACATGATAGAATGATGAACCAAAAATAAAGTTACCACGTAATTACTTTAAGAACACAGATATGAACTTCATTTTACAAATTATAAACAAGGTTAAAACCTATGATGAAATATTGATAAAAATCAACAGAGCTGTTGACCACTTTGTTGTGAAAGTGTTCCAAACTTAAAAAAACGTATACAGTTGGACTCTACTAGCTCATTCGTGAAGAATGATGTAATTTTTATTATTAAATTCAGGGTATAACACCCTGAAATCAAGGTTTGAAGTTTAAAATATTGAATTTCGACAGAAAAGATGAGTTACAAGAAAAATCATCAAAATTAGAGTTTTGATGATGTAATGAAAAGCTCTTGACAGCATAATAAGGTTATGCCAGGCTATCAGAATTCACTCTCTGAATTGCTGTAGCGTGTAAATCTTAAAAGCTATTGAGGATCAAAGTTTGAGCTTAATTTGAGCAGTTATGATCACTCACAGTAACCTTAATTTAAGTTTAACAGTCTTAAGAGTGATACAATTGGTGAATACTATTAGTTTATGATTAAAACTAATAAAATACACGAAATTTGGGGTTCTGCCAAGCCTCTGATGTCATCAAACTTAGAGTTATAGTGATAACT
Source organism: Austropuccinia psidii (assembly GCA_023105745.1). Taxonomy (NCBI): domain Eukaryota; kingdom Fungi; phylum Basidiomycota; class Pucciniomycetes; order Pucciniales; family Sphaerophragmiaceae; genus Austropuccinia; species Austropuccinia psidii. The sequence continues at coordinate 66,869,198 of JALGQZ010000006.1, forward strand.
CTAAATAATGGTGTAATAATGATGTAATATGGTTTGATCATGATGTAATCATCATCAAACCTTGAAATATTGATCAATTCCTGTGGATATGATCAGTACACGTCTACTAGAAGCCTGTTGGACTCTAGGAGGGAGGTATTTACTATAAATAGAGCTCTTTTTACTCTATTTTCCCCTCAGACGCATCAAAAACATTAAATCAATTAAATCAAAGGTAATTTCTTTACTCTTTATATATAAAACTATTATATTATTAAAGACCAAAGACCACCTTATTATAAACATCTATTTTGACGTTATTAAATCATTTATTTAATTGTTTTTGTTAAAAATCTCTCTAAAAACTCATTTCCACGTAAAAATCCAGAATAATTTGTAATTTTCTTTATTTTTATTGTAAATACAATTTGAAAAGGTTGTTTTTTTATTTTTGGCGTAAAATATTTCAAAATTATTATATTAAGTGTTAAAAGTAGGTTATTTTCTCTTATTATAATAATTTCTCTATTATTACTCTCTTAATAATTCTCTAATTAATATAAATAGTATTTATATTAATTCATAACTTTAATATTAGTAATATTATTGTTATTAATTGTTTTTTATTAATAAAAAGCAATTTTTTACGCCTTTATTATTTGTTGGTAACAATGATAAAGAGATTTTTAAATATATTAATTATTTTATTGTCAGCCTGTGACTCAAAACCAGAGCACAAGCATGACAGCCAAAATACCATAAATCAATGGTATAGCCAAAATACCACCAAAACATGGAGCTGAGCCAAATTAGCTCAAAAGGTATCAAAAGAAAGGGGAAACTCACCTCTTCCTGAAAATATAAGTCCCATCACCATAGGACAAGAAATAACAAAGTTATTCCTGCTCAAAGTCATTGCTGAGCATAAACCTTAATTTTCACCTCTCATCTAAAATCTAGAAGGAGAGGCTTAACCCCATCAAATGGGTACTCAAAATGAAGCTCTAAGCCAGGGCTATCTAATGGTACCAGCCAAACTGAGCTAGCACCAGTATTACTTGAGTTATGGTCAAATTCAGACCAAATAAGGGTGAACAAAACATTCACCTCTCATCTAACTTTTACAGTTTTAGTGTGAGATACTTAAAGTGGGGTCTTTTTGGAAAGAGCACAATCAGGGCTATCTGATGGTGCCATCCATTTCCTCATAACTTAACTACAACAGAAGTTATTGGCCAAACAAGCTCAATACAGCTTTTTGCCCAAACCACACCAATGTACAAAAATACTTGTACATGGGATAACTTTGTCATATTTAATGATAACCCTGTCAAGTTGGGTACCATTGTGTAGAGCTCATATAGAGCTATTCAATGAGCCAACTTTGAGCTTGATATCTCAAAAACCGACAGAGTTATGACCATTTTGAGGTCAAAATCCCACCTGCTGTCATATACAGCCTTACCATGGGATAACACCCCATAATCATGAATATGAGGTGTCAAATAGACAAAGAAGCATGTTTTTACTTCAATACCTCATATGTCAGTCAATACTGGGGTCCCATACAGCTTCTGTACAGCATTCTACGTGTCATACACGTCAGAATCAGGCTGTGAGGTCCCCAGATGAAAATTTTCACCCTGTATTGGTAAAAACTGCCCAGATGTGGTTTCAAAACCACATCTGAGCCCAATACAGGGTATACAGGCTGTTTGAAAACCACAATCCTGTCATAGAGAGTGAAAAATCTTCACTCCCTCTACGTGGAAAGGTCTAGCAGCCTTTCCACCCCAATTTCAGGATAAAAGGAGGGCTTTTCACAGCCAAAATCCTCTCCTCATCCTGCTCTTGAATAACCTACGTAGTAAACTGTCAAAAACAGTTTTACTCTTGGTTAAATAATCAGGTATACTCTTAATTTAAAGTATTGTAGTCTTTATTATTGTAATCCAACAGGTAAAGCTGCACCCAGGGCTTTCAACAGCGCTCACCACCACTATATTTCTATAGTAAAGCCCTTTAAATCTTAAATTAAATCATTTATTATCAATCTTATTATCTTTTAAAACTATTTTTACCGTGTCACAGTCATAGTTAAAGCTTGTAAATACTCATATACACCTTTATCATAGACTCAGCCTGACATTTTGGGGGCCTGGCCGTGTTTTTTTTGACTTTTTTGGACCTGACAAGTAAGTCTTTTCTCTTTTTTATGACTTATTAACACATTGTTTTATCTTTTTTAGGCGTAATTTCCATCTAAATATATATATTTTATATATTTTTATTCTTTTTTGTATACTCATATTATATAAGAGTATTTTTCACGTGGCTAATACCCACTGAAAATAATTATTTTTGGCGTGTTTTGTATATAAAAACACATAAGCCATCAATAAGTCCTGTATTCTTGACTGAATAAGGACACCTCTGACTGAAAAACCATCAGTTGAGGCGTGGATTAAGTGTATTGTTGACTCAATAACACTTATACAAAACCACTTGTACAGAATACACTTGAAAACCACAAGTGTATCTGTGGGATACTGGCACACAAACAGTGTGACAGGGTACCAAAAGCTGTAATTCTGACGTGGAATTGTTGATTCAACCACACTGTCATTATACAGGGGCATACTGTAATAATATACAAGCCCAGAGGCCATTCTTAGACGTGCAAAACCAGCATTGTAGGAAGTCTTAACTGACATAAGCCCTCTTTTTCCTGTTTTGATTCAGTGGAAGAAAACTACATCCCACTTGAAACCCAGTCACAGGCCAACACACCAGTAACACCCTCAGAACCAGAGGGCAGCAAGGGTAAAGGAAAAAGGCTTAGTGAAGGTCTCATTACAGCCAAGAAGTGGACACCAATAGCCACTCAGAGGAGTAGAAAACCACGAAACTCTGCTTCAATACAAGGTAAACCAACCTTAACCACTTGTACAGGGAAGATTACAATTATTAACCCAGTTGTAACCTCCAAAGGCAAACTGCCCAAATCAGCAGATAACAAATTTGTACAAGGCACAGTCAAAGGTGAATACCCTAAGAACATAAAGTTTTTGACTGCTTGCAAACACTGATATGTCCCCTGCATACCTCAGAGACCTTGGCTTCCAAAGGAACCAGCAAGAGGATAGAGCAGGAATGTCTAGAACCAGAAGACCTGAAAGAAGACACATTGGACACAGTGGTGGATGGCAAAACAATGAGGGAGATAATATCAACCTTGCCATTCACACTCCAATTCAACAGAAACCTCAAACCAGAGGACTGGAAGGATATGGATCAAGTTCTTCAAATCCACCAACTCCTCAAAGATTTGTTTCAATGGAGCATGGACAACAAGAGGTTCAACCTAGCAACTCACTGGGCAGAACTGGGATCAAGTTGCCAGAAGATCTGTCTCAAAGAGATAGACTTCAAGCACCTTATGGTAATCACCAAGGGTTGGAACCCTACCAGGCAGCACAGACTCCTGGAGGCAAGGGCACAGAGGATAAGGGAGAATCAAGCCACTATCCAAGCTATAGAAGAACAGTTAACCCAGACAGGGCCTACTCAGATTCCTTCAGGTTCACAAGGAGCAAGCCAAATCAGCTCTCCAGTGGCTTCACACCATTCAGAAACCAGCAGATCAGTGGCCAAGAGTCACCATTCTTCACAATTCCAGGAAGTTTCCAGGAGAAGACAAGGCAACAAGGGCAAGAACAAAGCCTCCTTCAACCAGAGGAGGAAAGAGTCAGACCCGATGATCCAGAAGCTGTTAGATTTGGTAAAAGAAGTACACAAGAACCAGAAGTAGTTGTAAACCACTCTAGAATCAGTAGTCCTAGTAATAGAAACATTACCCCCACTCAGACTGAAAATAACATTATCACATCTGAGAGCAACATCAACAGTGACACACTGTGGTTGCAAATTTCCCAATATGCTGAGCAATCTGCAAAGCAGGCTGCAGAATTTGCATCTGCCCAAGAGAGGATGAGAAAAACTCAAGCCTCATTGGAGCAGATAGTTAAAAACCTTCAGGAAGGATATGCTCAACTGAGCAAAGCCTCTGAAGAAACCAACAAGAGACTGAATCAAGTCTCCGAAGAACAACACCATAGCAGCAGGGACAGGGAGTGTCTGAACCAAGACATCAACAAATTGTTTGATGCCTACCATAGCTTAAAGCCCCAACCACAAGGCCAAGCTATGGAGAATCCATATCAACCAGATGACATCAAACCAGATGTCATGTTGTTGAATAAGGCAAGATCTCCATCACAATACCAGGATGGAGATGGCATGTCTTATTCAGAGAAGGAAGCCTTGAAACAGCTTCCTGAGGCCTCAAACTGGCCCAAATTCTCTGGATCAGGAGAATATGATAATATGGAACTCATAGATTATATTGATGGACTCTTCATTGATGTACCAAGCATACCAGATTACTGGATTACTGCTAGACTGAATACTGCATTTAAAGGTCATGCAAGTATATGGTACACTGAAATGAAAGAAATCCATGGCAGGAGAAATTGGCCATGGTGGAAGAGTCAAATAATCCAAAAGTACAGTAATGGAATTTGGATATGGCAAAAGACCATGTCATTTGACAATGAGAAATACTCTGTGGACAAAGATCCATATGAGTGGTGTCTTAGACAGTCTAAAAGACTTAAAGCCATTGATCCTCAAATGAACATTCAAATGAGGAATCATAAACTTCTGACACAACTGCCAGGAGAACTAGAGCATGCAGTAAAGTGCAGATGCAACCAAAATTGCACTCTAGATGATATAGCCAATACCTTACAAGACATAAGGAAAAGGACTAATATAGGGAAATTCACCCCATATAGGAGCAATAGTTTCAAAGAGAAACAACCTTTCAGGGTAGAGTTTAAAGACAAACCCAGAGAAAGAGTGGCAGAAGTGGCAAAGAAGAAGAATTCTTGTCACAATTGTGGTTCAACAGACCACTATGCCAACAACTGTCCAAAAGCAAAGAAGAAAGTCTATGCTATAGAAAAAGTCCCTGAAGAAGAACCTCCAACAGAGGATTCTGAATCAGACTCTATGGGAGATGCCATCAGAGAACCATCTGATGAGGATCAAGACCCAAGAGAGGAATTCCTAGTGGAATACCAAGAGGAAACCCCACTAGAAATCCAGGATATACAGTTGGAAGCAGGCATGCCACAAGACACTGCCAACAAGAACTTGTGTAAACATACACAAGATGCACAAACATTCCTGGTTACACCAACAAAAGGAATGGCATATATACATGGAACAGCCACAAAAATGACTGTATGTATTGACAATGCCCAGCACCCACTGATCATTGACAGTGGAGCACATTGCTCCATAGTGGCCAGAAATTATCTGGATAACCACTTCCCAAACTGGGAAAAAGAACTCTTGCCCACCAGGGCAAAGAACTTTAAAAGTGCATCTGGAAAGATGACCTCTATTGGGACAATTATCAAAGAGATAATTATACCCCACAGAAAAGGTAATATCAGACTCAACCCAGAGTTTGTAGTGCTTGAAGATGCCCACATCAAAGGGTTTTTACTGGGAACAGATTACCAGAGGATGTATGGCATAGATATTTACAATAGTAAAAATAGGCATATTACCATTGGTACTAACAAGGAAAAGAAATTTTCTCTTGATATATACCAGATATCTTCTCAGGACCCACTGGAAGAACTTCTGAAAGAATTCAGAGAGGGACAGTTTAGCACTACCCTCACCAGTAAGCAAAAGCTAAGTTTACTGAAGATGCTGAGGAAGAATAGACCAGCATTTGCCATTGGTGAAGAACCATTAGGCAAGATCAAAGGCCATGATATAGAACTATATCTGGATGTAGAAAGGCCTTATCCACCCATGTTAAGGAGACCTCCTTACCCAGCAAGCCTGGAAACCAGGAAAGAAATTGAAAAACACATCAATGAACTTCTGGACATGGATGTCATCAGGAAGATTGGACATAATGAAATAGTGGAAATCACCACTCCTGTCTTGATCACCTGGCATGATGGCAAGTCTAGATTGTGTGGAGACTTCAGAGCCCTGAATAACTACACAAAAGCAGACAGGTACCCTATACCAAGGATACCTCATGCCTTGGATAAGCTAGCCAAAGCCAAATACATAACCAAGATGGATTGTATGAAAGGTTTTCACCAAAATGGAGTTAAACCAAACTCCATGAAGTTGCTCAGAATAATATGCCATATGGGCATATATGAGTACACCAGGATGCCATTTGGCATCAAGAATGCACCAGCCCACTTCCAAAGGATGATGGACACCATATTTCAAGAAGAAATAATGGAAGGCTGGATGGTAGTGTATATTGATGATATCATTATATACTCAGAGACATGGGAAGACCATGTACAATACATAGACGGAGTGCTAAGTAAATGTACACCCATCAATCTGAAAATTTCACTTAAAAAGTGTAATTTTGGCCAACAAGAGCTACTAGCTCTAGGACACAAAGTCTCAGGCCTTAGTCTGGCAATTGACCAGAACAAAGTAGCAGCAGTACTGCAAAAGCCAGTACCAAAGAACATCAAAGAGATGCAATCTGTCCTTGGGTTTGCTAGCTACTATAGAAACCACATCAAAAACTTTGCTCACATAACTAGTAGTTTATACAAGTTATGCTCAAAGGATGTAGTTTTTGAAATAACCAAAGAAAGGAGGGATGCATATGAGAGGATCAAATATGAACTCACAAATGCACCTGTGCTCATCTTGCCTGACTTTGAACTACCATTCAAGTTATATATAGATGCAGCATGCAGCCAAGGCTTGGGAGCAGCCCTTCACCAAAGACAAATTGTGGATGGTGAACCAAGGGAAGGTGTAATATGTTACATCTCCAGGCAACTGAAAGATTCAGAAGCCAGGTATGGGGCCACCCAGACAGAATGTCTATGTCTAGTCTGCGCTCTAGAAAAACTCCATTATTACTTGGAGGGTGCAGTCTTTGAAGTCTACACAGACTGCACAGCCTTAAAGTCTTTACTAAACATGAAGACTACTAATAGACACATGCTGAGATGGCAAATAGCCATCCAGGAGTATAGAGGGAACATGACCATCATATACAAGGAAGGTAAAAGCCATACCAATGCAGATGGCCTTAGCAGATGGCCACTGGACAATGTCAGAAGCAATCCAGCTTATGACCCTGAAGTTGCTGCAAAAATTCCTATCCATTTTATGGAAATAAATAGGAAAAAGAACTTCAGATTCTCTTAATGGGCACCAGGGAGTGGTACCCTTGACAGTGGAAACACTGATTCAGAAGGGACAGAAACCCCCATACTGGGAATAAGTTCCTCAGAATTGCACAATGAATTTTTCAATGCAGTACTGAAATCCTATGCTAAGCACAAACAGTGCAGCATACTACTCCAACTCCTTCAACAAAAATACAGGAGCCCAGAACTGGAAACCCAGCTGGAGGAACCCTGGTTGAGGGCCTATAAGGACAATGAATTCTTCCTTATAGATGGCCTGATTTATCACAGAGAAAAGCACACCAGTGCACTCACAGTGATAGACAGAGACCACATCTCTTTGATCCTGGAGGAATGCCATGACTGCCCCTACATGGGACACATGAGTGAGGACAGGACTAAAGAGAGGGTAGCAAGCACAGCTTGGTGGCCCAAGTGGGAGCAAGAGTTGAGTGAATACATCAACACTTGTGAAAGATGCCAAAAGGCAAATAGAAAACATGGGAAAAAATATGGGTTGCTTCAACACATAGAAGAGCCCAAAAACCCATGGGAAACCATCAACATGGACTGGGTCACAGGACTTGTCCCAGGAGGCAAAGAAAACTACAATGCCTGCCTAATCATAGTTGATAGGTTCAGCAAGAGCATGAGATGTCTACCATGCCATAAAGAGGACACAGCCATGGACACTGCTCTGTTATTTTGGAATAACATCATATCCACCTGTGGAGTCCCTAAGATCATAATTAGTGACAGGGACCCAAAATTCACATCTGAATTTTGGACCAATTTATATGACATGCTAGGCACCAAGCTTGCTTTTTCCACAGCTTACCATCCACAAACAGATGGCCTAGCTGAGAGGATGATCCAAACAATGGAGGACATCCTCAGGAGGTTCTGTGCCTATGGCATGGAATACAAGGACCATGAGGGATATACCCATGATTGGGTCACCCTCTTACCAGCAGTCCAACTGGCTTATAATACAAGCCAGCACTCTACCACAGGAAAAACACCTGCACTGGTAGAGAAAGGGTGGAATCCCCTATTACCTGTGGATCACTTGAAAAAAAATCTTCTGACCATCCACCCCACAGCCAAGGACTTCCATGATATGTGGAAGAAAGCCTGTGATACTGCTGCCAAATGCATAGCTGAGGCCAAAGAGTATAATAAGCAGAGGTGGGACAAATCACATATGGAACCTGACTTCAAGGAAGGGGACCAGGTGTTAGTGTCTACACTGAACTTTAACAATCTCAAAGGACCCAAGAAAATGAGAGACTCATTTGTAGGGCCCTTCACTATCATTAAGTTGATAGGGAAGAATGCGGTAGAGGTCAAGATCACTGAGGAGTTTTCTAGGAAACACCCAGTCTTTCCAGTGAGTCTGGTCAAACCATACTTCCAAACAGAGGAGGATAAATTCCCCTCCAGGAAGAAAGACATCACTCCACCAGAAATAGTGGAAGTAGAAGACTCTCCTGGACCTGTGAGTAAAATCATTAGGGCCAGAAAAATCAGACTCAATGGGAAGGATCAGAGACAATATCTAGTCAGATTCAAGAACCAGACAGCTGAAAAAGACAAATGGTTGGCAGAAGATGCCATACCAGATGGGAACCTTCATCTAAGGAGATTCAGGGCCTCTAGGAGGACTGAACAGTCTCATCAATGATGAGCCTTTTTTAGAGGGAGGGTATGTCAGCCTGTGACTCAAAACCAGAGCACAAGCATGACAGCCAAAATACTATAAATCAATGGTATAGCCAAAATACCACCAAAACATGGAGCTGAGCCAAATTAGCTCAAAAGGTATCAAAAGAAAGAGGAAACTCACCTCTTCCTGAAAATATAAGTCCCATCACCATAGGACAAGAAATAACAAAGTTATTCCTGCTCAAAGTCATTGCTGAGCATAAACCTTAATTTTCACCTCTCATCTAAAATCTAGAAGGAGAGGCTTAACCCCATCAAATGGGTACTCAAAATGAAGATCTAAGCCAGGGCTATCTAATGGTACCAGCCAAACTGAGCTAGCACCAGTATTACTTGAGTTATGGTCAAATTCAGACCAAATAAGGGTGAACAAAACATTCACCTCTCATCTAACTTTTACAGTTTTAGTGTGAGATACTTAAAGTGGGGTCTTTTTGGAAAGAGCACAATCAGGGCTATCTGATGGTGCCATCCATTTCCTCATAACTTAACTACAACAGAAGTTATTGGCCAAACAAGCTCAATACAGCTTTTTGCCCAAACCACACCAATGTACAAAAATACTTGTACATGGGATAACTTTGTCATATTTAATGATAACCCTGTCAAGTTGGGTACCATTGTGTAGACCTCATATAGAGCTATTCAATGAACCAACTTTGAGCTTGATATCTCAAAACCCGACAGAGTTATGACCATTTTAAGGTCAAAATCCCACCTGCTGTCATATACAGCCTTACCATGGGATAACACCCCATAATCATGAATATGAGGTGTCAAATAGACGAAGAAGCATGTTTTTACTTGAATACCTCATATGTCAGTCAATACTGGGGTCCCATACAGCTTCTGTACAGCATTCTACGCGTCATACACATCAGAATCAGGCTGTGAGGTCCCCAGATGAAAATTTTCACCCTGTATTGGTAAAACCTGCCCAGATGTGGTTTCAAAACCACATCTGAGCCCAATACAGGGTATACAGGCTGTTTGAAAACCACAATCCTGTCATAGAGAGTGAAAAATCTTCACTCCCTCTACGTGGAAAGGTCTAGCAGCCTTTCCACCCCAATTTCAGGATAAAAGGAGGGCTTTTCACAGCCAAAATCCTCTCCTCATCCTGCTCTTGAATAACCTACGTAGTAAACTGTCAAAAACAGTTTTACTCTTGGTTAAATAATCAGGTATACTCTTAATTTAAAGTATTGTAGTCTTCATTATTGTAATCCAACAGGTAAAGCTGCACCCAGGGCTTTCAACAGCGCTCACCACCACTATATTTCTATAGTAAAGCCCTTTAAATCTTAAATTAAATCATTTATTATCAATCTTATTATCTTTTAAAACTATTTTTACCGTGTCACAGTCATAGTTAAAGCTTGTAAATACTCATATACACCTTTATCATAGACTCAGCCTGACATTTATATTAATATATTTATTTATTATATTATATTTTCATAATATAAATTATATTATTATATTTATTTAATAATATAATTATTTTACGCCTTAATAATAATAATTATTTAATATTATTATATTTTTAATCTTGTTTATTCAATTCATAAGGACATTCAGAGTACAATAGGTAATAAATTAGTAATTTTTACTTATTGTTTCATAGTCAAACCTTACAAAAAGCCAAAGAGCCAACCAAATGAATCCTCAATGCACTGTTTCAACCTGTCAGAAAGAACAATGGAATTAGTAAAGGATATGACCACCAATATCCACTGACAGGCAAAGAAGAAAAAGTGCAAATGACTGAATTAAGATTATCAGTATTTACTTTAATAAATGAAAAGAAAATGAAGATAAAAATAAACCCAATATATTAACTAACGGGGGAAAAAGTCCCCAGGGAAGAAAAGGTGGCGAGTATATGTGAAAAAGCTGATGGCTGATCCTGGTGGGTTGATCCCTGGCTGTATTGACTGCTTTGGGTCAATACAGATCTGGCCATAGGGCCAGGGCCCCGGTGGTGGCTAGGGGGTCCAGAGGCCCCTAGAAGGCTGACAGGACCCCCCAGTCCCAAAGAAGGGGTATTGGCCTGGGGGTTTGTGAGGTGAAGGATTGGCAAAAAGGGCCAATTATGTAGGATATGGCCCAAGGCCATAAATGGCCAGTGAAAGGTGGTGTGGCCCAAAGGCCATAAAAATGATGACATGGCCAATTGGCCATGAAATGAGGTCAGGCTATAATTGCTGCAACACCCATTGGGGGGGGTGATTACATGTGGTTGTGACAGTACCCCCACCTTGTATGGTGAGCTCCTGAGAACCAAACCAAGGTAAAAGCCTGTTGAGGCTATTGAGAAAGATTTGAAATAGGGATTCTAGAGGTATTGCATCTTGAAAGAAAATTTAATACATTGATAATGATCTGGCATGTGACATGAGGATGATTTGGTCTTCCTTTGACAGTTGCAATTGGAATTTTGGAGAGTTGAGTTGACATGAAAATTTGGCATTAATAATATAGAAAGAAAAGTCTTGAAAAAGTATAAAGAGAAAAAAAATAAAGAAACATCAAACAAAAATAAGAAAAAGAAAGGAAGAGAAATGAAATCTTGAGGGGGATTCCAATCTTGATTGAAGAAGTGAACAGCTGATTTGAATTGGCCAAGGACCTGAAAACAAGATTTGATGCCAGGTGCTCACAGAGTGGCAAAGGTGATGTTTTGAAAGATTGTAGAACCCTCAGGGAAGTGCACACCAGGAGAGGAACTTACTTTTGGTAGCTACCACTCCTTCCAGTTCCATAAAAATAAATAAAATTGCTGAAGGAAGGAATTTGAATTGGAAAGACTTGGAACGAGATTGAGAACAATGATGGTCCATTTTACCAAGCGAAAATGGCCATAAAGTTTGGAATTGATGTTGAAATCCTGGCCAAAGATCTGTGTCCAAATTTTGAAGAGTGCTCAAAGAGTGGCCACAGTGATGCTTACAAAAAAAAGAGTAGAATACCTCTAAAGGTGCATACTAGGAGTGGGACTTACTTTTGGTAATTTCTCTCCCCACCAAGCACCATAACTGATCAAGCTCTTGAAGAATTGGGTCCTGTCTTTCCAGGATATAAGCAATGGAGGTCCTTGATAAGTTCAGGGAAGTTCTTGAGGTTTTTGGCTGGTTCCCAAGTGTATCTTTCTGGGTCTTGACTGAAAACTTTCCATTCCACCAAGTGCCATAATTTTCCTCTCCTGATCTTGGAATCCAGAATTTTAGAGACTTCCCATTCCTCTTCTTCTTAAATGATGATCGGAGGAGGAGGCTCCTGATGTCAATTTAGGATTGTTGATGTCTTGACTGGTTCAAGGAGGGAAATATGGAAGACTGGGGGGATGGACTTCCATTGAGATGGTAGGCATGAGTACTGACTTTCTTCAAGATTGGAAAAGGACCCAACCATCTTTCAGACAGTTTTTTGGTGGGTCTAGTTGATTTGATGTTCTTGGAAAAAAGCCATACCATGTCACCAGGATTGAAAACAGGTGGACTTGCTCTACTTTTATCTGCATACCTCTTAAACCTGTTTATGGCAACTTCAAGTTCTCTCTTGACATCTTGCTTTACTTATTGGATTTTTGTTGATAAATTTCCAGCAGGAGTATCTAGAGTGATGTGAACTGAGTAGAATTGTGGTTCTCTTCTTTAAAAAGTAAAAAACAGTGATTTTCTTGTTGAAGAGTGATCAGAATTATTGTAGGAAAATTAAACCAGAGGAAGCCAGGTATTCCAATTGTCTTGATGATAACTGACATACATCCAAAGGCACTGTTCTAGTATCTGATTTACCCTCTCTGTCTTTCCATCAGTTTCTGGATGGCAAGAAGTTGACAGCTTTCTTGAAATCTTGAGCTGCTGACACAGATTGGTCCAAAAGGAAGAAACAAAAAGTGAACCTCTATCACCAATAATGCTTGAAGGCAGGCCATGATTTGAAAAGATATTCTTGATGAATAAATGTGCCAAATCCAATGAGGGTATTGCAACATTGTTGGAATAGAAACTGTCATCTTTGGGAATCTGTCCACTATGACAAGATTTGAGTCAAAAGAATTGCACAGTGGAAATTGAATGATGAAATACATTGAAAGACAAATCCAAGGACCGTTTGGAATTGGAAGAGGTTTGAGGAGTCCAAGCTTCTTGTGATGAATATTTTGGTATTTTGAGCACTGTTGACAGGATGATACATAATCCTTGATAAATTGAGTCATGCCGGCCCAGTGGAAATCCCACTTGACAAGTTTGAGAGTCTTTTCTTGGCCAGGGAGTCCAGCTAGAGGAGAATATTCACACTTTTGAAGGATGTTTGATTGAATTGTGGGGTCATTTGGGACCACCACACAATCTTTGAATAAAAAAAGTTGGGAATAGGAATCAAGAGAGTAATCCTGAACAGATCTACCTTTACCTGATTCTTGAAGGATACTTTTGTACTGAGAATCTTGCCATAATTTCTTCTGAATTGAATCAATCAAATTTGAAAAACATTCCACCTTGACCGCAAAAAAATCTTTAGGGTTGAACTTCATCTTGCTTAATGAGTTGTTGAAAACTCATTGGATTATTGCTGATGAAATCCTCCCCCCTCTCTGGATAAATGTTATCACAACATGATAAGGCATCTGAAAGAGTAGCTAGGCCGCCAGGGCGGTAAGTGATAGAGAAATTCAGCCCAGTGGGCTTGACCGCAAGTAAGAGCTTTTAATGAAATGAAGTATTTCAAGGAAGTGTGATCAGTGAGAACTTCAAAAGGGAAAGAGAGTGAAAGAAGAAAGGCCCTCCAGCGCTTGAGAGCCCAGACTATGCCAAGGAGTTCCTTGTCATGAATCTCATAGTTGAGCTCTGCTGGAATATGCTTGCGGCTATCAAATGCAATGAGATGTTTTCCTGAGTCATAAACCTGACTCAGTACAGCACCCAAGGCATAATTTGATGCATGGGTCTCCACAATGGTGGGTAGAGAAGGATTGGAGCTGTGGTGAAGGCCTCTTTTAGTTGATAAAACTGACTAAGAGCTTCCTCATTGAGGGGAAAACAGGAATATTTCTTGAGGAAACTGGTGAGTGAACTAGTCTTATTTGAATAATTCTTGATGAAACGGTGTAGAAACTGGCAAAGTCAAGGAATGATTGAAGAGCCTTGAGGTTTCTTGGAGGTGGCCAATTGAGAATTTGTTGGACTTTTGCTTGATCTATCTTGAGGCCTTCAGAGGAAACAATATAGCCTAAATAATCCACACTAGAAACATGAAATAGGCACTTGGAGGCCTAAGAAGAGAGGTTATTGGCTGTGAGTCTGGAAAGAAAAGTAGACACATGAGTGACATGTTCTTCCTAAGACTTGGAAAAGAACATAATGTAATCAAAAGAAACCACAACATAAATATCAAGAAGATCATAGAAGATATCATTGAAAAGAGGCAGGAGCATTGGTGAGTCCAAATGGGATAACCAAATACTCATAACTTCCATATTGACGTCTAAAAGCTGTCAAGTGTTCATCACCCTTCTTGATTCTGAGAAGGTTATATGCAAAACACAAATCAATCTTGTAGAAGATAGAAAAACCATTAAGAACAGTAAGAAGCTGATTAATAGGAGGAACAGGATACTTGTTCTTCCTAGTAACAGCATTGAGTTTGCGGTAATCAACACACAAATGGAGGCCACCATCTTTCTTTTTGACAAAAAGAACAGGTGCTCCTGTTGAAGAGGAGCTTGGCCAGATGAAAGATTTCTCTACATTCTCTGAAATGTAGGCCCTGAGTGTATCTGACTCATAGTTTGATAAAAAGTAGATAACCCCAACTGGAGGTAGAGACCCCTCCAGCTTGATATGCTGATCACAGGCATGGTGAGGAGGAGGTTTCTCTGCTCTAACCTTGGAGAATACATCCAAGTACTGGTGATAGACAGAAGGAGCAACCTTCATCACAGTTTGCACTTCTTCTGGCTCTTCCTCTTCATCCCATAACTCCTCCGGGCAGTCGTGATAAGATGAAGGAGGAAGGTAAATATACCCAAAGAAGAGATGAAGTGAAGATACAGAATTATCTTCTCAACCATCTTGAATTTCTTTGAAGAGTTCATCTCTAGAAGATGGTACTGACTGATGGGAATTAAGGGAAGGAATATGGACAGAAGATGGAAATGATGGTGTTCTAGAATCACCAACCAGAGCTGCACATGATTTGGCAGAAGAAAAATCATTACTGAAAGATTTTAAAGGATCATGATAGTCCTTATGATCAGCATTAAAGGTGATCAGACCTTCCCTCCAATCAATAGATGGACTAAAATCATTAAGAAAGTCAAAGCCCAATATTAGGTCTTCTCCCTTGCGAGTATCAATGACTAAGAAATACCATTAAAAGCTTGGGAATGAACAAAGCTCAGCCATATATTTGGTATGGTGGGTCAAAAATAAGGAAGGGGACTCAGAGGAGTCCAAAATGATAAGAGGAATCTTCTCTGGGAGTTCTGACATAGTCAAAGAATACTTATGAACAAACTGCTTTGCAATAAATGAGTTGGTAGCACCAGAATAAATGAGAATACGTTAAAAAACATCAGAAAGAGAAGAAAAAACAAAGAATTTAAGGGAATTCTTGACACCAGTATTCAGAATGCACAATTGTGCTCTGCATGGAAAACAATGAAGACCATTGAACACAACATGATCTTCACTCAGGCTTGTCCCTGGCTGGGAAATCGGCCAGATGGTTGGGTAAGATTGTTTTGAGGCCTTTTGAAACAGGACTAAAGACTATTCTTCCCACCACAGTAGGTACATAGACCCTCCTTGATTATTCTTTCTTTTTCAGAATTTATTAGCTTTAAATCCTTATTCAACAAAGAAGAATGGTTCTTGTGCCTCTTTTGAAAATTCTTCTTCTTCTTTTGACTTGACCTTAAAGAATTTTGAGAATGAGAAAAATTTGACCTTGAGGCTTCAGGCTTCTTCTCTTGATGGTGAATCTTCTCTTTCTGCCTCTCATGGTACCTGGTATCAAGCTCCAAAGTCACATCCATTAAGTCTTCAAGAGAGTCAATTCTTGAAGGATGGGAGGCCAATTGATCCAAATTCCTGGAGGGAAATCCCTTCCTGAAATGATTGATAAGAGCTCTTTCACCCCAATCCCCAATTCATGAGACCAAACTTGTGAAATCAGCAATGTATAATGATACATGCCCACCTTCTTTCATTCTAAAATAATCCAGCTCTGCTTCATATTTTCTGACTTCATTTGGGTCCCCAAATAAAGTAAAGAGTTGAGATTCAAATAATTTCCATGAATTGAGAAGTTAATTTCGATCTTTATTGGTGAGATTGGAGGGATAAGGCTCAATACATTTTGCAGCCCTGCCAATGAGAAATGAAGCGGCATAAAGAAACGTCTTTCTGTCTTGAGGGAAGTTTGTCACATCATTATAAAAAATTAGTTGACAATACTGAATAAAGTTTCTACCTTTGAAGGGCTGAGTCCCATCAAAGCATTCTGGTGCATTCATAGATGGAGTCTTTAAGGCTGGTGGTCTTGATGAATCTGCTTGAAGATTGGCCATAATTTGAGTCATTTGCTGCATGATGGCCAATAAGGATGGTTCAGACTGATAATAGACAGGCTAGAGCTGGCCCCCCAGTACCTTGGGATGCCCCCACAGGAGCAGGAACACCTTCAGTACCATCAGACTCTTCCTCTTCCACAGAATCCTCCTCCTCTTCACTAGGACCTTTGAAAGTGGTCCTTGAAGGTCCTGGAAATCCACAGACTACTCCTGAAAAAGAATCTGAACTTCTGAGCCCTTTTCCTTCCTTCCTGGATAGTGCTGCTCCTCTGTCTAATTGGGCCCTCAGTTGAGGAACTGCTGGGGTGCCATCAAGAGGCGCTCTTGGAGTTGGAGTAAGAACAGCTTGAGATCTGGCCTGTCTTGCAGGAGGTGAATTTTGAAAACGCATGATTTCAGGAATAAGAAATTAAAATGAATGAATAAAATCAAAATTTGAAGGTGAAAATCTTGAGGAAAATCCACTGGAACTTAAAGTCATATCAAAAATAAGAATAAATGTCTTGAACAAAACCCAATAAATCAAAATGAACTCTTGAGGTAAATCAATAAATCAAATGTCAAAATGAATTCTTCAAGTCAATAAATCAATATTTCAAATCAATAAAAATCAAAATCTTCCAAAATCAATCAATCAATAAAATGAATTCTTGAGGCAAAATCAATGTTATGTCATTAAATCTTCAGGTCAATCAATTTTCTTGAGGTCAATATCAATTAATTAAAATAAAGTGAGTTCTTCTGTAAAATCAAAATTTCTTGAAGAATGAATCAATATGAATCTTGATGTGAAGAATGTGTCTGAATAATTTGATGAGAAACTTGAAAATCAAATGAATTTTATGATTAAATCTGAATTAAGCATGAGATAAAATTTGATGATTTGGGATAAGACTTTGAAGAGAGAAAACAAAAATAAAATGGGTCAGCTTTCAATTTTCAAGAATGAAGAATGAATGAGAGAAAATTGAGAAGTGACAATAAATCATAAAGTTCATAAGCATTAAAGAGTCATAATTTTGATGAAATTAATGAATGACATGATAAAGAAAAACTGAACAGAGTAAAAAAAAATTATGAGTTTATTAATATAATGTCACAGGGGCTCTTATAGAAGCAAGAGTGGACTGGCACTCAGGAATCAAGAACTCACTTGGAGGGCTCCAAAAGAATAAAGAAATAAGAGTAAAGACAAGTGTGCCAAAGATAAAAGACAAGGAAGCCAATGGTAAAGATAATAGGAAAGCCAAAAGCCAAAGAGCCAACAAAATGAATCCTCAATTCACTGCTTCAACCTGTCAGAAAAAACAATGGAATTAGTAAAGGATATGAACATCAATATCCACTGACAGGCAGAGAAGAAAAAGTGAAAATGACTTACTTGAGATTATCAGTATTTACTTTAATAAATGAAAATAAAATAAGGAGAAAAATAAATCCAATATATTAATTAACTGGGGAAAAAGTACCCAGGGAAGAAAAGGTGGCCAGTATATGTGAGAAAGCTGAAGACTGATCCTGGAGGGTTGATCCCTGGCTGTATTGACTGTTTTGGGTCAATACAGATGTGACCATCTTGAAAAATGAACTGTGTGATGGAATTCCCACAGTGGATTATGAATTGGCCCAAAAGGGCCAAGGCCATACAGCTTACTTGAATACCACCTCTATGGACCAACTGAGTTGTCCAAGGAAAGACTGAAGTACTTGATGCCTTGACAACTGATTGAATGATTCTTATCCTCCTGGAATTACCCCTTGAATGATCCTGTAATGAAAATAACAACCCACCTCCTGCAGAGCCAGGAGGTGGGAGTCCTTGAAGGATCTGCTGATAGCCGCCATGGATTGCAAGACTGAATGGCTGAGAAGTATTCCTTCAAAATGGGTTATGGATTTGAGGACTGGAGTTGGAATGACCTAATTTGGTGCTGAAAACATCACCATTGGAGTTCTGAGGAAAAATGGTACATAATGGTATATTATACCATATATGTATTATCCTTGGTTCCTGCATAATGAGTCCAATTGAGTTGAAGTCGGGGGAAACCCCTTTATGAAGGTGACTGCCAGAGGCCATGGTTGAAGTCCCCTGGGATTAGAAGCCAAGACATGGTTTTCTTGAGTCTTCAGGGGATAAGGTGGGCCCACTGATAGGCCCCTTTTGGCCTCATTGGATTTAGGCCAAAAGGGGCCTAAAGAGCTTCATGGTCTGTACGGACCGCGGACCGTGAATTACGTCCCACAGGCCATAGACACTGTGAGGGGCCTAAATAGCCCAAAAAGGCCATTTAGGCCCTTGACCCCATAATCAAAGGGGTAGGGCCCAGGGCCCTGGTGGTGGCTAGAGGCCCCTGGACGGCTGACAGGACCCCCAGGCCAAAACCAGGGGTATTGGCCTGGGGGTTGGTGAGGTGAATGATTGGCCAAAAGGGCCAATTATGCAGGATATTGCCTGAGGCCTTAAATAGCCAGTGAAAGGTGGTGTGTCCCAAAGCCCATAAAATAACAATATGGACCAATTGGGAATAAAAAGGATGAAATGGCCAATTGGCCATAAAATGAGGTCAGGCTATAATTGCCACAACACCCATTGGGGGGGCAATTACATGTGGTTGTGACATCAAACCAACATGTTTTAAGCCATTCTGAGGGCTCTTTTTATTTTTTTAATGTATTTCAAAGCCCTGTAGAAATTAAATAACCATTTTTAAGCTAGTTTGAATAAAAAACCACAAGATGAAATAAACGCAGAATCAAGCAGTTTAATTTCTTCCTCAGGACACCAGTCCTTTTCGGCCATATTCTAATATATATCAATATTATTGTTTTTTCTATTATTATTATTTTTGAATTAATGAGATCTTTAAAGCAGATAGGATATAAGTAAAATGCACAATTCGATGATAAAAAGTGAAAATGAGCATTTCAAAGCCTTTCCCAAACCTTTTTCTGTATATATATATATATATGTTTAATTCATGAATAAAAAACTGTAAAAAAATATAGAAATAATAAATTTTCAGTAAAATAGAGAAGTCAATAAAATGAAAAAAAATTGAACAGTTTAAAGCCTTGCCCAGGGCCTTTGATTTTCAACCCTCATTCAGTTATATATATTGATCTTTTTTGTTCTTATATATATATATATATATTTATTCATGAAAAAACCAGAGGTTTAGAGATATTCTGAGGGCACTTTTTTGAGTTTATTTCAAAGCCCTGTAAAATTAAATAGTTCCTTTCAATTAATTGAAAGAGAAAACCCCAGAATAACAAAAGGAAACCAGCAGCTCAATTTTTTCCTTAGCACATGCTTATTTAATTAAAACCTGCATAATTCAAATCAATATTTTTTCAGTAATTAAAATGAGTTTAAATTAATCATTAGTTAAAATAAGGAAGAAAAGCAAGCAGTTTGAAACCAGTCTGAGGGCTTTTTAATTTTTAACCCTCATTCTGTTAGATATAGTGAGCATTTTTTGTTTTTATAGAAATATATATATATATATATATATTGATAGATAAAAAAAACTGTAACAAAAATAATATGTCAGTTAAAGTAAAAAATTTAATAAAATGATGATAAAAAATTAAAGAGAGCATTTTAAGGCCTCTCTCAGGGCATCTGTCTCCATTTTGTTTTCATGAATACCTTTACTAAGTAATGCTATAAATGTTGGTAGAAAATTTCATTGTAAAATAAATTAATAAGTGTATCAAATGAAAATATAGAAATCAGGGTCAACAGAAATTCAATGCCATGCTTAGGGAACTTTTTGAATTTATAGCCATGTAGAATATCAAAATAATTTCTTTTGGAAAATTATAAAAACAAAAATTATAATTCTTGAATGAACCAAGAAGCTTCAAGACATGCTGAGGGCACTTTCTTTTTGTTGTTTTATTCTTATAGCCATTTTATGTCAAATTGATATATTATTTTGTCCATTATTACTTTACTTTTTCTTTTTTAGAAGATAAGAAAACCAAAAATCATCAGTTGAAAACTGAGTTCTTCTTATTAAAGAATGGAAAAGGAGATGAAACAGTTTAAATTCTTGTTTGGTACTTTTTCTGTTTTTTTATCCTTTTGTTTCTTATATATATATATATATATTGGTTCATAAAAGACTAGAACATAATTAATTATCAGTAAAAATAAGAAAGTTAAAAAATGAAAATAAAATAAATAAGTAGAAGTGAGAAGTTTAAGGTCTTGCTCAGGGAATTTTGTCTTTTTTTAATAGCTATTTTAAAGCATGGCTAAGGGCCTTTGGTTTTCAAAGCACTGTTAATTCATGAAAATAACAGTAACATAATGATATAGTCAGTAAAATAAGAATCAAAGAAAAGTGAGAAGCTTGGAGTAAACAACCAAAAGATAACATAAGAGAAGAAACCAGAAGATTAATTCCTTTCTGAGGACATTTATATTACTTTATTATACAATTTTAGGCTGAGTCTATGATTAAGTAGTAATATAGGTATATAAAACTTTAAATCTGACTGTGACATGGATACTTTAAGCTAAAAAAGCCTAATAAGTGGTAATTTAAGGGCTGTACTATAAGGAATAGTGGTGGTGAGCGCTGCTGAGAGCCCTGGGTACAGTATTTATCTGTTGTGTTACAATAATGAAGACTACAATAATTTAAATTATAATTATACCTGGTTATTTTCCAAGAGTATATTTTTTTTGGACAGTTGTACCACATAGGAATTTAAGAGAAGGATGAGAATTTCTCTTTTCGGAAGAAAAAGAGCCCTTTTTATCCTGAAGTTGGGTGGAAAGGTCCTCTAGACCACTTCACGTGAAGGAAGTGAAGATTTTTCACTTCAGAGAACTGGCTTGTGGTTTTCACAGGTCCAGTATACTCTGTATTGGGCTCAGATGTGGTATTTAAACCACATCTAGGCAGTTTTCCCCAATACAGGGTTAATATTTTCATCTGGGGACCACACAGCCCCCTGCTTATGTGTATAGCATGTAGAAAGCTGTACAGAACCTGTATGAGACCCCAGGATGGAGTGAACTATGAGGCATTGAAGTATAAACAAGCTTCTTTGTCTATTTGACACCTCATAAAAATAGTTATGGGATAGTATCCCACATTAAAGGTGTATTGGCCAAACTGTGGGATTTTAACCTGAAAAAAGCTATAGCTTTGGCAGTTTTTGCGGTATTGAGGTCAACGTTGGTTCATTGGGTACCCCTGGATTGAATCTAAACAATGGTACTACATTTGGTACTGGTATCATTATATATTGCAAAGTTATGCCATATTCAATTTTAGTTATCCATATATATGATTTTCTCAAAATCTGTATGGAGCTTGTTTGCCCCATTAATTTGGTTATTAATAAGACATGGGGAAATAGATGGGACCATCAAATAGCCCCTAATGTTCTATTAAAAGAAATAACCCCACTTTAAGTATCTCACCCTAAAACTGTAGAAGTTAGATGAGAGGTCAATATTTTATTCACCCTTATTTGACCTTATTTTGGACATCATTTATGTAGTTTTGGTTCTAGCTCAATTTTAAAAGTACCATTGCATAGCGTTAATTGAGTGATTTAATTTGAATATCCATTTGATGGGGTTCAAACTCTTCCTCTGGATTTTAGATGAGAGGCAAAAATTAAGGTTTATGCTCAGCACTTGCTTTGAGCTTGCATAACTTGGTTATTATTTTTCCTATGAGGATGGGACTTAAATATTTATAAGGACATAAGTTTACTATTTACTTGATACCTTTTAAGCTGGTTTGGCACAGCTCCATATTTTGGTGGTATTTTGCTCTACCATTGGTTTATGGTATCTGGATCTCATGCTTGTTCTCTGGTTTTAAGTCACAGTCTGACATACCCTCCCCCAAAAAAGGCTCATAGTTGATGGGACTGTTCAGCCTCCTAGAGGCTCTGAATCTTCTCAGGTTAAGGTTACCATCTGGTATGGCATCTTCTGCCAACCATATGTCCTTATCTGCTGTCTTGTTCTTGAACCTGACCAAATATTGTCTCTGGTCTTTACCATTCAGTCTGATATTCTTGTCCTTGATGATCCTCTTCAAAAGGCCAGAGCAGTCTTTCACTTCCACTATGTCCTGTGGAGTGGGGTTCCTGTTTCTGGAGGGGAGTTTATCTGCTTGTATCTGGAAGTAAGGTTTGACCAAACTCACTGAAAATATTGGATGTTTCCTAGAGAATACCTCCATGAGTCTGAGCTTCACTGCATTCTTCCCTATCATTTTGATGATAGTGGAGGGTCAAAAAAATGAGTCTTTCATTTTCTTTGGTCCCTTGAGGTTATTAAAGTTGAGAGTATAAACTAAAACTTGATCCCCTTCTTTGAAGTCTGGTTCCATGTGTGTCTTGTCATACCTCTGTTTATTATACTATTTAGCCTTAGCTATGCACTTAGAAGCTGTATAACATGTTCTCTCTCACATATCATGGACTACTCTAGCTGTGGGGTGGATATTTAGAAGATTCTTTTTCAAGTGATCCACAGGAAATGGGGGGTTCCACCCTTTTTCTACCAGTGAAGGTGATTTCCCTGCGGTAGAGTGCTAGCTTGTGTTGTAGGCCAGTTGGACTGCTGGAAGGAGTGTAGCCCAGTCATGGGTGTATCCTTCATGGTTCTTATCTTCCACGCCATATGCACAGAATCTTCTGATGTTTCCTCCATTGTTTGGATCATCCTTTCAGATAATCCATCTGTCTGTGGATAATAAGCTGTAGAAACTGCACATTTTGTTCCAAGCATGTCATGGAGGGTGGTGAAAAATTCTGATGTAAATTTTGGGTCCCTATCAATAATGATAATCTTAGGAACTCCACATGTGGATATAATGTTATTCCAAAATAACAGGGCTGTATCCATAGCTATGTCCTCTTTGTGACATGGTAGGCACCCTACACTTTTACTATACCTATCAACTATGACCAGGAAAGCATTGAAGATTTCTTTGCATCCTGGGACAAGTCCTGTGACCCAGTTCATGTTGATGGTTTCCCATGAGTGTTTGGGTTCTTCTATATGTTGAAGCAGCCCATATCTCTTCCCATGTTCTCTGTTTGCCTTCTGGCATATTTCACAAGTGTTTATCTATTCAATCAACTCTTGTTCACATTGGGGCCACCAAGCTGCACTTGTCACCCTCTCCTTGGTCCTGTCTTCACTCATGTGTCCCATATAGGGGTAGGCATGACATTCTTGCAGGATCAGGGATATGTGGTCCCTGTCTATCAATGTGTGTGATGGAACTAGTATGCTTCTCTCTGTGATTGAGTAGTCCATCTATGAGGAAACATTTATTATCTTTATAATCCCTCAACCAGGGTTCCTCTAGCTGTGATTCCAATTCTGGGCTCCTGTACTTCTGTTTAAGGTGTTGTAACAATATGCTACACTGTTTGTGTTTGGCATTAGTTGTCATTACTGAACTGAAGAATTCATTTTGCAGTTCTGAGGAGCTCATCCTAAATATGGGAGTTTTCTCCTTCTGGTTCAGTGTCCTCACTGTCTAGGGTACCATTTTCTGGTGCCCATTTGGAGAATCTGAAGTTCTTCCTTCTATCTTTTCCATTAAGTGGATAGGAATGTTTGTGGCTACTTCAGGGTCATAAGCTGGGTTGCGTTTGACATTGTCCAGTGGCCATCTACTGAGGCTATCTGCATTGGTGTGGAATCTATACTCTTGAATAGCTATTTGACACCTCAACATGTGTCTACTTTTAATATTCATGTTAAGTAAAGACTTCAAGGCCATGCAGTCTGTGCAGACTTCAAAGACTGCACCCTCAAAATAATAATGGAGTTTTTTGTAGAGCCCAGACTAAAAAGAGGCATTCAGTCTGAGTATCCCCATACCTAGCCTCAAAGTCTTTCAGTTGCCTAGAGATGTAACATATTACTCCCTCTCTTTGTTCACCATTCACAATTTGTCTTTGATGAAGGGCTGTTCCTAGGCCTTGACTCCAAGCTGCATCTATATATAACTTGAATGGTAGTTCAAAGTCATGTAAGATGAGCAAAGGTGCATTAGTGAGATCATGCTTGATCCTCTCATATGAATCCCTCCTTTCCTTGGTAATTTCAAAAACTACATCCTTTGAGCATAAGTGTTATAGGCTACTAGCTATGTGGTAAAGGCTTTTGATGTGGTTTCTGTAGTAGCTAGAAAACCCAAGGAAGGATTGCATATCTTTGATGCTCTTTGGTACTGGCTTTTGCAGTAATGCTTCCACTTTGTTTTGATCTATGGCCAGGATAAGGCCTGAGAATTTATGTTCTAGTGCCAATAGCTCTTGTTGGCCAAAATTACACTTCTTAAGTGCAATTTTCAGATCAATGGGTGTGCATTTACTTAGTACTCTGTCCATGTATTACACATGGTCTTCCCATGTCCCCAAGTATATAATGATATCATCAATATATACCACCATCCAGCCTTCCAATATTTCTTCTTGGAATATTGTGTCCATCATCCTCTGAAAATGGGCCTGGCCATTTTTGAGGCCAAATGGCATTCTGATATACTCATATATACCCATATGGAAGATGATTCTGAGTAACTTAATGGAGCTTGGTTTAAATCAATTCTGGTGAAAGCCTTTCATACAATCCATCCTGAATATGTATTTGGCTTTTTCAATCTTGTCTAGGGCATGAAGTTTAATTGGTATAAGGTACCTATCAGATTTTGTGTAGTTATTCAGGGCTCTGAAACCTCCACACAACCTAGATTTGCCATCATGTAAAGTGATAAAGACAGGAGTGGTGATTTCCACCATTTCATTGATTCCTATCTTTCTGATGACATCCATATCTAGGAGCTCATTGATGTGTTTTTCAGCTTCTTTCCCAGTTTCCAAGATTTCTGGATATGTAGTTCTTCTGAGCATGGGTGGATAAGGCCTTTCACATCTAGATATAATTCTATATCATGGCCTCTGATTTTGCCTAAGGGTTCTTTATCAATAGCAAATGCTGGTATATTTTCCTCAGAATTTTCAGTAAACTAAGTTTCTGTTTACTGGTGAGGTTAGTACTGAATTGGCCCTCTTTGAATTCATTCAGTAATTCTTCCAGAGGGTCAGGAGTAGAAATTTGGTATATATTGAGTGAAAATCTCTTTTCCTTGTTTGTACCTATGGCAATGTGCCTTTTTTTACTATTATAAATGTCAATGCCATAAATCCTTTGGTAGTCTATTTCAAGTAAAAATCCCTGGATGTGGGCATCTTCAAGCACTACAAACTCTGGGTTGAGTCTGATAGTACCTTTTCTATTGGGGATAATTATCTCTTTGATAATGGTCCCAATAGATTTCATCTTCTCTGATGGACTTTTAAAGTTCTTTGCCTTGGTTGTTAAGTAATGTTTCTCCAAATTTGAGAAGTGGTTATTCAGGTAGTCTCTGGCCATAATTGAGCAGTGTGCACCACTTTCAATTATAAATGAGTGGTGGGAGTTGTCAATAAAAACAGTCATCTTTGTGGCTTTCCCATGTATATAGGCCATTGCTTTGGTTGGTGTTACTAGTAAGGTCTGTGCATCTTGTGTGTGTTTACACAAGTTTTTTTTTGCAGCATCCTGTGGCATTCTGGCTTCTAACTGTATACCCTGAATTTCTAGTTGTGTTTCTTCCTGTTACTCCACTAGAAATTCTTCTCTTGGGTCTTGGTAATCATCAGAATTCTCTCTGATGGCATCACCCATAGAGTCTGAGTCAAAATCCTCTGTTGGAGAGTATTCCTCTGGGACTTTTATAGTTGCATAGAATTTTTTCTTTGCCTTTGGAAAGTTGTTAGCATAGTGGTATGTTAATCCACAATTGTGACAAGAGGTTTTCTTCTTTTTCACTTCTGCCACTCTTTTTTTTGGTTTGTCTTTGAAGTCCCCCCTGAAAGGTTTTTTCTCTTCAAAACTGCTTCTTTTATATTGGGAATGTTTCCCTATTTTTGTTATTTTCCTTAATTCTTGTAAGGTATTTGAAATGTCATCTAGAGTGCAACTCTGGTTGCATCTTCATTTGATTGCATGCTCTAGTTATCCTGGCATTTGTGTTAGGAGTTTGTGATTCCTCATTTTAATGTTCATTTGAGGATCAATGGCTTTAAGTCTTTTTTACTGTCTGAGACACCACTCATATGAATATTTGTCCATAGAGTACTTGTAATTATAAAATGACATGGTCTCTTGCCATATCCAAGTATCATTGCTGTACTTTTGGATTATTTGACTCTTCCACCTTGGAAGGTCCTTCTGCCAGGGATTTCTTTCATTTCTGTGTACCAAATACTAGTGTATCTTTTGAATGCTGGATTTGGTCTGGTAGTAATCCAGCAATCTGGTATGCTTGGTGCATCAATGGAGAGTCCATAAATATAATAAATGAGCTCCATATTATCATATTCCCCTATACCAGAGAACATGGGACAACTTGTGGCCTCTTGAAGATGTTTCAATTATTCCTGCTCAGAATAAGACATGTTATATCTATCTTGGTGTTGTGATGGAGATCTTTCCTTATTCTCCCACAAGGCATCTAGTTTGATGTCTTATTGGTGGTATAGAGTATCTAAAACATCGCCTTATGGTTGAGGCTTCATGTTTTGGTAGAAAATAAACAATTTGTTTATGTATTGATCCAGACAATTCCTGTCCCTCTTCCAATGGTGTTGCTCTTCAAAGACTTGCTTTAGTCTTTTATTGGTTTCTCCAGAGGCTTTGCTCAATTTGGAACAGCTCTCTTGGATAGCCTTTATTGTAGCCCTTGTAAGGCTGTCAATTTTTGAAACCTTTCATTTAATATTTTGAGGTCATCAAACTTCTCTTGAGTTTGCACTGGAATTTGGGACATTTGTAACCATAGTTGATCACTGTTTATGCTACTCTCAGGTGTAACAACATAGTGTTCATTACAAGTAGGGGTAATATTTCTATTACTAGGGCTACTGATTCTAGATTTATTTAAAAATATTTCTGGCTCTTGTGTACATCTTTCACCAATTCCAACAGCTTCTGGATCATTGGGTCTGACTCGCTCTGCCTTTGGATGAAAGAAGCCTTGGCTTTCCCCTTGTATACTTGTCTTCTCATGGAAACTACCTGGAATTGTGAAGAATGGTGACTTTTGGCCACTGATCTGCTGGTTCCTGAATGGTTTGAAGCCACAGGAGAGCTGGGTTGGTCTACTCCTTGTTAGCCTGAAGGAATCAGAGTAGGCCCTGTCTGTTTCAGCTGTTCTTCTAAAGTTTGGATAGTGCCTTGATTCTCCCTTATCCTGGTTTCCCTCTCCTACAGGAGTCTGAACTGCCTGGTGGGATTCCATCCTTTGTTGATTACCATGAGATCTTTGAAGGGTATCTATTTGAGACATATCTTCTGGAAACTTGCTCCAAGTTCTTCCCAGTTTGATGCTAGGGTGGACCTCTTGTTGTCCATGCTCCATTGGATTATATCTTTGGGGAGTTGGTGGCGCTGAAGAACTTGATCCATATCGTTCCAGTCCTCTGGTTTGAGGTTTCTGTTAAATTTGAAGGTGAATGGTAGAGTGGTATAATTTCCCTCAGTGTCTTTCCATCCACTACTGTGTCCAAGGTGTCCAGTCCCTGGTCTTCTGGTTCTGAACAGGCCTTGTCTGTCCTCTGGCTGGTTCCTTGGGATTCCAAGATTCCTGAGTTGTACAGGGGACATATCAGTATTTGAAAGAAGTCAAAAACATTTAGTCCTTAGGGTATTTACCTTTGAATGTGCTCTTTGAAAATTTGTTTTCTACTGCTTTGGGCTATTTGACTTTAGAAGTTACAACTGGGTCAATTATGGTAAGCTTCCCTGTAAACGTTATCAGGGTTGGTTCACCTTGTATGGAGCCAGAGGTTTGTGTTTCTCTAGTCCTCTGAGTGGCTATGGGTGTCCACCGTTTGGTGGTAATGAGGCTTTCACTATGACTTTTTCCTTTTCCCTTGCTGCCTCTTGTTTCTGAAGGTATCACTGGTGTACTGCCTTGTGATTAGGTTTCAAGTGGTATTAAGGTCTCTTCCACTGAATCAAAGGAAATTAGGGCTTGTGTCCATTGAGACTTCTTAAAGTGCTGTTTGCATGTCTAAGAATGGCCTCTGGGCAATATATTTCTATATTATACCCTAGTATTAAGAGGTTGTAATTGAAATCATCAATTAAACGCCAAAAATAATGTTTTCTGAATTTCTGGTGTACAGTTTGTATACAATTATCTCACAGATTAACTTGTAATTAATAAGTGTAATCTTGCAAGTGGTTCTTTAATGGACAATTGAAATTAGAAATATGTCCAACCATGCCTCTGAGACTGTTATTTACAGCTGAGAGGGTTTCTTTTTAATCAAAAAAAGAATTTTATTAAGAGTTCAAAGTGTTTTGATATCAAAAGCACAGCAAAATAGTCTTTGATGTCATGAAATTGAAATCAAACCATGTGAAAAAGAATAACAAACACAATGGTATAAGGTTGTGTACCACTCAAAAAGATTTAAGATATATGAGATATAATATGTTATTATTTGTTTAAATATTTTTTGTCTAAAAAAATAATAAATCAATGATTGAGAAAGAGAATAAAAAAAATCGCTTTTACGTGAAAATAGTGCAAAAAGTCCAAAAAGATGGCCAGGCCCCCAAATTTTCAGGCTGAGTCTATGATGAAGTAGTGATATAGGTATATACAATTCGAATATGAATGTGAAATGGATATTTTGAGTTAAAATAGGTCAATAAGTGGTAATTTAAGGGCTTTACTATAAGGAATAGTGGTGGTGAGCGCTGCTGAAAGCCCTGGGTGCAGTATTTATCAGTTGGGTTACAATAATAAAGACTACAATAATTGAAATTAAAATTATAAATGGTTATTTTACAATAGTATAGCTGTTTAGGAGAGCTTCACTACATAGGAACTTAAGAGTAGGATGGGGATTTCCCTTTTGGGCAGAGAAAGTGCCCTTCTTATCCTGGAATTGGGTGGAAAGGCCCTCTAGACCACTTCATGTGGAGGAAGTGAAGATTTTCACTTCAGAGCACTGGCTTGTGGCTTTAAAAAGGCCTTTATTCTCTGTATTGGGCTCATATGTGGTTTTTAAACCACATTTGGGCAGTTTTCCCCAATACAGGGTGAAAGCTTTCATCTGGGGACCACAGAGCCCTCTTCTGATGTGTATGACACCTAGAAATCTGTACAGAACCTCTAAAGGACCCCAGTATTGAATGAACTATGAGGTATTGAAGTGTAAAAAAGCTTCTTTGTCTATTTGACATCTCATAATCATAGTTATGGGATAGTAACCCACAGTGAAGGTGTATTGGCCAAACTGTGGAATTTTAGCCTTAAACCTGCTATAACTTTGTCGGTTTGTGAGTCATTGAGCTCAAATTTAGCTAATTTTGTAGCCCTGGATGAGATCTAAACAATGGTAGCTCATTTGGTATGGGTATCATTAGATATGGCAAAGTTAGGCCATGTCCTATTTTAGTTATCCATATATATGATTTTCCCAAAATCTGTATGGAGTTTTTTTGCCCCAAAAATTTAGTCTAGATGAGATATGGGAAAATTGATGGCACCATCAGATAGCCCTGATTTTTCTCTTCCCAAAATGACCCCACTTCAAGTATCTCACACTAAAATTGTAGAAGTTAGATGGGTGGTTATTCTTTTATTCACCCTTATTTGACCTTATTTTGGACATAACTTCTGTAGTTTTGGTGCTAGCTCAATTTGACTAGTACTACTTGAAGGCCCTAATTGGGAGCTCCAATTTCAATATCCATTTGATGGGGTTTAACATCTTCCTCTGGATTTTAGATGAGAGGTGAAAATTAATGTTTATGCTCAGAACTTTCTTTGAGATTGAATAATGTGGTTATTCATTGTCCTATGATGATGGGACCTATATATATAGGAACAGGTTAGTTTCCTCTTTCCTTTGATACCTTTGGACCTTGTTTGGCTCAGCTTCATATTTTGGCTTTATTCTGCTCTACCATTGGTCTATGGTATTTGGCTATCAAGCTTGTGCTCTGGGTTTGAGTCAGAGGCTGACAATCAAAGCCCCCTTTTTTATCCTAGAGTAAAAAAAAGAGAGAAAAACTCTTAATAAGATAAAAAGTAGAACTTAATAAATTAGTTAAAATAAGGAAATAAGCAGTTTTAAGTCTTGTTGAGGACTGTTGGTTGTTTTTGCCTTGATCCTGTTGATGATTTGAGTGGGAAGTTTTTGGTCTTTCCAAGGACCATTGGTTGTTTTCTTTGCTTATTTTGGCTTGATGAAATGATAAAAGTCTTTGTTAAGGCAGAAAGTCACTGCCAAAAGGTTAATAGCTTAAAGGTAAGTTTGATGGGTTTTGGATGATAGCTTTTCATATGAATTTGGATGTTACTTTTTAATAAGGCAGAAGGTAACTGCTTAGTGAGGTTTGAATTTTGGTGAATGAAAAGAAATGGTAATTTTGGTTGATAAGAGATGAATTTTGTCTTTGATAAGGCAAGGGGTCACTGCCTAATGATTAATGAAGCTCTAATCTGAATTTCGTATTGGTTTTTTTGAACTTTTTAGAGCTTATATGTCTTAAAGATAGTCCTGGATGGTTTGAAATTTCATTGATCCATTAGTTCTTGAACAGTTTTATCATTGGTTTAGTCAGAAATCTCCATAATGTTCAGAAATGCCTTGAGTTCTTGAAGTTCTTGGTTTCTTGATATTGATTTAATATTGTTAAAGTGACAAAGGTTATATTTACTGAAATCTTCATAGTCTGCTTTTCAAATTGAATATTAATTACTAATTTGGTCTTCCTTTATTAATTATTCCCCATAGGGTCCAAAAAGTGGTGAATTGGCCATGGTGGAGGTGATTCATATTTTTTGTAATTTTTTTATTATTTTTATATTTTTAAGAAATCATTTGTTGATGAATTTTTTCTTTTTGAAGGAAGGAAGTCACTCCCTTTCTAGAAAAAATTTGATGAAAAAAAGAAACTAGTGATACATTATATACATGATACTGATACATCATTTGAAAAAAATATTGATGATTTTGATCTTACTTAGACACCAAGGAGAATGCAATTGAGTTTACATCAAGCAAGATAAAAGTCAAGCTCATGTTGAGCACATGTCACACTCTGGTCTTACACCAATATTGGTCCCCCTGTGCCTTCAACTCAGATTCCTCACCACCTGATCCTCCTGAAACCATCTGAGGGTTGGTAAAAATAACACAAGACCCACCTGTTTCCACACGCAAACATAAAAAAGGTCCTTCAGCTAGGCTTGATGTAGAAGAGGGGTTCACGGCTTCCACAGGTCATCCATGAAAGAACTAAGCATGAGTGGGATTGACAAGCTGCATCTGACACAGGTGGAGACGGATGCACAATTATGTGGGTGTGGGTGTGTAAGTGTGACACAAAAAAAGGCCAAAAAAATTTGTGGGCCTATTTTGATGTAGCTATCAATCAGCTTGGAATGAGGGGAATTGGCATTTTGCCAGTGACAGGGGTGGAGCCCACCACACAATTCAGCAAGTGCAAGTGGGGGTGAATGAGTGTGACACACACAAAGGCAAAAGCATGTGAGAGCCTCATGTCAAGCAGCATCAACAATTGGTTGGTGACATGTGTGGAGCCCGCCGCAGCAGGTGCATGAGTGTGACATATGAACACAAAGGCAAAAGCATTTGCAGGGGTAATTGTTTGAAACATACATGCACACAGCACTCACTAGGGGCATGTGACAATACCCATATGACTTACCAACATCCAAACTCTCATGGATGGAATGTAATGCTGAGGCCCCCATGGTTCATGGGCCTATTCCCCTTCCCAAGTGAGGATAACAGAGTTGTGTCATTTTAGATCCTGTGATATGTGAGTGTGTGAGTAATTTGATGATGGAAGTTGGCTTATTCACACTGTACCCAATGTCAAAATAGTAATTTACTTGTGGCCATGTGGACTAATGGGCTTTACTCATCACAATGGTATGTTACTGTGACCAAATGTTGAGGCAATTATTTCTCTAGAGAAACTCCTCATGAATATGAGATAATTGCATTATTGTATCACTATATTTTCAGAAAAAGGAATATACTACATATATTGAACAAAAGTTTTTATCATTATAAGCAGTACAAATGACATCACTTTGTTATCCTAAAAACCACAGTGAACTTCTATCTCTTATTAAGAGATAATAAAGTGTCCATCATCAAAACCAACAGCTTTATAAATATTGAGATGCGGCCAGTGTAGTAAAAAGGTCACATCAATCTTCAAAGTTTGCAAGATTGGAAAGTTATTGTTCAACATTCAAGATGTATTAGAGACCTTAAAAATGCTATTGATAATATCAAATAATGGTGAGTTCCACCTCAGAAAACATATCAAATTATTGCCAAAATTTTTGGTTTCAGTTGGATATATATTGTTGCCAATATTGATTTTTGAAACTGGAGGATACCAAGGTGAGACAATTCATGAAGTGTCATGACTTGTGGATTGTACAGTAGTGTCTAATCTGATCCATGCAGCTATTGCCTTTTTGAATAAAAATTCTGTAAGTACTCAACCAGGGAATAATAATTCTTTGGGTCATGGCACAGTGCTTTATTATATTTTTGGTGATTGACCAGGGCAGGAGGCTGTAATTTGAAAAGTTTTTTATTTCACATGGGGCTGATGGAGATTTCAGGAGAAGAGAAATGTTGGAACATTGACAAATATGTTGAAGTAAGGTTTTATCTAGATCATCTATTCAGAGCTACAAGAAGTTAGTATTATTCAGTTCAAGTGTATAATCAATGTGAATATATTTCTCTTATTAATTAACACACATATCTTGCTATTTGTTGGCATCGTTTAAAATACTCCAATCAAGTGCTCATATCCCTATGTGGCTGAAGCTTGTGCTGGAACCCAATGTTGGAAGAGTTCTGGAATATGATCAGCAAAATGATTATTTGATTTAATTTTCTGTTTTGGGAACAGATGTTTATTGGAAAGGCAGAAATTTTCCAATTTTCAGCAATTGCAGTTGCATCATCCATTAAAACAGTCCAACTGGTGAATGTATTCTTTGTCATTTCATTTTAAAGTTCTTCTGAATTTCCCATTTTGCTTTGTGTTTTGGAGGAATTGGGTTCATCTAATGACATCTGCTTACTGAGCATTAAAAATGGAATATAGACCTTTCATAAGAGAGCCCATTCAGTGGCTTTTAAAATACTATCAGAGGGGGATCCCATTTTGTGGGGTACTATTTTCCATGATGATGGAATTATGGCTTGAGATATGATGTTTAGGAGATGCTCCAGAGCCTCACCCTTTATCTGGTGATCACTGAGTGCACTGGTATCCAACTCAGATGGGATGTAATCTGCATCAAATGAGGGAATCTCGGAAGGACCACTGGATGGATGTTGCATGTGAGGGGTGGGAATTGGGAAGTAATTTTTTTGGGTGGAAGTAGTGGGGAGTGACTCATTTATCATTTTAGCTGAGTATCTTCTCAGGGAGTGGGCCTCTCCCAATGAGATTTGATGAAGAGATCTGTTGGAGGTCACGGAATCTGAGTCTGAACTGTTGGTTACATTTGATTTCCTTCAGGTCCTGATGTATATTTTTGATTTGGCCTCCAGAAAGCACAATTTGAAATTTTCATGATCCTTCAAAATTCTAAGTATTAAATTGTGCATTATTTCAAGATTAACCATCCTGGTTGCATCCCAATATGGAAGGTATTCCAAAATTGAATATCAAACTCCATACTCAGAGAAAATTGCTTGTTGTTTTGGGGTTTCCCAAAGCCATTTCACAATGGTTGATTTATGATTTTTGGTATTAGTGTTGTGGTATTCCATACCATTGGGATCAGCTTCAAGCTTCCCAATAAATAATAATGAAAGAAATGAATAAAAAAGGTGAAAATTCTAAGAAACTCAATAAGAAAAATAGCTTTAAAGATTTTTAGAGAACTGAAAAAGAGGATAGTACTACAGAAAAATCAGAATTACAGACTAAAAAGAATTACCTTCCTGTCTCAGTTTACAAGAAGGAGCTGTTCACCTTTGGATTGATAATATATTTGGTGCAGAAAATTTCTGAATTTTTGCAAAGAAAAGAAGATAAACTATTCAAGAAGAAAAAATTTAAGCTTAAAGTGAGATATTCACTATGGGTGTACCAAAGGTCCATGTAAGAATACCATGATATTAAGTGCCCAAAACATGAATAACACTATTCTTAGTGTATATGTAACATGGGATTTCTCACATTCCCATTATTTTGGCATGAAATTAAGAAAAACAAAAATTTTCAGGGATCTTTTATGTGGTATTGAAGTATTTTTCATATTACCACCTCAAAGAGTTAATTTGAGCTTATTCACTCTATGGAGCTACCCTAGGTGAATTTTTGTGTAGAATCCAAATCTGGCCTCAAATCCATGGATTTCCTTACTCAATAAAACGTTATTCATCTTTTCTGAAATCAAAAATAATGAATTTTGGATATATGCATGACTTATGAATTATGCATAATTCAGAATTTATTTTTAAGATAATTGTGGCTTATTTGGGTATGTAAAATATACCTCAAGGCTCACAGCCTGAAGTGTTTTTACTGCTTAGAAAAAGGAAATTCTTCAATAAGATTTATTAATCTCACAGAAGACTTTGAGAAGAGAATTGTCTTCAAGCATGGAGGAACATATCTTTTCCCAAATTTTCAAAGGGTACCCACAGAAGGCCCTAAATCTGCAGAAAAATGAGTTAGAAATTTCTCCAAAGAGAAGGAGGATTTTACAAAGAAAATGGTGGGAAAAAGCAAATTAACCCCCAAAGAAGCAAGAAGCAACAGTATTGAGGAAAGAAAATGTGAGAGGCAAACCTCTATAGCTTAAACAGAAAACTGGGGAAACTGGAAACCTCTTCAAATATCATCAGAAAATGAAAATCTTAAAATAAATGTTGGACTTAGGAAGACAACATAGGAAATTCAAAGCCAAACTAAGAAATAGTAGAAAATGAAACACAGAAATCCTT
This sequence comes from Austropuccinia psidii, assembly GCA_023105745.1. NCBI lineage: Eukaryota > Fungi > Basidiomycota > Pucciniomycetes > Pucciniales > Sphaerophragmiaceae > Austropuccinia > Austropuccinia psidii. The sequence continues at coordinate 66,904,832 of JALGQZ010000006.1, forward strand.
TGAGAAGGAGATACCAGGTGCCTACCATGAGGAAGATGACACAGAAGAAGAGATAAGAGTTTCAATTCCACAAAAATAGCAGAAAACAAAAGAAGAACATGGAAAATAAAATGATTATATTGAAATAATTACCAAAGACAGGAATAAGGAGATACCAAAGCAGGAGTTGGAAAAAAGCAAAGAAAAGAACAAATCAAAATCTGCAGTCAATAACCCAAAGCCAATGATTGAACATGTTATGAAGAAAATAATTGAACAAAAGATAAATAGCACTCTTGAAGAAATATTATCAATTTTACCAACCTTTATTGACAAATTAGAAAATTCAACTAAAAAAGGAAAAGATGTTATAAAATTAGTTAATTAATCAAATACTCAAGAAAGATTAATTTCATTAAAGCTAAGGGACTTTGATACACCAAAACTACATCATGCATGCCCACTGGAATTTATGGAAGTATTTATTGGAAGAGAAGAATATCCTACAATGGAATGGGCTAATACTGGATCAGAAATTAACATAATATTGGAGGAAATTTCAAATAAAGCCCTACTTACTAGTAGAAGACTCAATATTAACCTCAGAGGAATTGGTGGACATACAACATCTTTGGTTGGAATCTCAGAGTTTACACCAATTACTATGATAACAAGAGAAGAAAAAGAAATTTATTTATTAATAGCAAAAAGGGCTGTCAACACCAGACTGGGAAAAAAAATTGAGCAGATAATAATTTCAAGTTAAAATTTTGACACAAGCAAGGGGAAATATTTAGTTATCCAGAGGAAGATGGAAGAAATCATGTTTACCAATATGTAACCCTCAAGCTATGGGTTGAAAAATCTCTTCACCAAGAGGGATACAGCTTTGTGCCTCTTCAGAAATTGGAAAAGGGTCAATGGATTAAAAAGAATCATCCAAAACAAATGAAACCGAGGAAGAAAAAAAGTCAATCTTTAACAAGACTGAAATAAATATTTTTTTACCAAAGAAAATAACCTTCTCCGCTATATTGGATGCAAAAAATGATTTGAAAATTATAACTAAGGAAATAATGTGAGCCTTAGAGGTATTTTTCTTATACCCAAAAGACCACAAAAAATAAAACAAGATAAAATTATAAATAAAATAGATTTATTTATATTATCAAAAAAAACAAAATATAAATATAAATACATATGCAAAAAAGCAAATTTACCTATAATTTAAAAATAAAATTACATTGAAATTTAAAATTGTGAAAACATGTTTTTACTTGAAAAAACTGAGAAAAAATGAATTTTTAACAAAATTACTGAAATTAAAATATTTTTTGGAAAATGTTAAATAACAATTATTATAGATTTTCATCCAATAAATAAGCATAAGAAAATTGGTTAACCATTGGATTCCTCATAAGAATCAAGGTGGGGTCACCTCTGGGTGAAATTTTTGTAATTCACCTGTAAATAGGCTTAAATCAAGTTTTTAGTATTTTCTGTATAAAAGTTGAAAATCCTCAAAACCATAATTTAATTCACACCACATGTGGTGTGTAGTTTACAAGTCATGAGGAATTGAAGTATTTTCAATTGAAATGTCAAAATGTGCGCGTGTATTACATAATTGAGCTGTAATTTACATAGGAGGTATCAAAAATTATAGTTGTGTAACTGTAAAGCTAAATTGAATTGCATGTGTAACTTACAAGTATATTACATGATGAGGAATTAAAGAAAAAATCAATTGGAAAGCTTAATTTTGGAGGGGGGAAAGGAAATTTGACTTCAAGGGAGCCCAACCCCCAAGTTCTTACTGACTGGAATGAAATGTCAAAATCCACACAACAGTTCATCAATTTTGGCCTGGAATTGAGTCACAGGGTCTGTGACTCAATTGATGATGAGGTTTTGATACCAACCAGGGCAGTTTTGACTGTTGCCAAGAGGTCAAAGCTACCCTTAAGATACAAAATCATATGAAAAAACAGTTTTAACTGGTTTTGATGTCTCTTAAACACATTCTGACATGTTTTGAAGGCTTAAACAAGGTGTTACTATAGCAATGGCTGATTTAAGGGTCCAGAATTGCTGAAAATAACAAAAAATGGCTAAAACCACCACATTTTTGGTCCAAAACTGGGTTTAATGATTCCATAATTGGCTTTTCTGTTGTAATAGTGTTTTTTACGACTGAAGATAGTAAAATTCACTTTTGGAGTAAGAAAATTGGTGACTATAAAAGGATGTCTTCTTTGCCCATCTTTTCTCTTCATGTTAGGATATTTTCCTTTATAATTAGCTTAAACACTGTTAAACCAATAAATAAAAGATTCCAAACACCTTTTTCTTAACACTTTTAACCTTTTAACGGCTTTAAAAATCTTTCTAATAATTTTTGCCCTTGAAACACCCCATAAGTGAATTAAAGCATCTTTCACCACTTTTAAATTTGTCACTTTGTTCCCAAATTCACTCTGGTCACCTTTGGGCATGTTTTCCCTTTACTATTATTTTTAAAGACTCTGTTCTTTTCTCAATTTACGTTAGTCCTTTGATCAATTAATTCCAATAGAAAATTTCTCTTGAAGAAATTTCTTTTGTTGCCTTAAATATCTCTTTTAGAGTAATTTTGGATATATTTTTATTGTTGGTAAAACAATAAATATTTCAAATATTATTGTTAGTAAAACAATAAATATTTAAAATATTATTGTTCTATACTTATAAAGTTAAAAAAAATAAATTTGGCATGTTTCTTTGAGAATTTTGATTCTTAACATTTGTAATCATATTTTCACCTTATACAAATTTTGAGGACAGGAAAAGTAGTTGATCTTAATCAAAGTTTCATATACACACTGTACATTTGGGGGCCCGGCTGAGATACTTTACCTGTGACAAAATTTTTTTACTCTTGTTGAATCCTTCTTATTATATTGAAAAACTTAAAAAAATCCATAAAAATACTTAAAAATCAAGAAAATCCATCAAAAATGAAACTTTTCATATTATAAGTGAGGCTTTATTTTTTCATTTCTCTTTTGAAAAATATTTTTTTACTTAATTGATTGCTTTCTTGATTAATTTTAGTGTCTGAAAATGTGGTAAGACAAGAAAATATTGAAACTGCATCAATAGGTCTAGCATTATTCCTGCCAGTACTGTGAACCTTTGAGATATGACCACATACCCAAAAAGGTCACAAGAAATATTCAAATTAATCATACATTAAAAATAATTACCTTAAAACTACAAAAATGCTATAAATTGGCATAAAACTTGGTTAAACTTAAATCCCAATGAACAAACATGTGAAATAGATCATACCATTGGATTCCCCATGGTAAAATGAACATATAACATTTTCATGGCATATCTGTAAAGCCAATATTTAATGAGTTATAGGTAATAATACCTTATAAAAAACACAAATCCTTATTTATTTAAAAGACCAATGAAACAACATGTAAAATAAATGGTACCACTGGATTCTCCATAAACTTCCACATATAAAACAATTAAGAGGCTAAGCTTCAAAGTCAATACTTAAGGAATTAAGCTGAATATATGCACTTTTTTGGTCAACGCTTATATTCAAGTATTTTAGCTAATATCTTTTGAAATATGCATGATAGAGTGATGAACCAAAAAAAAGTAATCACATAATTACTGTAGAAATACAGAAATGAAGTTTATTTCACAAGTTATAAACAAGGTTAAAACCTGTAAGGGATTATTGGCTAAAATCAACAGAGCTTTTGACCACTTTGTTGTGACAGTGGTCCAAGCTTAAAATAAAGTATACAGTTGAATTTTACTAGCTCATTAGTGAAGAATGATGTATTCTCTATTATAATATTCAAGGTATAACCCCTTGAAATCATGATTTGAAGTTTAAAATATTAAATTTTGACAAAAAGATGAGTTACAAGAAAGATCATCAAAAATAGAGTTTTGATGATGTAATAAAATGCTTCTGGCAGCATGATGACGTTATGCCAAGCTATTAGAATTAACTCTCTGAGTTTCTGTAGCGTGTAGATCTTAAAAGCTATTAAGGATCAAAGTTTGAGCGTAATTTGATCATTTATGATCACTCACTGTAACTTTAAATTAAGTTTAACAGTCATATCAGTGATAAAATTGGTTAATACTGGTAGTTTATGATTAAAAATAATAAAATACACGAAATTTGGGGTTCCTCAAAGCCTTGACGTCATCAAACCTAGAGCTATAGTGATAACTCTAAATAATGGCGCAATAATGAGATAATATGGTTTAATCATGATGTAATCATCACCAAACCTTAAAATATTTATCAATTACAGTGGATCTGATCCGTGCATGTCTACTGGAAGCCTTTTGGACTCTAGGAGGGAGGTGTTTACTATAAATAGAGCTCTTTTTACTCTGTTTTCCCCTCAGACGCTTACAAAACATTAAATCATTAAATAAAAAGGTAATTTCTTTATTCTTTATATATAAAACTTTTATATTATTGAAGACCAAAGATAATCTTATAATAATCTTCATCTTTGACATGATTATTACAATTACTTAATTGTTTTGTTTAAATTTCTCTCAAAAACCTCAATTCCACGTAAAACCAAGAAAATTTGTAATTTCTCTTAAACGTTATTGTAACTACAATTTAAATAGGTTGTATTTACATTTCTAGGCGTAGATTTACTCAAAATTATTATATCAAGCATTAAAAGTAGGTTATTTCTCTTATTATAATAATTCTTCTCTATTATTACTTTTTAATAATTCCATAATTGATATAAATAGTATTTATATTAATTTATAACTTTAATATTGGTAATAGTATTGTTATTAACTGTTTTTCTTAATAAAAAAGAATTTTTTAGCCTTTATTATTTGTTGGTCACAATAATAAAGTGCTTTTTAATATATTCATAATCTTATATTAATATATTAATTTTATATATATATCATTTTTTTAAAATATAAATTATATTATTATATTTATTTAATAATACAATTATTTTACGCCACGATTATAATAATTCTTTATTATTATAACTATTTTTTATCTTATTTAATTTATTGATAAGGACATTCATAGTAAAATAAGTGAAAAATTGGTAATATTTACTTATTGTTTCATAGTCAAACCTTACAAGTACTACCAATTCTGACTATAATAGCACATTTATTGTAGCTTAGAGCAACCAACCAGAGCCAGATTCTTCTGAATTAATTAGCTTGGACATAATTAATGCCCTTCAGAAGGCAAAGAAGTTGGCTAATAGTAAGCCTTTTGACATAAAATTACTTTTTTTAAGCCTTTTAATCATAAATATGCCTTCAACCAGATCAGGAGCCATCTATAACCCCTCAAGAAGATCCCAAAAAGGTCATAGACGTGATTATGGCAGAAGCCAATAAGTTACAGAAGAACAAGGGTCAGTGAATGAATCACAAACTGGAAAATTATTCCACTTTGAAGCTGATAATACTGTTTAACCTTCAAACAGAGCTGACACTGCCACAAGAAGCCTCAGTGGACATTTACAAAGCCAGCCAGAAGGCATACAGCAAAGCATTGCAGCACAAAGAGTACCAGATTCTTGCATATATGTGGAACAACTGCATGAATTCTTACCTGACTGTGAGAAAATTCCTGGGCCATCCCAACACTTACAAGTTACTCAATGGATTCCATCCATTGATGGAAAAGAAAACCATTATGCTTTAAAAAGCAGAATGGAGAAAAAACAACCCTCCTCCACCCAAGAAAGTGCCAAGAACAGCTCTAGTAGTCAGAAGAAGCAATTCCAACGTGAAAAATCAGCCACAAGCTCAGAACAAGGGAAAAGGCAAAGAACCAGCTACAAGAACCTACATCCAGGGCTACAGAATCCCAACAATTCAGCAGGATTCCATGGAAAATGTATTTCAGATGGCCAGAACAATGATGGAACTACAGAAAAACGAGGAAGCCAGACTAAAATTGTAAGGTTTGACTATGAAACAATAAGTAAAAATTACTAATATTTCACTTATTGTACTATGAATGTCCTTATAAATGAAATAAATAAGATAAAAATAATTATAATAATAAGGAATTATTATAATTATGGCATAAAATAATTGTATTATTAAATAAATATAATAATATAGTTTATATTATAAAGATAATTAATATATTTAAAAGCACTTTATTATTGTTACCAACAAATAATAAAGGCCTAAAAAATGTTTTTTATCAATAAAACACAATTTATAACAATACTATTACCAATATTAAACTTATAAATTAATATAAATACTATTTATATCAATTATAGAATTATTAAAAAGTAATAATAGAGAAATAACCTACTTTTAATGCTTAATATAATAATTTAGAATAAATTTATGCCTAGAAATGTGAATACAACTTATTTATATTGTAGTTACAATAAAATTTAAGAGAAATTACAAATTTTCTTGGTTTTACATGGAATTGAGATTTTTAAGACAAATTTAAACAAAACAATTAAATAATTGTAATAATCATGTCAAAGATGAAGATTATTATAAGATTATCTTTGGTCTTTAATAATATAAAAGTTTTATATATGAAGAATAAATAAATTACCTTTTTATTCAATGATTTAAGGTTTTGTAAGCGTCTGAGGGGGAAAACAGAGTAAAAAGAGCTCTATTTATAGTAAATACCTCCCTCCTAGAGTCCAACAGCCTTCTAGTAGACGTGCACTGATTATATCCACTGGAATTGATCAATATTTTAAGGTGTGGTGATGATTACATCCTGATCAAACCATCTTATCTCATTATTACACCATTATTTAGAGTTATCACTATAGCTCCATGTTTGGTGACATCAAGGCTTGGAAGAGCCCCAAAATTTAGCGTGTTCATTAGTTTTAATCATAAACTAACAGTATTCACCAATTTTATCACTCATATGGCTGTTAAACTTAATTTAAGGTTACAGTGAGTGATCATAAATGATCAAATTAAGCTCAAACTTTGATCCTTAATAACTACAAAGATTTACACGCTACAGAAGTTCAGAGAGTGAATTCTAATATCTTGGAATAACCGTATTATGCTTCCAAGAGCATTTCATTGCATCATCAAAACTCTATTTTTGATGATTTTTCTTGTAACTCATCTTTTCTGTTGAAATTTAATATTTTAAAGTTCAAACCATGATTTCAAGGGGTTATACATTGAATATTATAATACAAAATACATCATTCTTCACAAATGAACTAGTATAATCCAACTGAATACTTTATTTCAAGTTTGGACCACTTTTACAACAAAGTGGTCAACAGCTCTGTTGATTTTAGTCAATAATCCCTTACAGGTTTTAACCTTGTTTATAGCTTGTGAAATAAACTCCTTTTCTGTATTTCTACAGTAATTAAGTGATTACTTTATTTTTGGTTCATCACTCTATCATGTATATTTCAAAAGATATTAGCTAAAATCCTTGAATATATGCGTTGACCAAAAAAGTGCATATATTCAGCTTAATTCCTTAAGTATTGACTTTGAAGCTTAGCTTCTTAATTGTTTTATATGTGGAATTTTATGGAGAATCCAATGATACCATTTATTGTGCATGCTGATTAATTGGTATTTGAAATAATTAAGGATTTGTGTTTTTAATAAGGTATTGTTACTTATAACTCATTAAATATTGGCTTTACAGATATGCCATAAAAATGGTATATGTGTATTTTACCATGTGGAATCCAATGGTATAATTTATTTCACATGTTTATTTACTGGTTCTTAAGTTAAACCAAGTTTTATTCCAATTTATGGCATTTTTGTAGTTTTAAGGTAATTATTTTTAATGTATAATTATTTTAAATATTTCTTGTGACCTTTTTGGGTATGTGGTCATATCTCAAATGTTCAAAAAAATATCCAAAATTATCTCTGATATTCTAAATGGCATTCCAAACTTGTACATAGCTATAAATGACGTAAAAAGTCATGTTTCTGATAAAAATTCATCAATTTGTAACAATCTTAAAACATATAATTTGAGTCTGAGACAAATAAATGAGACAACTATGTGTTATGAAATTTTTTCAAGAAAAATTAAAACTTCTAATAATAACAATTAATTTGGCAATAAGTTCAATCAACAATCTGCTATTATTAAAAAGCTAACAGACAAATATGCCAAGTTCAATATTGATGACATGAGTGAAAAAGGTTTAAAAAGTCGTAAATATAATAAAAGATTATAATAAGAAAGTCCTTGTTGAAATTTCAAATTAATTTACTCAAGTAAAGACATATACAATTGCTTTGAAAACATGTTTTGACACCTTACAACAAGATGTATCAAAATTAACAATGAAGTTTAATCAAGTAATTTCTGATAATACTAGACAGACAGAATTATGGAAAGAATTAACACATAAGGAAGATATGTATAAAATTGAAGTAATAAAGTTGATAGAAGGCTTCCAACATGAGTTTAAAAATTCTTAAAGGTTTAGCAACAGCAAAATGAATGATATTGAAAAGTTGGTTCACACCTTACCAAGAATGTCTACACCTCTGAATCAAAATGAGGGTACAAGAATTTCCAACCAAAGAGTATTGGATGTAGAAATTTCACAACTAAAAAATGAATTTTCCACCTCTTTCCATAACCTGGACCCATAAATAGTGTCAGGCTGAGTCTATGAAGAGGTGATAATAGTGGTATTTAAAACCTAAAAATTGACTGTGACATGGATAATAATTATAAAACAAGGTTTTGATTAAAATATAAGGGATTTACTAAAAGCTTTTTAGTGGTGGTGAGCACTGTTGAAAGCCCTGGGTGCAGCTTTACCAATTTTGTTATTATAATAAAGACTAAAATACTGAAAATTGAAAGGATACCTGATTATTTTCCAAGAGTATAACTGTTTTTGACAGTTGTACTATGTAGGAATTCAAAATCAGGATGAGGAAAAGGCCCTTTTTTATCCCAAAATGGGGTGAAAAGGCTGTTAGACCTTTCCCCTTAGAGGAAGTGAAGATTTCTCACTTCCAAGGACTGGATTTTGGTTTTCAAAAAGCCTGTATAGCCTGTATTGAGCTCAGATGTGGTTTTGAAGCCAAATCTGGGTAGGTTTCACCAATAAAGGGTGAAAATTTTCCTCTGGGGAGAACACAGCCCTCTTCTGATGTGTATGACACATAGAATGCTGTACATAACCTGTATGGGACCCCAGTATTGAATGAATCATGAGGTATTGAATTATAAACATCCTTCTTTTTCTGTTTGAAACCTCATAATCATAATTATGGGATGTTGTCCCATGGCAAGGCTGTATTGGTCTAACTGTGAGAATTTGACCTTGAAACTGCCATACCTTTGTCAGTTTTTTGAGATATCAAGCTAAAAATTAGTTCATTGTGTAGCCCTGAATGTTTTCTACACAATTCTAACTTGTTTGATATGGCTATCATTCAAGATGGCAAAGTTATGTCATGTACAAGATTTGTTTACATGTGTATGATTTGCTTAAAATCTGTATGGAGCTTGTTTGCTCCATAAAATTTGTTCTGGATAGGATATGGGGAAGTGGATGGAACCATCAGATAGGACTGATCGTGTTCTTTCCAAAATGACCCCACTTTACATATCTCACACTAAAATTGTGGAAGTTAGATGAGAGGTGAATATTTTATTCCCCATTATTTGAACTTATTTTGGTCATAACTTCAGTAATTCTGATGCTAGCTCAATTTTGCTAGTACCATTGAATAGCCCTGACTTAGGGCTTGATTTTAAATACCCATTTGATGGGGTTAAGCCTCTTCTTCTGGATATCAGATATGAGGTGAAAATTAGGGTTTATGCTCAGAAACAACTTTGAGCAGGAATAACTTTGTTATTACTTGTCCTATGATGGTGGGACTTGTATATTTAGAAGGTGGTTGGTTTCCTATTTTTTTTGATACCTTTTGAGATTATTTTTCTCAGCTCCAAGCTTTGGTGGTATCTTGGCTATACCAATGATTTATGGTATTTGGCTGTCATGCTTGTGCTCTGGTTTTGAGTCACAGGCTGACAAATGGGCAAAGCACTGTTGAAAGAAGTACCACAGCTTAAGGTATGGCCTCACTTCAGTGGTGAAGGAGAATATGAAGATATGGAGTTCATCAGTGGTATTGACATGATTAAAGAAGATTTTGAATTACCAGACAGATTGGTAACAGAAATATTTAACAACTTGCTTACCCAATCAGCCCACAGATGGTATATCAAATTAAGGCAAGCACACAGACACCCAATTTGGACTTGGTGAAAAACCAAAAGCATGAAAAATGGGCCGATGATGCTTTGAGATTTAAGGTGGAAACAGCCTTTGAATCTTCCAAATTTAATGCTGACAAAGATAGACATTTACCATGGTTTTGCCAACAAAAAGACAGATTAACAGTGTTATATCCTGATATGTCAAAATTTATGATTCTCAGAAGAGCTTTAAGACAATGTGGAGGTTATTTGGAGCATGCATTTAAAAGTAAGACTACTGAAAAGTCTTCAGCAAAAGATATTATTAGTATATTAGAAGAAGTAACCACCTGAACCAGAATTGGTTCTAGTAGGGTGAATCTCAAAAAAAGATTTAATACACCTTGGAAAGATTCTGTGGAAAAAAATACCAAAGGAAATTCTAATAATATAAAGTATAAATCTGCAGATGAAATCAGAAAGTGCCATATTTTACAAAGAACCACACATTTAGTGAATTCATGTCCAAGAAAGTGGAAGATCAATGAAATTGAAATTGAAAATGAACCTGATTTTGACAAAGATGATGAGGTAATTGAGGAAATTTCAGATGACAAATAATCAATATTTTCTGAATCTTCACAAGATATAGAAAATATCAATGCCACTTTTGACATCATGGAATCTTATTCCCACTTGCCACAATTAAGGAATGGTCAACTTGATTTATCAAAAATTCAAGATGCACAAGTAATGAAAACCAAACCAAACAGGGGAAAAGGTGATACATCTGGTAACTCCTGTATAACAGAAGTAGTAATTGACAACAAAACCACTAAGATTTTACTTGAACCAGGAGCCTTCTGCTTTTGTCTTGGCAAATCCTTTCTTAAAATCTGTGTACCAAACTTTGAAAATCAATTTTTGCCAATTGATGGCATAAAATTCAATAGTGCAAGTAATCCAATGAAAGAATTGGGCATATTTGAGACTACTGTCATATTCCCACACATAAATGGAAATTTAAGAATAACTTTTGAATTTTTTGTTATGGAAAACTGCTCTAGTACCCATTTTATATTAGGAAATGATTACTTAATCATTTATGGCATAGACCTACATAACAATGAAGAAAGATACTATAATATTGGACACAAAAAGCATTCAAAATTTGCCTTTTTACCACTTAAAAGACAAATTACAGTAAGCAAAGTATCACCAGTCAGGTTAGAGTCAGAAAAATTCAAGTCTGAACAGTTAAATGAAGCTGAAATCAGTCTTAATCCCACTGATAAACAAGAAAGTGAAATTTCTGCACTCTTATATGACCACAAAGAAGCCTTTGCATAGGATAAAGGGCCACTAAGAGAAAGTGTTGGTCATGAAGCTGACATTATTCTTGATATTGAAAGACCTTTCCCACCACTCTTGAGAAGAGCTGCATATCCAGCAAGTCCTAAATCAAGAGAAGCTCTGTAAAGAAATATTAAGGAACTTCTACACCTTGGTGCAATAAGAAAGGTTGGTCACAATGAGGAGGTAGAAGTAACTACACCAATCAAAGTGGTATGGCATAGTGGAAAATATGGAGTTTTGGGGGGGGTTAGGGCTCCCAACACTTACACTGTTCCAGACAGGTACCCAATACCAAAAATCCAAATTGACCTTACCAAAATATCTCAAGAAGTGTATATAAGCACCATGGATTCCCTTAAGGGATTTCATCAATATGTGGTAACAGCAAGGGCAAGAAGAATACTTGAGAATTATGCTTCATTAAGCAGTGTATGAATATTTAAGGATGCCTTTTGGTATCAAGAATGCACCCTCATAATTCCAAAGAATGATGAATGAAATCTTCCCTGAATAACTTTAGGAAGGATGGTTAATTATTTACATTGATGACATTATTTCTGTTCCAAGACTTGAGATAAGAACATATATACATATTATCTAGAGTTTTGAACAGAATTCAATCTGTAAATATGAAAATTTCCTCAAAGAAATGTCATTTTGGATCCAAAGAACTCAAAGAGCTGGGACATGTAGTATCTGGTTATCCCTTGGGATTGAAAAAAACAAAGTTTCAGCAGTGCTAATGAAAAAACTATGCCTCAGAAAAAAAACAAAATTCAGCCATTTTTAGGGTTTTCAGGATATTACAGTTAGCATGTTAGATATTTTGCAAACATAGCAAGACCTCTTTATAGATTATTTGACAAAGACACAGTATTTGAGATGACTGTTGACAGAGTCAAAGACTTTGAATCTTGAAGGCAAGCCTTGACCACTGCCCCACTTCTACTGATGCCAGAATTTAAGCTTCCCTTTAAGCTTTATAGTGATGTATCAGGGATTGGGCTAGGTGCTGCACTTCATCAGGTCCAGATTCTAAAGGATAAACCTGTGGAAGGACCCATATGTTTAATATCCAAGAAAATCAAACCAACTGAAGATAGATATGGGGCAAGTAAGATGGAGTGTTTATGCCTTGTCTGGGCCTTAGAAAAACTCAATTAATTCCCAGAAATATGTATTTTTGAAGTGGTAACAGATTGTACTGCTGTTAAATCACTTTTAAACATGAAAATACCTAACACACATGTGCGCAGATGGCAAATAGCCATACAGGAGTATAGAGGTGATATGACTATTGTTCACAAAGATGGGAATATTCATAAAAATGCCAATGGACTGAGCAGATAGCGATTACAAAGTAATATTTATAATCATGCTTATGTTCCAGACAAAGCTTCCCCACAGATCCCAATAGAAGGAATCGGTGTTACAGATCTGAACACAACATTCTTTGAATAAGTAGAAAGAAGTTATACTCAAGATAAAAATTGTAGAATCCTATTACAATTACTTACCAAAGACTGTAAAGACCACTCTTTGATACATGCCTTAGATGAAATATAGAAAAAATCATATGATGAAGGAAGATTTCACTTACTGGATAGTATAATTTACCACAGAACTAAGCATACATGTGTAATGAAAGTTGTGGACAGGTCCTTAATCAATCTTTTACTGAATGAATGCCATGACAGCCCCCTCTCAGGACATCTGTCTGAGGACAGGACAAACGTAAAGATAAAGACATGTATATGGTGGCTAACGTGGCAGAAAGATGTTTCAGAGTATTGCAAAACCTGTGACAGATGTCAAAAGGCAAATTAATCCACTGGAAAAAGACTTGGAAATATGATCAAAGTACAAGAACCCAGAAGACCTTGGGAGATTTTTCATATGGATTGGGTGACTGGCCTACAACCAGGGGGTGATAGAAGTTATAATGAATTTCTAGTCATTGTTGACAGATTGAGTAAGACTCCAATATTTCTACCATTTCATAATGATGATACAGCCATGGATAAAGCTCTACTAATATGGAATAGAGTAATATCATGGACTGGCATATAGCTTTTTTTAAGGGGAGGGAATGGGAGCCTTGCAGGTATTTTTACAATACCCAAAAGACCACAAATAATAAAAAAAGATACAATTATAAATAGGATAAATTTATTTATATTTTAAAAAAAGACATTTAAATATAAATATAAATTTATATGTAAAAATGAAAATTTAATTATAACTTAAAATTAAAATTACATTGAAATTTAAACTTGTGAAAACACATTTTTACTTAAAAAAATTAAGTAAAAATGAATTTTTAACAAAATTGCTGAAATTAAAATATTTTTTGAAAAAGTTAGATAAAAATGATTATAGACTTTTAACCAATAAATAAACATAAGAAAATTGGTGTAACTCAACTTTAAATAAGCTCAAATTAAGTTCTTAGTATTTTATGTATAAAAATTGAAAGTCCTCAAAACCTTAACTTAATTCACACCACATGTGGTGTTAACCATCAATTTTTGTGTTGATATTGAGGTGTGGTGTGTAGCTTAGAAGCTATGAGGAATTGAAGTATTTTCAATTAAAATGTCAAAATGTGCACATGTATTTCATAAGTGAACTGTAAATTGAATATAGTATATCAAATATTACAGTTGTGTAACTTTAAAGATCAATGTAATTGGATGTGTAAATTACAAGTATATTAAATGATGAGAAATTGAAGAATAAATAAATTGGAAAGATCAATTTTGGAGGGGGAAAAGGAATCTTGGCTTCAAGGGAGCCAGAGCCCCAAATCTCTTTCTGAAAGGCTTGAGATTTCAAAATAAATGCAAAAGCTCATCACTTTTGGCCTGGAATTGAGTCACAGGGTCTGTGACCTGATTGATGATTAGGTTTTGATACCAACCAGGGAAGTTCTAACTGTTGCCAAGGGGGAAAACTACTCTTAAGATAAAACAATCATAGAAAAAACAGTTTTGACTGGGTTTAACATCTCTACACAAATTCTGATGTGTTTTGAAGGCTTAAAACCAGGTGTTACTATAGCAATGGCCAATTGAAGGGTCCAAAATTGCTGAAAATAGCAAAAAAAGGCTAAAACCAGGGGTTAATTATACATCATTGTCTTTTATGTTGTCAAAGTGTTTTTCACGACTAACAAGAGTAAGTTCTACTTTTGTAGTAAGAAAATTGGTGGCTATAAAAGAATGTCTTCTTTGCACCACTTTTCTCTTCATGTTAGAGTATTTTCCTTTTATAATTCGTTTAAAAACTGTTAAACCAATCAATAAAAGATTCCAACCACCCTTTTCCTATCATTTTTAAATTTTCAAACACGTGAAAAGATTATTATAATCATTTTTACCCTTGAACCATGGGGGGAGTGTTTACCAGGTGAAATACCATGTGGTGAAGTCCTAATCTGTAGGAGACCCCCTTGGGGGTGGCAGTTGAAATCCTGTCCTTAATTTTTGGTTACCAAATTCACTTCCAAAGAACTATCCTTCTGAGAGAAATTGATCATGAGGGGTCTCCTGGATGGTCCATACAAAAAATATATAAATATACCAACCTTACCCAAATAGAATAAGAAACGACAAAGATATTCCCTGTCAAAGATAAGACCAAATAAGAAAAAAACCTTATTTTCACCTCTCATCTATCTTATGCAAATTTAATGAAAATGCACAAAAATGTTAATTTCTTGAATATATCAGGGAAAGATATCCAATGGGATTATCTATTCTTCTGTAGCACCATACATCAGGAGATACAATTATACCACCTTTTTTCACCAAGAACCCTCCAAATGTGTAAGAGGGCTTGTACAAAACTGTACATAAGTACAACCAAATTGAAGATCTGAGTGTGAGATTTAATTTGAGATAAATTAAAGCCCTGTATCTACAAAAATGACAGAGGATACTTTGTTGAAAGGTTTCCTACTCAAAGTACAGGATTTCTGAAAATAGCAATATGAAGAAACCCATTCATCTTTGGCATATATCCATACACCTGTACTGTGTTGTATAAAAATTTGTAGAGCTCATCAAAAACTATAGTCAAAAATCCTTGTAATGCCCAAATCTGGCTTGGAAGGTTTTGAAGACACATACTGATATACAAAAATACATCAAAAAGCTTAAAGTTCTTGTACCTTTTGTATTTTTGGGAAGGGTAAGCATGAAGAATACAAAATTGGAGAGCTCACTAAGCCCTTAAATTCTGTTCTTTTTAGAGTATTGATATCTCAAAAACTGAATGCAATATATGGGTTGGAAGGTTTTTGGCCAACACTGGTGTGTACTACACCTGTAACACTCAGTACTGGCTTAATACTTGAAATAACAGCGACATAAAGCTTAAACCCTTGTATGATTACTAATCATAGTCATTTTATCACAAGGGAGATTTCATAAAAGTGCTGATGTGGACTGTTAAAATAGCTATCACCCTGTAATGATTAAGAACAATAATTTGTGGTCCCAAAACCACAATTCCGATTTTAATGACCTCATAATTCATGGTATAGACCCACAATTCAGTCTCCAGAGTGAAACCTTTCACTCTGCAGACATGTGAAGAGCTTTCCAACCCTTCACAGTCCCCAGAAGAGCTGAAAACAGGTCTTTTCTCAATGAATACGACCCATCTTATCTTATCATCAGTATTCTTACATGGAAAATTGTTATTAGCCAGTAGTGTCCCTAGAATCATTAGATATAATCAAAATACAATCATTTTAGTAACTATTTACAGTCAAAGATATTAGATTATTGAAACCAAGGTCCTCAATAGACGCACACTACTGTTACCATGTCAAAATTAGGCCCCTGTGACTTTAAAATTGATTAATTTTGATTTATTTAAGTCAAAGTACCACCTTGTATTTCTATTTTTTAGCTGATACATAGACTCACCTTGACAGACCATGACTTAGAAACTAAAGAACAAAGATGAAATCAAACTACCATAAACTAATGGTAGACCAGAATACCCACTAAAAAGTAACCTGAGCCAAAAATAGCTCACAAAGGCACTCAAAATAGATAGGAGAGCTACATCCTTCCAAATATACAGCTCTCATAACCATGGGTCAAGTAATGTCAAAGTCATTCAAGCTCAAAACAGGAACTGAGAATTAACCTTAAGTCTAGCCTCTAATCTAAAATCTAGAGAAAGAGGCATAAACCCATCAAATGGGTGTTGAGATTGAATATATAAACCAGGTCTGCTCAATGGTCTTATCTAAATGAAGCTTAACTGAAAACAGCAGAAGTTATGACCAGATATAAGTCTAATAATGGTGACAAAATAATCACCTCTAATATAATATCTACTGCTTTAGTGTGAGATACCCAGAGTAGAGTGTTCTTAGAAATAGCAGAATCTGGAATTCATAATTTTTCTCTCCATATTCTTGTACCATATCTAGAGAAAAAGTTATTAAAGAAAATAATTTAATACAGGTTTGACCAAAAAACAAAATTACTAAAATGAAAATTCAAACTTGTCTAGCTTTTCCATATTTGATTTTAGGCAGGTGAATGGGTAATTGCTGTTTAGGGAAAACCAAGGGCAAAATAATGAATCACTTTCAAGCCATTAATCTTCAAAAATGACCCATTTATGGCAGTTTCAAGTTCAAAATCCCACACAATTGGAAAAAACTCCAGGTGAGATGCTGTCCTGTCAATATGAATTTGAGGTGTCAAAGCTATTGAAAAGCTTTTTTATACTTCAATATCTCATATTATGATAATATTGGGTCCACTTACATGTGCCATACATATTTATACATGCCTGGCCTTTTGGAACAGGCCTATTGGGACCCTTTATTGGATAAGGGTGACCTGATGTGGTTTCAAAGTCCAATTTGAGCCCAATGCAGTGCATAAATGGCTGCTTAAACCACAATACCAGCCTTTAGAGTAAAAGATCTTCTTTCTTTATATGTGTTAATGACAAAAGGCACCTCCAGAAACTTGTCTAGATAAAAGGGGACCTTCCTCTGCCCAAAAGAGGAATCCCTATGCTTCTCTTAAATTCCTATAGAGTACAATTGTTTATCAACAATAATAAGCCTTCGAAATAATCAGGTATAATGATAAGTAAAAGTTTCATAGTCATTGTTATAATCAATCAATTTATAATCACTGCATCCTGGGCTTTTAGCAGCACTCTCCACCACTATATCTCCATTGTCAGCCTGTGACTCCAAACAGAGCACCAGATTGACAACCAAATAAAATAAATAATAGTATAGTAATTATTACACATAAATAGACAAGACAGGTATAAAGATGAATAGGGAAAATCCTCAGATATCAAAATTCAAACCTTATGAAAATACAATAAGAAACAAAAAAGATCAGACAAAATAGGTAGAAACCCTCATTTTCACCTCCCACATATCTTACGCATATTTGATGCAACCCCCAGAAGAGTGATATTTCTTTGAGGCTTATAGTGAGAGCTATCCAATGGTATCACCCATTCTTCAGTAGGAATCCTACTTCAGGAAATGCAATGTTAACCCCTTTTTTAAGAATGCAATCCCTTCAAAGTTCATGAGGGCTTTTACACTACTGTAAAAAAGTATAACCATGTCAAAGATCTAAATTAGAGCTTTAATTGGAGATAACTTAGACTTATTTATTTCCAAAATTTTCAGAGGCATCTTTGTAAAAAGGTGTACTACTCAAAATACAGTATTCTGGAAGATAGAAATAGAAAGAAACCCCTTTATCTATCCATATATCTGTACAGATTTACTGTAAAGTATACCAAGCTGTATATCTCATCAAGCCCCAAAGCTCTGTAACATTACAATACTGATATTTTTCAAATTGAAAAAGCTAGGCGGCTTGACGGGTTTTGAAGCCACATGCTGATTTACAAAAATACATCAAAAAGATTATATCCTGCACAATTCCCTTCAATTCTGTGCTCTTGAATTCTTGATATCTCAAAAACTGACTGAGATATCTGGGCTGTAAGCATCTTGCCCCATACTGGTCTGTACCAAACATGTAACACCTGGTACTGGCTTGATACTTAAAGTGAAAGCTTTTTAAGGCTTATACCTACCAAGAATTACTCATATTTGTAATACAGAAGCCATGGTTGCATCATGACATTGGTGATATGGCCTGTGAATAAAATGTTTGTGCTTTATTGATCCAGGATGTTTATTTGTGGTCCCAAAACCACAATTCTGACTATACTGATATCAGAATTGATGGTATAGACACAAAATTCAGCCTACAGAGAAGACAGTTTTACTACGCAGAAATTTGAAGAGCTTACCATACCTTCACAGTCCCCAGCAGAGATAAAAGAAGGTCTTTCTTCACTGGAAAAGACCTTCCTCATCTTATTCTTATCATTTGTGAACCTTTGAGATATGACCACATACCCAAAAAGGTCACAAGGAATATTTAATATAATTATACATTAAAAATAAGTACCTTAAAACTACAAAAATACCATAAATTGGTAAAAATTGGTTTAACTTGAAACCCAATGAATACAAATGTGAAATAAATTACACCATTGAATTCCCCATGGTGAAATACACATATACCATTTTTATGGCATATCTGTAAAGTCAATATTTAATAAGTTATAAGTAATAATACCTTATAAAAGACACAAATCCTTATTTATTTCAAAAGCTAATGGAGCAACATGTGAAATAAATGGTACCATTGGATTCTCCATAAAGATCCACACATAAAACAATTAATAAGCTAAGGTTCACAACCAATACTTAAGAAAGTAACCTGAATATATGCACTTTTTTGGTCAATGCATATATTCAAGGATTTTAGCTAATATCTCTTGAATTATGCATGATAGAGTGATGAAATAGAAATAAAATCATCACTAAATTACTGTAGGAATACAGATATGAAGTTTATTTCACAAGCTATAAACAAGATTAAAACCTGTAAGGAATTATTGATTAAAATCAATAGAGCTGTTGACCACTTTGTTGTGAAAGTGGTCCAAGCTTAAAAGAAAGTAGACAGTTGGATTCTACTAACCCGTTCGTGAAGAATGATGCATTTTTTATTATAATGTTCAAGGTATAACCCCTTGAAATCATAGTTTGAAGTTTAAAATATTAAATTTTGACAGAACAGATGAGTTACCAGAAAAATCATCAAAAATAGAGTTTTGATGATGTAATGAAATGCTCTTGGCAGCATAATAAGATTATGCCAAGCTATCAGAATTGACTCTTTGAATTGCTGTAGCGTGTAAATCTTAAACGTTATTAAGGATCAAAGCTTGAGCTTAATTTGATCAATTATGATCACTCACTGTAACCTTAAATTAAGCTTAACAGTCATATAAGTGATACAATTGGTGAATACTATTAATTTATGATTAAAACTAATAAAATCCACGAAATTTGGGGTTCTGCCAAGCCTTTGACGTCATCAGACTTAGAGCTATAGTGATAACTCTAAATAATGGTGTAATAATGATGTAATGAGGTTTGATCATGAGGTAATCATCAACAAACCTTAAAATATTGATCAATTCCAGTGGATATTATCAGTACATGTCTACTAGAAGCCTGTTGGACTCTAGGAGGGAGGTATTTACTATAAATATAGCTCTTTCTGCTCTGTTTTCCCTTCAGACACATTAAAAACATTAAATAAATACAAACAAAAAGGTAATATCTTTATTCTTTATATATAAGACTTTTATATTATTAAAGACCAAAGTTCATCTTTATTATAATCATCAATTTTGACATGATTAATCATTTGTTTAACTGTTTTTGTTAAAAATCTCTCTAAAAACTCATTTCCATGTAAAAAATCAAGAATATTTGTAATTCCTCTATTTTTTATTGTAAATACAATTTTCATAAGTTTTATTTACATCATTTGGCTTAAAATATCTCAAAATTATTATATTAAGTGTTAAAAGTAGGTTATTTTCTCTTATATTAATAATTTTCTCTATATTATTCTTTTAATAATTCTTTAATTAATATAAATAGTATTTATATTAATTTATAACTTTAATATCAGTAATATTATTGTTATTAATTGTTTTTTATTAATAAAAAACAATTTTTTACGCCTTTATTATTTGTTTGTAACAATAATAAAGTGCTATTAGATATATTAATATATTTATTTTATTATACTATATTTTATAATATAAATTATATTATTATATTTTATTAATAATATAATTATTTTTACGCCATGATTATAATAATTCTTTATTATCATAATTATTTTTATCTTATTTATTTCATTCATAAGGACATTCATAGTACAATAAGTAAAATATTAGTAATTTTTACTTATTGTTTCATAGTCAAACCTTACAGTGGTGGCTTTTGGAATGTGTGATAAGAGGGTGGTAGATGGTGATAATGATGGCTGAGGTTATTGCCGTTTGAATTATGAGGATGTTCAAGAGAAATAATAAAACAACTCACTTTATTATATTTTTAATAAATATCATAAATAAATAAAAATCCTCCTAAGTGGAACTTCTAAGAAAAGGATTAATTGAGCTTTAGTAATAATTTTCTGAGTTAATAATTGAAAAGGAAAAAACACCAGTTTTTCTGGTTCAAATGAAGTTGAATTAATTAGATTGAAATTTATGAATAATAAAAATTGAGATAAGAGGAAGTTTTGAATTTGAATTTGAAAGATAATTAAATTAGTTTTTGCAAATTAAAATTTGAGCTCAAAATTGAGTTCAAATTTCAAACTGAAAGTTTTAATTTAAATTTTTTTCCAAAATTCCAAATAAAAATCATTTTTCTTTGTAAAAACAACCAATTTGAACTAAACATACCTCAGAAATCCCTCAAAATGAAAGGTGGCTAAAAGATTATTATAGTAAGTGGAAACTTTCAATTCAAGCTTAAAATTGAACTTTTCAAAATAAAACTCTAGTTATGAGTTATTATAAAGACAATGGAAACTCATTGATCTTTGGTATCCAAACTAAAGGTGGGATAAACCCTTGGAGATGTATTACTTTCATACCTAACTGATTAATGTCATTACCTTAACATATAACTTCATTTGTCATTCATTCTCATTGTTTAATATTTTATATGCTGTATTTATGCATTACCAACTCAAAAATAAAAAATTCATCCCTATTACATCATGATAAAATATTAATTATTATTGATTAATTTAAGAATATTTTTGAGCTCAGATACTGGCCTGCTTGATGACAATTCTGCTTTAGTGAGATCCATCTTTCATTTCTTTTTTTTCAGCTCCAATTCCTGATGCCACCTTTCTTGGTCAAACACATACTTCATGTTGCTTTGTTTTTAATCAAAATCCATATGTTTTTGTAACTTCACTTCTTCAAACTGTTGAATTCCAATATTCCTCACTTTATCTTCATTCCACCTTTCCTTTTCCCACTCCAAACAAGAAGTATCATTTTTTCCACAGGCTAAGAACCATGTTTTTTCTCAGAAGGCTTTAACATACTAAAAATAATTTCTAAACATACAATTTTGACATTATTCCAGTAAATTTGTATATGTAGGTACAAAAATATCCATGGACCTTTTCCTAGATCCACTCTTTTTACTCAAGTTGGGGGTCAACGCTTTATTACAAATTTGTGTTGAGGGAATTATAGAATCACTTATTGGGTGAAAAAAGAAATAATAAAAATTGGCTTTTGGAAATATCAGGTTTAAACATTTTTACTGATTCATCATGAAAGGTTTCCTCTTGAACCAACTCATAATCATTATTAAGAAAAGGCTTAAGATTAAGAGGTGATTCCAAAAAGATATGGCCCTTCAAAATTTGAATGAGCTTTCATAATTTCAGGTCAACACAAAAAAATGATTACTTACCTTATACATTGACTGTTAATCTTAATCATCATTATTTAAGCTATCCTTTTCTTGAAAAGCATATCTTTCAATGAAAGTGATATTGGGCTTGTGGCCAAAGGGCGCATCCATTTCAAAATATGAAGGACACATAATTTCAAGGATTTTACTAATTTATTTAATACCTTCACTCTCATTTATCCTTTGTTATTCTAGCCCCAGTTCAATTTTCAAATTTTTTAGAAGCAATATACTTATTTTTATATGTTTTCCATTGATCTCAAATGATTCTTAATCTAAGGTTGAGTTTATGATGTGATTTTCTGTTCAAACCAATGGCCATAAGCTGAAAAAGATTCTGTTTCAATAAAGGGGGCCTTCCTATTGAAGTTGAGCAACTGGAACCAAAACAAGACTCAAAATTTGATTCCATTGAAAGACAATTGACGATTGTTGAATAATCTGTATTTATTAACTCAGCTGATGGATGAGGGAGGCCCAAAGTGGTGTTCATATCTGAATTCATGTGTATTTCCTTTATGCAATGAATTATGATATGGCTGAGGAAATATAAAGTGTGAGCCTTAGAAGTAATTTCATATACCCAAAAGACCACAAATACAGAGATAACATATTAATATAGATAAAATAAATTTATTTATATTATTAAAATAAAAATCAAAATATAAATATGAAATTATATTAAAAATAAAAAATTAATTACAATTTAAAAATAAAAATACATTAAATTTTGTAAGTATAAAATTACATTTATACTTGAAAAAATTAAGTAAAAATGAAATTTTAACAAAATCGTGAAAAAATAAATAAATTTGGAAAAAAGTTAAATAAAAATAATTATAACTTTTTATCCAATAAATAAACATATAAAAATTATTTCACCATTGGATTCCTCATAAAAAATCAGGTGGGGTCACCTCTGATTGAAATTCTTGTAACTCAACTCTAAATAAGCTTAAATTAAGTTTTTATTATTTTCAATACAAAAGTTGAAAATCCTCAAAATTTTAATTTAATTCACACCACATGTGGTGTTAACCATCAATTTTTATGTTAAAATTGAGGTGTTGTGTTTAGTTTAGAAGTTATGAGGAATTGAAGTATTTTCAATTGAATTCAATTGAAATGTCAAAATGTGCGCGTGTATTACATAAGTGAACTTTGATTTACATATGAGGTGTCAATTACTACTGTATTGTACTGTACAATTCAATTGAATTACATATGTAAATTATAAGTATAATACATGATGAGGAATTAAAGGAAAAATAAATTGGAAAGATTAAATTTGGGGGGGAAAAGGAACTTCAGCTCTAAGGGGGAGCTAGACCCCCAAAATCCTTGCTGACAGGCTTGGGATGTCAAAATTCACGCAAACGTTCATCACTTTTGGCCTGGAATTGAGTGACAGGGTCTGTGGACACAATTGATGATGAGGTTTTGATACCAATTGGGGTAGTTTTAGCTGTTGCCAAGAGGGTAAAACTACCCTTAAGATAAAACAATCATAGTGATAAGAGTTTTAACTTGTTTCTACGCCTCTGACACACATTATGACGTGTTTTGGAGGCTCTAGGCCTGGTATTGCTATAGTAATGGTTGATTTAAGGGTCTAAAATGGCCAAAAATGGCTAAAAATGGCTTAAACCAGCCCTTTTTGGTCTAAACCAGGGTTCAATGATGCCATAATTGGCTTTTCTGTTGTCAGACTGTTTTTCACTACTGACAAGAGTAAATTTTACTTTTGTAGTAAGAGAATTGATGGCTATAAAAGAATGTCTTCTTTGCCCCACTTATCTCTTCATGTTAGAATCTTTTCCTTTTATAATTAGTTTAAACATTGTTAAACCAATCAATAAAAGATTCCAACCACCTCTATCAAATGATTTCAATCCTTTTAGCCACGTGAAAAAATCATTATAATCATTGTTTGTAACTCTTATAATCATTTTTACCCCTGAACCACCCCAAAAGTGAATTAAAGCATCTTTCATCACTGTTAACTTTGTCACTTTGTTTCCAAATTCACTCTGGTCACTTTTGGGCGTGTTTTCTCTTTAATATTCTTTTTAAGGACTTTGTTCTTTAATTAATTGTTTGCCGTTCTTTTCTCAATTAATTCCAATTGAAATTGCTCTTGAAGAAATTTCTTTTGTAGCCTTAAAATATCTCTTGTAGAGTATTTTTTGGATAAATGTTTATTGTTGGTAAAACAATATATTTTTATAATATCATTTTTTTTATACTAATAAAGTTATAAACAATAAAATTGGCCTGTTTTCTCTTAAAAATAATATCTAATACTATTTTTAATTGATTTTTACCTTATACAAATTTTGACGACAGGAAAAGTACTTGATTTTTAATCAAAGTTTCATATCCACACCTTACATTTGGGGGCCCAGCCGTGATATTTTACCTGTGACATATTTTTTTTACTCTTTTTAAATCTTTTTTCTTATATTGAAAAATTTAAAAACATATAAAAATACTTATAATCTAAAAAATCCATAAAAAATAATTTTTTTCATATTATAAGTGAGGCTTATATTTTTTGATTCTTTTTTCAAATATCCTTTTTTTTACTTAATTAATTGGTTTTTTTCATTGATTTAAGTGTCTGACAACGTGGTAAGACAAGAAAACATTGAAACAGCCTCAACAGTCATCAGCATTATCCCTGCCAGTACTATTAATTCTGATCATGATGGTACTGTTATTGTGACTCAAAATAACCAACCTGAACCAATATCTTCTGAATTGATTAGCTTGGACATGAGTAATACCCTTCAGAAAGCTAAGAATTTGGCCAATAGTAAGTTTTTTGACGTAAAAATACTATTTTAAGCCTTTTTAAACCATAATTATGCCTTCAACCAGGTCAGGAGCCAGATACAACCCCTCAAGCAGCTCCCAGAAAAGTAATAGACGTGATTATGGCAGAGGACAATCAGGTACAGAAGGAAAAGGGTCAGTTGATGACTTCCAAACAACTAAAATGGGTCATTCTGAAGCTGATAATACTATTTTACCTTCAAAAAGAGCTGACACCGCCACAACAAGCCTCTGTGGACATATACAAATCCAGCCACAGTGCATACAACAATTCACTTCAATTCAAGGAGTACCAGATCCTTGCAGACCTGTGGAAGAATTGCATGAATTCTTACCTGACAGTAAGAAAATTCCTGGGCCATCCCAACACTTGCAAATTTCTCAATGGATGGCATCCATTGATGGAGAAGAAAAACATGATTCTGTTGACACTAGAATGGAGGAAAAACAACCCTCCACAACCCAAACCAGTGCTAAAAACAGCCCTAGTGGCCAGCACCAGCAATTCCAACATGAAAAAACAGCCACAAGTTCCAAACAAGGGCAAAAGGAAGGCACCAGCCCCAAAACCTTACATCCAGGGCTACAGAATCCCAAAGATTCAGCAGGATGCCATGGAAAATGTATTTCAGATGGCCAGAACCATGATGGAATTACAGAAGAAGGCGCAAGCCAGATTAAGATTCCAGAAATGATTTCTGATATATTTGATTCCATCCCAGAGCTGTATGATGCTATAAGTGACATGAAAAAACATCTTTCTGATAAAAATGAAACCATTTGTAACAATATTTAAACAAACAACCTGATTCTGTGCCAAATTAATGAAACACTTATGTGTTTTGAAAACGTTTTAAGAACAATTAAAAATTCCAATAATGATAATTCTTCATGCAATAAAATCAATGAACAATCTGCTATTATCAAAGAATTAACAGATAAATATTCTAAATTCAATATTGATGAAATAATTGAAACAAGAATTAAACAAGCCATAAATATTATCAAAACAGATAACAAGAAAGTCCTTGATGACATTTCAAATTCATTTACTGAAGTAAAGACATATACAATTTCCTTGAAAAAGTGTTTTGATGCTTCACAAGAAGAAGTATCAAAATTATCAATGAAATTGAACCAAGTCACTGCTGATAATACAAGACAGACAGAGTTATGGCAAGAACTGACACATAAGGAAGACATGTATAAAATTGAAGTAATAAATTTAATACAAAGCTTCCAACATGAATACAGAAATTCCCAAAGGTGTAGCAACAGTAAAATGAATGACATTGAACAAATACTGAACACCTTACCAAGAATGTCTACACCTCTAAATCAAAATGAGGGCACAAGAATTTCAAATCCACAAGTATTGGATCCTGATAATTCACAATTAAAAAATGAATTATCCACTTCTTTTCATAACTTGGAACAATCAATGGGCCAAGCACTCTTGAAAGAAGTTCCAAAACTTAAAGAATGGCCTCACTTCAGTGGTGAAGGAGAGTATGACCATATGGAATTCATTAGAGGTATTGACATGATCAAAGAGGATTTTGAATTACCAGACAGATTGGTAACAGCCAGGTTTAACACCTTGTTTATCAGATCAGCTCACAGATGGTACATCAAAATAAGACAAGCACATGGACACCAGAGTTGGACTTGGTGGAAAACCCAAATCATCAACAAATGGGAAAATGATGCTTGGAGGTTTAAAGTTGAAACAGCCTTTGAATCTGCCAAATTTAATGCTGATAAAGACAAAGCTTTACCATGGTTTTGCCAACAAAAGGACAGATTAACAGCATTATATCCTGACATGTCAGAATTTATGATCCACAAAAAGATTCTGAGAAAATGTGGAGGTGACTTAGAGCATGCTGTCAAAAGCAGGACTACTGAACAATCTTCAGCAGAGGATATTATCAATATACTAGAAGAAGTAACCACCAGAACCAAAATTGGTTCTAGTAGGGTGAATCTCGAAACAAGGTTTAATACACCTTGGAAAGATTCTGTGGAGAAAAACCCCAAAGAAAATTCTAGTAATATTAAGTATAAATCTGCAGATACAGTCAGAAATTGCCATATTTGCCAAAGCACCACGCATTTAGCCAATACATGTCCAAAAAGGGGGGAAATCAATGAAATTGACATTGAAAAGGAACCAGATGTTGAAAAAGAAGACATAATTGAAGACAACTCAGATGATAAGTCATCCATATTTTGTGAATCTTCAAAAGATATAGAAAGTATAAATGCCACTTTTGACATCATGGAATCTTATTCCCACTTGCCACAATTGAGCAATGGTCCAGTTGATTTATCACGAGTTCAAGATGCACAACTTATGAAGACAAAACCAAACAGAGGAAAAGGTTATACAGCTGGTAACTCCTGTATAACAGAAGTGGTAATTAAAAACAAGCCCACCAAACCTTTTCTTGACCCAGGAGCCTTCTGCTCTTGTGTTGGAAAATCTTTTCTTAAGACTTGTGTACCAAATTTTGAAGACCAATTGTTACCAATTGATGGTATAAAATTCAACAGTGCAAGTAATCCAATGAAAGCATTAGGAATCTTTGAGACCAATGTCATATTCCCACACATAAATGGGAATTTAAGAATCACAGTTGAATTTGTTTTTATGGAGAATTGCTCTAGTACCCATTTTATATTGGGAAATTACTATTTAATCATGTATGGGATAGATTTGCATAATAACAAAGACAGATACTTTACTATTGGAGACAATAAGCACCAAAAATTTGCCTTTTTACCATTTAAAAGACAAATTACAGTAAACAAAGTATCACCAGTCAACTTAGAGTTAGAGAAATTCAAGTCTGAACAGTTAAATGAGGCTGGAATAAGCCTTCATCTGACTGATAAGCAAGAAAATGAACTTTCTTCCCTTTTGTATGACCACAAAGGAGCATTTGCTACAGACAAAGAGCCTCTAGGAGCAATTATTGGTCATGAAGTTGACATCATTCTTAACATTGAAAGACCTTATCCACCACTCTTAAGAAGACCTGCTTATCCAGAAAGTCCCAAATCAAGAGAAGCTCTAGAAATTCATATCAAAGAACTTCTGGACCTTGGTGTAATAAAAAAAGTAGGCCACAATGAAGAAGTAGAAATAACTACACCAGTCATAGTGGCGTGGCATAATGGAAAATCCAGAATGGTTGGGGACTTTAGAGCTCTGAACACTTACACTGTTCCAGACAGATACCCAATACCAAAAAATCCAAATTGCCCTTACTCAAATATCTCAAGCAGTATATATAATCACTATGGATCCCCTTAAAGGATTCCACCAAAATGTGGTGACACCAAGAGCAAGAAAATACTTGAGAATTATAGTTCATTGTGGAGTGTCTGAATACTTGAGGATGCCCTTTGGTATTAAAAATGCACCTTCACACTTTCAAAGAATGATGAATGAAATTTTCCCTGAAGAACTCTCAGAGGGATGGTTAATCATTTACATTGATGACATTATTGTCTGTTCCAAGACTTGGGAAGAGCACATGTACAGATCGTCCAGAGTTTTGACAAAAATTCAAACAGTCAACATGAAAATCTCCTTGAAGAAATGCCATTTTGGATTTAAAGAACTTAAAGCACTAGGACATGTTGTATCTGGTTTGTCCCTTGGAGTTGACAAAAACAAAGCTGCAGCAGTATTGCTAAAACCCATGCCTCAGAACAAAAAGGAAATTTAGTCATTCTTAGGTTTTGCAGGATATTACAGGCAACACTTTAAAGATTTTGCATCCATAGCAAGACCACTTTATAAATTGTGTGACAAAGACACAGTATTTGAAATGACTGTTTACAGAGTCAAAGCTTTTGAGTCTCTAAGAGAAGCTTTGACCACTGCTCCACTCTTACTGATGCCAGACTTTAAATCGCCTTTCAAACTGTATATTGATGCATCAGGGGATGGACTAGGTGCTGCACTTCACCAAGTTCAGATCATAAATGATAAACCTGTAGAAGGACCCATATGTTTCATATCCAGGCAAATCAAACCAACTGAAGCCAGATATGGAGCAAGTCAGATAGAATGTCTATGCCTTGTCTGGGCCTTGGAGAAATTGAACTACTTCTTAGATGGATGTGTTTTTGAGGTGATAACAGATTGTACAGCTGTCAAATCACTTTTGAACATGAAAACACCCAACAGACATATGCTCAGATGGCAGATAGCCATACAGGAATACAGAGGCAATATGACTATTGTTCATAAGGATTGGAATATTCATAAGAATGCAGATGGACTGAGCAGATGGCCATTACCAAATAATATTGATGATCCTGCTTATGTGCCAGAAGAAGCTTCACCACAAATTCCAATAGAGGGAATAAGTTTTACAGACTTGAACACCACCTTCTTTGAAGAAGTCAGAAGTAGCTACATTCAAGATAAGAATTGTAGCATCTTATGCCAATTACTTAACAAAGACTGTAAAGACAACTCTCTAATACATGCCTTGGATGAAGTATGGAGAAAATCTTATGATGAAGGAAGATTTCACCTACTGAATGGTATAATTTACCACCGAACCAAGAACACATGTGTCATGACAGTTGTAGACAGGTCATTAATCAATCTTGTACTGAAAGAATGCCATGATAGTCCCTTTTCAGGACATCTTTCTGAAGAAAGAACATGAGAGAAAGTAAAGACCTGCATATGGTGGCCAATGTGGCAGAAAGATGTTGCAGAGTATTGCAAAGCCTGTGACAGATGCCAAAAGGCAAATAAATCCACTGGCAAGAGACTTGGAAATATGATAAAAATCCAAGAACCAAACAGACCTTGGGAAATTGTCCATATGGTTTGGGTAACTGGCCTACCACCAGGAGATGATAGAAGCTATAATGCTTGCCTAGTAATTGTGGACAGATTCAGTAAAACTCCAATCTTTTTACCATGTCACAAGGATGATACAGCCATGGATACAGCTCTTCTGATATGGAATAGAGTAGTGTCATGGACTGGGATATTTACAAATATCATCAGTGATAGAGATCCCAAATTCACTTCAGCACTATGGACAAATCTTCTCCAATTATTTGGCACTAAACTGTCTTTTTCTACAGCCTACCACCCACAAACTGATGGCCCGGCTGAAAGGATGATCCAAACCTTAGAGGACATGGTGAGAAGATTTTGTGCATATGGCCTTGAATTCAAAGATTGTGATGGATTTACCCATGATTGGTGTACTCTTTTGCCAGCACTAGAATTAGCATATAAAACATCAATCCATGGCAGTACCAATCAGAATCCTGCTATTCTAGAAAAAGGATGGAACCCCAAGTTACTCCAATATTCCTTGAGGAAAGACTTAATTGAAATACATCCCACAGCTGCTAGATTGAGAGGAATGCTGGATAAAGCTAGAAAGCATGCAGTAAGGTGCATGGAGGACTCTTTTGCATATGCTAAAGACAAATGGGATAAATCACATGCAACTCCAGATTTCAAAGTTGGGGACCTAGTTCTTGTATCCACCACTAACTTCAATAACATCAAAGGATGTAAAAAGTTGAAAGACTCCTTTGCAGGACCTTTTGTGATTAAGGCCCTCCATGGAGAAAATGCTGTTGAAGTAGAGTTATCTGAAGAACTTAGCAATAAGCATCCTACATTTCCAGTGAGCTTGATAAAGCCATATAAATCTAGTGATGCTGAGAAATTTCCCTTGAGGAATAAGATTCCCCAAGTTATACCTCCTATTGAGACATCTGGTACTAAGAAAATTACCAAAGTTCTTAAAGAAAGGAAATTAAGAACCAAGAAATTGAGGGAATACCTTGTTAGATACAGTGACCCAACTTGTGAAGATGAATGGTTAGAAATAAAAGATATACCACAAGCTACCAAACTCCTCAGGAGATACAGACACACTAGAAACACCAATATGACAAACTAATATTCTTTTTGAGGGGGAGGGAATGTGAGTGTTAGAGGTAATTTCATATACCCAAAAGACCACAAATACAAAAATAACATATTAATATAAATAAAATAAATTTATTTATATTATTAAAATAAAAATCAAAATATGAATTCAAAATTATATTAAAAATAAAAAATCAATTACAATTTAAAAATAAAAATACATTAAATTTTGTAAGTATAAAATTACATTTATACTTGAAAAAATTAAGTAAAAATGAAATTTTAACAAAATCGTGAAAAAATAAATAAATTTGGAAAAAAGTTAAATAAAAATTACTATAACTCTCTATCCAATAAATAAACATATAAAAATTATTTCACCATTGGATTCCTCATAAAAAATCAGGTGGGGTCACCTCTGAGTGAAATTCTTGTAACTCAACTCTAAATAAGCTTAAATTAAGTTTTTAGTATTTTCAATACAAAAGTTGAAAGTCCTCAAAACTTTAATTTAATTCACACCACATGTGGTGTTAGCCATCAATTTTTCTGTTAAAATTGAGGTGTTGTGTATAGTTTAGAAGTTATGAGGAATTGAAGTATTTTCAATTGAATTCAATTGAAATGTCAAAATGTGCGCGTGTATTAAATAAGTGAACTTTGATTTACATATGAGGTGTCAATTACTACTGTATTGTACTGTACAATTCAATTTAATTACATATGTAAATTATAAGTATAATACATGATGAGGAATTAAAGGAAAAATAAATTGGAAAGATTAAATTTGGGGGGGAAAAGGAACTTCAGCTCTAAGGGGGAGCTAGACCCCCAAAATCCTTTCTGACAGGCGTGGGATGTCAAAATTCACACAAACGTTCATCACTTTTGGCCTGAAATTGAGCTACAGGGTCTGTGGACTCAATTGATGATGAGGTTTTGATACCAACTGGCGTAGTTTTAGCTGTTGCCAAGAGGGTAAAACTACCCTTAAGATAAAACAATCATAGTAAAAACAGCTTTAACTGGTATCTACGCCTCTGACACACATTCTGACGAGCTTTGGAGGCTCTAGGCCTGGTATTGCTATACTAATGGCTGATTTAAGGGTCTAAAATGGCTAAAAATGGCTTAAACCAGCCCTTTTTGGTCTAAACCAGGGTTCAATGATGCCATAATTGGCTTTTCTGTTGTCAGAATGTTTTTCACGACTGAAAAGAGTAAATTTTACTTTTGTAGTAAGAGAATTGATGGCTATAAAAGAATGTCTTCTTTGCCCCACTTTTCTCTTCATGTTAGAATCTTTTCCTTTTGTAATTAGTTTAAACATTGTTAAACCAATCAATAAAGGATTCCAACCACCTATATCAAATCATTTTAATCCTTTTAACCACGTGAAAAAATCATTATACGCATTGTTTGTAACTCTTATAATCATTTTTACCCCTGAACCACCCCAAAAGTGAATTAAAGCATCTTTCATCACTGTTAACTTTGTCACTTTGTTTCCAAATTCACTCTGGTCACTTTTGGGCGTGTTTTCTCTTTAATATTCTTTTTACGGACTTCTTTCTTCAATTAATTGCTTGCAGTTCTTTGCTCAGTAAATTCCAATTGAAATTGCTCTTGAAGAAATTTCTTTTGTAGGCTTAAAATATCTCTTGTAGAGTATTTTTTGGATAGGTTTTTATTGTTGGTAAAACAATATATTTTTATAATATTATTGTTTTATACTAATAAAGTTATAAAAAATAAAATTGGCGTGTTTTCTCTTAAAAATAATATTTCATACTATTTTCAATTGATTTTTACCTTATACAAATTTTGAGGACAGGAAAAGTACTTGATTTTTAATCAAAGTTTCATATCCACACCTTACATAAAGTGATTGTAAGCTTTTTGATCAGATTTTTAAAAGTGAATTTGGAAATAATATGCTATAAATTTGTTAATCATGGATTTTGAATACTCATATGAGTTAGGTTTAATACTGAAATCTCAGATGCATGTTATTTGGTGAAAATAACAGGGGAATCAGTCAATATCTCATGTAATTTACACATGATAAACCCGGATTTTTCCCTTGGGATTTGTAAACCAAATCCCATGATATTTTATGGTGGGGTTTGGGGACTTTAATATCCCCTATTACTTACATATCAGTAAATACTGGAGAATAAATTCCCCTTAACATCAAACTCCCATTTTTAGTATGAGAATTGCCCAATTACAAACACTTTACTATCCTTATTCCTCAGAAGTGACTTCTTCCCAACAATCTCATTTCTGAGCTTGATTCTTGGCTTATTCCTTCTTAATTTATATGAATGAGAATTCTTATGATATTATTTTCTGAATAAATCAGAAACTCTTGATAGAGGATCCTGCATAAAAATAAATGGTACCACCCTTAAAGGATGAATTTTAAATCTTCTATAACCTTTATTTTATTATCATTCCATATGGTGAAAGAATTTTTAACCTGAAGCATACTGGTTTCATTTTAAATTTTTACTTTAGAATATACCAATAGTATATTTAATTCTTATATATATGTTAGAAGATTCAATGTATGAACAAAAATAGATAACAAATTTTAACAAATTAATGAAATCCATTTGGTTAACTTTAGGAAGGTAAATATGAAGTATTTTAGAATTCTTTTAGCAATAAATTTTGTAAAAACTGACAATATCGGACAAACGTGTTTCAAGCAGAGCCAATTAATATCGTAAATATATCCATGTTAGAGAGAAGAACTGTTGTGTTAAGAATATGCAGTTAGGGGAATCCTTTTAGTTTATTAATTCATAAGGCAGTCCTTCAGGGGGAAATAACAGGTAAACAGCTTTTGATTCCTGAAATAATCCTGTAGCCAAGGGTGCTGATAGTGATTCAGCTGCCCCCCTGAGTATATTGAGCAATGTCCCTACAGAGCTTGGAAATAAATTCTAAGACTGTGGTGTTACAGCAAGGGAAGACTTTTCAGAAGTCTCTATCATACCTAATTCATAATCAGACAAGGATCTTACAGGTTAAACAAGTATAGAATATAGAATGATATAAGGGTAGGACCTTAATATTATAAGAGATTTATTTCATATAATAGTACCAATATATAAGATAAGGGTAATTTTAGCTCTATGTTATATCTTTTGTAATGCTTAATGGCTCTAGAGGGATATTGTTAATATAGTATAGAAATAAGACCTTTGATAACTAAATGGGAGGATATTGCTTAATGTTAAATTGATATTTGTTAAATATATGAGTGATATGATAAAATATTTGCTTAAGATCTTTTAGATGATAATATAAATTCGTGAGGCTTTCTTGATGTAAAGCTATAATATGAATATTATTCTTTAATATAATATAACGGTTATGGGGTTAAACTCAATAGTAAGAGTATTATTGATATTATGATTATTATGAGACTAATAATTTGAACAAAGCGTGGATTGAAAATATAATTTATACCTCCTGTTAAGTACTTTCAATAAAAAATCACTATGAATTAAACCTATACATCTTTAATATTTTAATAAAATAACTATATTATCCTACTAGTAAGGAATGGATTAATTATTTTCCTTCTTGGTATATAATTCCCATTTAATAATAATACTAGATTGACCTACTAGTGAGGGATTAATATTTATTCTCCTTCTTGGTATATAGTTATTTTCATGGGGAGAATAGGAGATAATGGGGGAGAGAGGCCCTCTATTTATATTATTTGGGCTCTCCCTAGAGGCACTCAAAAACAAGGGACTCAGAGTTTTTTCACTTCTTTTGGCTGGGATAAGTTTTTAGAATGTTTAGATACCATTTGTTTGGTTTATTGCACCATTTTTATGTATTATTATGTAATCTGAGATGTTTTTTCTGGTGAGGCATTTTGAGATGGTGTCATTTATTGGAGGTCTTGCACCATATCTTGAGCTGATTGCAACATTTCCATGCATGATTATGGAGCATGGCTAAACTTTCTATGCTGAGGAATTTTGGATGGTGTGATTTCATGAAGGTATTGCACCATTTGTTTGGTTTGCTGCACCATTTTTGGTGGTATGAGATTATTTTGTACAGGTATTGTACCATAGGTCGGTGCACTGCTTGAACTGCATGTTGAAAATTCCGTGTATTGTGAGGATTCTATTCTTCTTGTATTGGAATTGTTTTAATTTTTCTTTCCTGGATTATCAGGTGCCTGTGCTTGTATTTCCACACATATTCTGTGTGGCTTAAGGTTTTTGATGTATTTTCCTTGCATAAATTAATTGGTTTCTCTTCTGTCTTGTCACTGTTGATGAATACAGTTTTAATTTATTCCTTATTGAAGTTACCTCAATTTAATAACCGCATTGCTGAGTAATCCAAAGGTTGAGCAGAGCCCAGGTAACTTCAGTATTACACTACCTCTTTTATTGGTAACTTTAACATTTTTGATATCTTTTGCTTTGCTTTTGATTATGTATTCTTATTCTTTTAATCAAATAAACCATTCCTCTATTATTTCTCTTATGAAATTATACTAACTTGTGAATTTCAATCCATTTTATTGCTGAATTCTCCTATTTTAATGGATTAATTATTGTTTTTTCTTCAATTGATAGCATTATAAAGAGAATTTTACTTGAAACTGAGCCCTCAGCTTATGGAATACCACAGCCCCCTCTCCATTTAATTGTGTCCCTGGAATTTCAGTTTCAAGAGGAATATTCTGGGTTCATTCATCAAAACTTTCTTTATTTAAACCTCTACTTTATAAATTTCACTTAATATTTTCTGTTTGTAGATTTTTATATTGATTCTTGATATCTATGGTTTCTTCTTTTGTGTTTTCCTCTTTGCTTGGTTCCTTTCAATTTGATGTTATAATTATGTTTTATTTTCTGTTATTATTATTTATTGATTTTTTGGTTATATTTCAATCTTGAGATTGGTTTCTTTTATTATTAGAAATTAGTTAATTTTTTTTCACACCTTTTTTGTTTTGAATTATTATTCTCTTGATCTATGAGCTGATTTTTTTGATCCAAAGAGTATTTTGATAATAAAACAAGTAATCAGTTGATTAATAATGATTCAGTTTAATTTCATACTTTGTACAACAGCTTGAGGTATTTGAGGTAATAATTGATAAAAAATAAAGAAATTATTCAGATAGTTTAAGGTTTTTTCCAGGATCTATTCTTGAGGTAAATTGTTTGATAAGATGTCAAAATAAAATATTTGGACAGTTTAAGGTATTTTCTAGGACCTCTGTTCTTTTTATTTTATTTTTCTGATTGGGTTGATCCTTCTTCCTTTTTCTTTGTTCTCTGAAATTAACCATAAATTGTAGGGACATCCCCTCTGAATTTCTACTTTTTATAATAATAACTATAATCTAATATAGATATATAATGATTTTCTTTGTAATTTGATTCCATTATAGTAAAAAGAAACAGATAATTAAGAAAATAAACTACATTCATGGAATATATATATATATATATCTTTCTTCATTCATTTTTTTATCTTTAACAAACTAATATAAAGAACTTTCTTTAAATAACTTAGGTAATATTAAATCAAAAATCTATATATATATATACATATACTTTATGATTAATGGAAAAATTTCTAAACGCTTATTAAAATGATAATAAGATATTATGAGTTGTTTTTTTATATTATAATCTGTTAATGAAATAATAATAAAATAATAGAATAATAAATAATAATAATATAATTAAGTAATCAAAAACATATAGTAAAAATGATATCAAGTAATATAGATGATAAAACAATAATAATAAGGTAGATTTTTATATAATTATGAGAATAAAACCAACTTAATGTCATTTTGAACCTCTTGAAGCACTCTTTTATTTTGTTTTATTATATATATATTTGTTTAATTTCTCAATCTATTGGTTATTATTGATATTGATGAGGGCCTTTTCTATTGGTATTGAGGGTTAACCACCCCCTCTTCATTGAATAATTTTACCATAGCTTTGACCTCTTCTGATAATGGTTTTTCATTTTAATATATAATCATTTCATGTTTTTTATTTATTTTTAATTTAATTAAATATGATAAATTAATAACATAATCAATGTAATAGTATTATTCCATTTTATTCAATTTCATTCAATTATAGTAAAAAAATAGATAATTTCATCTTTGAAAGATCTAAACTAATAATATATTTATTCTATTTCATTTATTTTTATTTTTATTTTTAACCAAAAAATGTAAATGCATTTCTATTAATAATATAGTTAATATTGATTCAAAAGTATCTATATATATATTTAATTTGATTTTAATTTTATTTTCAATTTTTAATTATAATTTTTTTTGAAGTAGCTGGATGTGAATATGTCAAAATTAACCAGCTGTACTTCTTATCTTGCTGCGGGTGATGGGTTTTCCTCCAACTTTAACTCAACACTCCTACCCCATCCATTTAAATAAAAGAAAACTAATAAAGACCAATTAATTTAATTTAGTTTTTTTTCTTGTTTTATTTGTGTAAGTATACAGTACAGTAAAACAGTATACAGTGCCCTGCAATAAGTATGAAAACAAAAAAACAGGCAGGGCACTGTATTTTTTTGCTGCGCAATTGACATCTCACATTCATGGGGATTTTCCTTGAAAAACACAATGTAACAAAAATGGAGCTGGATAAGACACAAGAAAAGAAATAAGAAAGAGATTAAGCAGTCAGAAATTTATTGTTTACCATGAGCAAGTGAAAAAACTCACTACTTATGAATGGAGGTTCTAGTAACAAGTTGGACCTCAATTCATCTCAATGACTATTGCCATTGTTGATGGCATTGAGTAGGGCATATTCCTCAGGATTTCAACATGAAAATCAGTCCACACAGACCTGATCACATATTTTAGCTCTTCCACCATCTGTGGTTGGTAGAGTTTACTAATTTGGCTCTTCATTGCCTTCCATATGTTTTTGGTTGGGTTCAAGTCTGGTGAATGTGCTGGCCAATTAAGTTTCTGAAAATTGTGCTGTTTTTGCTAATCAGTTCTTTCTCAGGCCATGGGGATTGTGGTGATATGCTCCATCAGTAAGACCTGGTGGTGACCACAAATCCATGGGTCCTGCACCATCCAGGCTATGAATGGAAGCAGGCGCAGTCAATAGACTTTCTGTGCCATCTTGTTTGAAATAATTTAACCATTGAGAAAAACCAATTGTGCTTGCATGTCCAAACAAAATGACCCCCATACCATGATTATTTGACAGAAAGGTTCTTGAGGGGTCCTCCAAAATTGCACTCAATAGACCTTTTTCCCAACCTCAAAGTCCAGCGCATTGGTGAAAATGACCCAGGCCCAATTTTTTATCATTCAATGGTGGTGGGCTTGGGCAAATGCAAGGAAATGTTGAAAATCTGGAGGTCAGAGGTAGGGTCTTCTGGGAAAAATGCAAGACTGCTTACCCAGTTTATGGATCTCCCGCTGGATTTTTCAGGTGGAGACTGGGTGAGTCAATAGGCTGGTGAAATTTGTGACCATTAATCACCAACTTTAGGTAGTTATTTGGCTTAGTTCTTTGCAGTCACTTTTGGTCATGATTGTAGGTCTTCCTGTCTCTTTTTGGGTCCTCACAGTGCCAATACACTGATATTTATTGATTGTATTGTAGATGGTTGTGAGGGGAATCAGAAAAATGGAAAGCCTTCTTTGCACATCCCAAAAATACGTCTCTTAGTCTCAATATTGAGGTAAGGCATCAAATTCTATTATTAAAAAAATCAATAGTATTCTTAAATAAATTTTTCATTTAAGAAAATCTGACGTTTCAAATGTCCAAATCAATATGGGACATTTCTATGCGGTTGAGGCCGTAGTGGGCCAGCACTGGTGAGTGCTGGCCATCTTTTATGTGGTCTCTTTCACATATATGAGAAAAACATTGAAAAAAAATAAGTCCAGAGCAGGCTCCAGACCTCTGACAGTTGAGAGTGATCCACTGCAACTCACATGCGCAGCAGCCGTGATCATACAGCTGCCCTTCCAACATTTGCACTATTTGGGAAGGGCACTGTACAATACTTTAGCACTCCTCTTTAGTCGCGATTGTTTGTTTTCTTTTTTTTATACTTTTACATTGAACTTCCTTTGCTTTTTCAACTTTATTTTTACTTGATTTCTTTTTTTTGTTTTGAAAAAAAATGAAAATGAAAACGTTGAGAAGATAGTAAATTCTCTTTATTTAACATACAGTAAAAATTAGTACTGCTTGTTTTCCAAAATGGATTATGTTTTATTTTTTTTAATATTACTACTATTTTTTATTTATTTTCAAATTTGTTGTTTTGCAGTTTAGAATTGTTCCAATGCTTTTAGTTATTTTTGAGTGATTGGCTGTTCCTTTTTTTATGCTGTTCTTCATTATTTTGATTATTTTTTTTAATTACTACTACTTGTATCATTATTGTTTTATTCTTTTCTTCAAAACAATTACTTAATTTTGTGTATGATTTTATGTAATTCTTGATTCAAAATTGGTGGTTTTTATCATTCCAATGCTTTTTTTTGAGAAAAGAAAATTAACTATTGTGTTTTTCTTATAATATCTTTGATAACAATAATAATTATAATTTATTATTGTTTTTTTTGAGAAAATAGAGCTAAATAAATTAATAAAGAGAAAAAATTAGTGATGCTACAGGAAGGTAAAATTATTATCAGGTGAGTGTTTTTTTTATTTGAAAGAATTAATAAATTAGATTAAAGAGTAATAAGATTAAAGAGTATTCAGAGCTAAGGGAGCTCTTTTGTTTTTTTCACAGCTGAAGATATAAATTAATTCAACTTTTAATATATAAAGCTGGAATATTCAAAATCATGGTTGTAATCAATGAGTATTCTCTAGTGATTGAATTGAATATCTATTTGATTTACTACTGATGTAAAGTTCTATACATAAGCTTATTTATCACTAAGAAGCTTTAAATTAAAGTTCTTCTTTTGATATATTTAGAGTTAATATTAAGATTAAGTCCTAATCAATGGAGTTTAACTTCTTTTAATTGAGTTTTTTGTTTATTTTTTCTTATTTGAATGGAGTGAAGCTTTAATTTGACCAAAAAAATAATCTAAGATTAAATTAATTAAGATCTTTGAAATTGAATCAAATTCATAATTATTATGGATAATTCAATCAATACTTGATTTATTCAATTCAATGAAAGGCTTAATTAGATTTGAAATGGGGCTGAAGGTTGATAAAAAATATTTAAAGTTTTTCCAAGCCTTAAATATATAATATACTTGAGGGCTAAACTGTGTGTGGAAGAAGATTTTCCATCCTTAATATTAAAGGAAGTCTTTTCTCCCAATTCCCAGTAAAAAATAATATTTCTTCCAAAATTAGTTAATATCCAAAATTTAATTGGAAAACAGAAATTAATTTTATTAATAAATATTTCCATTTAGGTTTAACCTGGCCATTTATACCTTTTATTAGATACTGGATGTAAATACCAATAAGGTTTCTTGATATTTTGTTTATTCTTGTTGTTTTTGACTTTGATCCTTGTCATACTTTTTTAAAATATGTTATTATTATTTCTTATTTTATCTTGCTTTATTATATTGATTGTTTTCTGGTATTTCTTGTAAGGAA
The DNA here is from genome assembly GCA_023105745.1 of Austropuccinia psidii. NCBI lineage: Eukaryota > Fungi > Basidiomycota > Pucciniomycetes > Pucciniales > Sphaerophragmiaceae > Austropuccinia > Austropuccinia psidii. The sequence goes on from JALGQZ010000006.1 coordinate 66,945,712, forward strand.
GGGGGTGATTAGTTATTTCTTTCAAAAATTGAATGAATAAAATAAGAGAATGATCTGAATAAAAATCATAATAAACAAAAATCTTCACCCCTCTTGCTATGTTTTTTGTGAGTATTGATATTTTGTTTGACCATATTTTTATATCCCTTCAATTTTTTATTTTATTATATTACTTCTTTAAAGCTTTCAGATATATATTCTTGAGTTTTTGCTTTATTGCTTCACCTTTGCTCAAATTCTTGAATAGGTTGATATTATTGATTATTATATTGAGTATTTATGGAAATGCAATCATAGAATAAAGTGGAAATTCCGCATAATTTCTTCCCAAAAACATACATCATAAAGGATAGATTCAAGAAATAGACATGCACCCTGATTTTTTAGTCAAGTTTTTTTATGATACATAAAAAAATATAGAATCATGATACTGATACACTTTAAACTCCCTTTTTTTGAATTCTTCATATTATTATATTTTTCATGGATATTTGAGACTGAAATAAACTAAAATTCATGAGATAATAAGAAGAAACATTATTATCATAAAGCAACTCATTGAGAATGTGAACATTTTTGGTCAAGATTATTCTTGAATTTGGCCTCCTTAACTGTAAGCTTATTTCTTCTTTCTTCATTGAGATTTTTAGCTTGGGACTCAAAGCCAGAGCACAAGCATTACTGCCAGAATACCATAAGCAAATGGTAGTGCAAACTACCACCAAAACATGGAGCTGAGCCAAACAAGCTCAAAAGGTATCGAAGGAAAGAGGGAGCTCACCTCTTTCCAAATATCCAAGTCCCATAATCATAGGAAAAAGAATAACAAAGTTATTAAAGCTCAAAGCAGTTTCTGAGCATAAACCTTAATTTTCACCTCTCATATAAAATCTAGAGAAAGAGGCTGGATCCCATCAAATGGGTATTTAAATTGAATCTCTCAATTAGGGCTATCCAATGGTACTAGCCAAATGGAGCTAGCACCAAAACTATATAATTTATGGCCAAATTAGAGCCAAATAAGGGTGAATAAAGTATTCCCCTCATCCAACTTCTACAGTTTTAGTGTGAGATACCCAATGTGGGGTCTCTTTGGGAAAATCACAATCAGAGCTTTCTTCAGATGCCATAAATCTCCTCATATCTCCATTAAAATAAAATTTATGGAGAAAACAAGATCAATACATGATTCATAATATATCCACAGATTGATAATGGAATTCAGAACTGGTATAAATTTGCCAGTTTTATTGTTAGCTATACCAAATGAGTGTCTGCTGTGTAGGGCTCATCAAGGGCTTCAAAATGAGCCACTTTTGATGTCTCTATCCTTAAAACTGACATGGATATTCAGGTTTTGAGTTTATAACCCACACTAGCCAGTATGGGATCTTACTGTGAGACACCTGTCCATAAAATTTAATTAACAGCTAATTGATTGAATTGGATGCTGTTTATTCTTTAATTTCTCATAAATTAACAAATAAGAGTCATAAAGGAAATTTCTGTACAGCTTCTGACACGTCAGAAGCACCAGGGGACAGCTGTAAGCTCCTTTGGTGAAACATTTCACCCTGTATAGGGTAAAAATGACACATTGTGGCTCTAAAACCACATTTCCGCTAAACACCAGTCTGTATTGAGTGTTTCGAGCCACAAAACAGCCCACATTAGTGAAATGTTTCATTCTGTGGTCGTGTGCAGAGGTAAACAACCTCCCACTACCCCAGAACAAGATAAATGGAGGCCTTTCCTCACCAGAAGGCCAATCCACCATCCTTTTCTTAGTATTCTTACATGGTATAGCTTCTTAAAGAAGTGGTACCCTTAGAACTAAACAGGTACAATTATAATTTTAATTATTGTAGGGTTTATTATTGTAAACCAACAGGTAAACACTGCACCCAGGTCTATCAATATCATTCACCCTTGCTAGATTCTTTAGTATAGCCCTTTTAACCAACTCATCATGAATTAATAATCATTATTTTTGTGTCACACTTGGAGTTATAGCTTTTATTATCATTTTGAAGCTATATCATAGAGTTACCCTGACATTTTGGGGGCCTCGCCTGGTTTTTTACCTAGTTTAGACAAAATTGTAACTTGTTTCACAATTTTTAGCTTATTTCCATGCCTTTTGGAGTTTTTATACTTGTTTTATTGCTTATTTTAGCTTTTCTTAAGGCATAAGAAGCCCTGAAGGGGATTAATTTGTTGGTTTTTCTTCATTCTTATTTTATTTACTGAAAAATAAAAATAAACAAACATAATAAAATAAAAAAAATCAAAAAATCAAAACTGTATACATATTTTTTTAATCATTTTGAATATTTCTAAATATATAATTTATATTGATACAATACCCTATTTTTACATTTATTCTATAATAATATATACAAGGTATACATTGTTTGAGCTTTTCTTAAAGAAAAACCTGTATAATTCATTTTTTTAACTCAAATTGGCATGAAAAATTGATTATCATAATTATTACTGATAATTTAAATAATAATGCTACAAAAAAATGTAATTCCATTTTTTAATTTCAGTGCTTTTTTTAAAATAATATATACAAAGTATATATTGATAGACTTTTTTCTTGGATAAATACCATTATAATTCATTTTTTCCCCAAATTGGAATAAAAAATGGATTGTTATCATTATTGATGATTATTTCAATAATAATAACCATTTGAAAAGAAATAAAACCATATTTACTTTTCTAAACTTACTTTAATAATATATACAAAGTGTATATTATTTGGATTTTTCTCCAAGAAAAAACTTTCAAAATCAGTTCCTTTTTCATTTAAATTGGTGTGAAAAATTGATCATAGTCATTATTGCTGATAACTTCAGTAATATTACTCATTCAAAAGAAAAAATATAATCACATTTCTTTTACTGAATTTTTTTTAATGGATGCAAAGTATAGAAGTATTTTTCTTTTTCTTTAAGGAAAGCTTTATAGCTCATTTTTTTCCATCCAAATTGGTTTGGAGAGTTAATTCAAATAATCATTATTGATAATCTAAATAATACTTTGTTGAAATGGAATTATAGATCCTTAGCATAACAAAGAGTTAAATCAGCTAGATAAGACTCTAATTCTGTAAAGCAGAAATGACCCCACCTCATTTCAAAGACTTTGTATTCACAAGGGACAATTCCTTGCAAAGAGAAACAGTCATCAGCAGGAATAGAGACCTGAGAAGGAATGAAACCGAAGTAGATCAAATCATGTAATTTGGAAAAATGAACCTTCCTTAAGCTTTCAAGATGGTTCTCAACAGCGAAACTCGAGAGGAGGCTTGCATAGAACCAGAAAAGCACTTTCTGACCCATTAACTCTTAAAAGAACATCTCCAATGGAGGATGTCAGACAGGTAATTAAGCCTAGAATACCACTGGAAAGAACCAGAAATTATTGGGAAGATCTCCCTCAGAAAAATACTCTTCAAAGGACTGATGAAAATCACCAAAGGGTGAAATGAAAAGAATTTCAAAATTCTGGAAGGAAGTGCAGCCAAGATTAAAGAAAATAAAGCTACTATATGAGGCATGGCAGACCAATGGAACCAGCAGGAGAATACTCTGATGTTTTCAGGCTCATAAGGAGTGGTAAACCAACTCAACTCCCAAGTGGATTCACATCACTCAGGCACAAACAGATCAGGGACCGAGAGTCACCATTCTTCCCAATCCCAGGTATTATCCAGGAGATGGATAGGATCATAGTACAAGGGAAATACTTCTTTCAACCTGAGGTAGCAAGAATCAGACCCTATTATCCAAAAATTGTTGTACCTAATTAAAGAAGTAAAAAAACAACAAATAGTTTTAAATACTTCCAATAGAATCAGAAGTCCTGCTACTAGTATTATTACCCCCACTCAGATGGAGAATAATGTTGTTAAACCTGAAAGTAACTTAAACAGTGATCAACTGTGGTTACAACTGTCCCAATTAGCAGTGCAAACTCAAAAGAAGTTTGATGAACTCCATAGGAGCAATGTAAGTTTTCAAGAATTGGAAACCTTACAAGAAGCAATAGTAAAAGCCATCCAAGAGATCTGTGCTAAATTAATCAAAGCCTCTGAAGAAACCAAAAAAATACTGAATCAAGTCTTTGATGAGCAATACAACTGCAAGAGGGACAGGGTAGGTCTGGACCAAGAAATTAACAAATTAGTTAATGTCTGCCAAAGCATAAAGCCCCAACCACAAGGCAATGGTTTGGATAATACATACCACCAGGAAGACATCAAACCAGATTCCCTGTTGGAGAATAAGCCAAGATCCCCAACACAATACCAAGATGGATATAACATGACTTATTCAGAGAAGGCAGCACTGAAACAGATTCTGGAGGCCTCAAGCTGGCCAAAATCTCTGGTGTAGGAGAATATAATCACATGGAACTCATTTATTATATTGATGTACTCTTCATTGATGTGCCAAGTATACCAGACTACTGGATAAAAGCTAGACTGCACAGAGAATTTCAAGTAAATGCTAGTATATGGTACACAGAAATGAAAGGAATTAATGGTGGAAGAGTCAGATAATCCAAAAGGACAGTAATAGTACTTGGATATGGCAACAGACCATGTCATTTGAGAAGTACAAGTACTCAGTCAACAAGGATCCTTATGAGTGGTGTCTCAAACAGTCAAAAAGACTTGAAGGCATAGATCCTCATATGAAAATTCAGATGAGGATTAACACACTTCTTACACAAGTGCCAGGGGAACTAGAACATGCATCAAAAAGAAGGGGCAACAACAATGGCACTCTAGATGACATTGAAAATACTCTGCAGGAAGTAAGTATTAAAGCATCTATTGGTAGATATTATACCAATAGTACTGGTGACAAAAGGGAAAATACAATCCTGGAAACCAAAGGAGCTCATTATCCAGGAGAATGAGGAAAGACAGGAATATGTCACAAATGGGGATCACCCAATCACTATGGAGAAAGTTCTTCCAAAGACATGGAAGAGATATTTCCAAGAGAGGAAGAGACAAGAAAGACACAAGAAGGTTCTGAATCTGACTCTAATAATGTTTTGAATGGCTGCAGAGATGATTCATACAGTAAACCAAACCACAATGAATAATATTTAGTAGAACTTGAGGAACATGAAACAAAGGAAATGGGAACATTCCACTTAACAAGGAAAATAATTACCAAAATTGGATGTATTAAAACATAAACCACCAGATAGGGAGTGTATGTCCACAAGAAGGTTGTTGATGCAGGTCAGCTGGAGTCTATGTTGAACCAGTATTTGAACCTTTGAGATATGACCACATACCCAAAAAAGGTCACAAGAAATATTTAATATAATTATACATTAAAAATAAGTACCTTAAAACTACAAAAATACCATAAATTGGAATAAAACTTGGTTTAGCTTAAAAACCAATGAATAAACATGTGAAATACGTTATACCATTGGATTCCCTATGGTAAAATACACATATACCATTTTGATGGCATATCTGTAAAGTCAATATTTAATAAGTTATAAGTAATAATACCTTATAGAAAACACAAATCCTTATTTATTTCAAAGACCAATCAAACAACATGTAAAATAAATGGTACCATTGAATTCTCCATAAAGTTCCACATATAAAACAATTAAGAAGCTAAGCCTCAAAATCAAGACTTAAGGAATTAACCTGAATATATGCACTTTTTTGGTCAGCACATATATTCAAGGATTTTACCTAATATCTCTTGAAATATGCATGATAGAGTGATGATCCAAAAATAAAGTCATCACGAAATTACTGTACAAATACAGAAATGAAGTTTATTTTACAAGCTATAAACAAGGTTGAAACCTGTAAGGAATTATTGATTAAAATCAACAGAGCTGTTGACCACTTTGTTGTGAAAGTGGTCCAAACTTAAAAAACAGTAGACAGTTATAGTCTACTAGTTCATTCTTGAAGAATGATGTATTTCTTATTATAATATTCAAGGTATAACCCATTGAAATCATAGTTTGAAGTTTAAAATATTAAATTTCGACAGAAAAGATGAGTTACAAGAAAAATCATCAAAAATAGAGTTTTGATGATGTAATGAAATGCTCTTGGCAGCATGATACGGTTATTCCAAGCTATTAGAATTCACTCTCTGAATTTCTTTAGCGTGTAAATCTTGAAAGCTATTAAGGATCAAAGCTTGAGCTTAATTTGATCATTTATGATCACTCACTGTAACCTTAAATTAAGTTTAACAGTCATATGAGTGATACAATTGGTGAATACTGTTAGTTTATGATTCAAACCAATAAGATCCACAAATATTGGGGCTCTGCCAAGCCTTTGACATCATCAAACTTAGAGTTATAGTGATAACTCTAGATAATGACGTAATAATGATGTAATATGGTTTGATCATGATGTAATCATCACCAAACCTTAAAATATCGATCAATTCCAGTTGATATGATCAGTATACGTCTACTAGAAGCCTGGTGGATTCTAGGAGGGAGGTATTTACTATAAATAGAGCTGTTTTTACTCTGTTTTCCCCTCAGACACATCAAAAACATTAAATCAATTAAATTAAAAGGTAATATCTTTATTCTTTATATATAAATCTCTTATATTATTCAAGACCAAAGATCATCTTATTATAATCATCAATTTTGATGTGATTCAATAATTTATTTAATTGTTTTTGCTAAAAATCTCTTTAAAATCTCATTTCCATGTAAAAATCAAGATTATTTGTAATTTTCTCCATTTTTTATTGTAAATACAATTTTGATAAGTTGTATTTACATTATTTGGCATAAAATATTTCAAAATTATTATATTAAGTATTAAAAGTAGGTTATTTTCTCTTTATTATTACTTTAATAATTCTTTAATTAATATAAATAGTATTTATATTAACTTATAACTTTAATATTGGTAATATTATTGTTATTAATTGTTTTTTATTGATAAAAACAATTTTTACGCCTTTATTATTTGTTTGTAACAATAATAAAGTGCCATTAAATATGTTAATTATCTTATATTAATATATTTATTTTATTATATTATATTTTTTAATACAAATTATATTATCATATTGAATTGATAATATAATTATTTTTACACCATAATTATAGTAATTCTTTATTATTATAATTATTTTTATCTTATTTATCTCATTTATAAGGACATTCATAGTACAATAAGTAAAATATTAGTAATTTTTACTTATTGTTTCATAGTCAAACCTTACATTTGGGGGCCTGGCCGTGATATTTACTCTAAAAGACCTTCAAAAAGAGTCTAATTGGGCTTATCCAATAGTAAATTATACTTATAATCATAAAATTATATAATAATTCTTATATTTATTTATTTTAAAAGCTATTGAGGAATTTGGAAAGCAATTGTATTGTCTTAAAGGTGGTTTTTTCACATCCTTAGACTTGCAAAAACTTTCTTTGAGTGACTCTAGTGATTAAAAAAGATATTTTATAAATTAAAAATAATTTTATATTATAAATTAATTTTATAAAAGAGTCATATTCATATTTTATTTTATTCTTTAAAAAAAAACATAATAATATTAAAAAACAATAAAAGCATTATTTTATTTCTTGAATTATTTTCACTTTTTGAAAGATATAAAAGCAATTTTTATGTGGAAAATTTCCATATCTTACCAAAAATAACACTTTTATATAAAAGACTTCTATTTATTTGTCTTTTTTAGTGTTTGAAGACAACCCAACAGAGGACAACCAAACCACTGTTGAAAGATTGGTGGAAGAAACTTGTCAAAGTTCTCCAACACCAATAATTACCAAGAAAAAGAAAGCCAAGAAATTGGACTTTCCAGGACCCACCATTCAGGAATCTGAAGGTGAGTACCTCATTTATAATTTGCCATAAGAAAATTCATGCTCTGCAATACTCTTATTTCTTACTTTTCTTATAATATGACTACCAGAAGAGGCTCCCAATACTCCATCCAATCAGATGGAGCTGGACTCAGAGGTAGAATTGATTCCTCAAAAGGGAAAAGGAAGGGCAATATCCCCAGTGGAACAGAATCCACACAAGGAAGTGCCTTATCCCAAAGGCAAGTCCCAGAAATGCCCATGATATCTGAACCTGAATTGGGACTAATTATGAGTAACTCAAACAGGTACAAATCACATTCAGAGGGCTCAAATAGACATTTACATGAGCCAATACAAATAGTACTACACAGTGTACAAGGACAAAGATTGGGAAATGTTGCCCCAAATACACCAAGGAGTGATGAACTCCTGGCACATCCTGAAAAAGTTCCTCAAAGAGGAGGAAATAGTGAGATACTCCAATGGATGGAATCCACTATCATCCAAACCTCAAATCAAAAACATCAAGGAGTATCATGCCAAAAAGAAGGAGGCAACCAAGGAAAAAGCCCCAGTAGCTTCTACCAGCAAGCCCCAAGTCTGCACACTTCCCCAAGAAGGGAAGAATAACAATAAAAAGAATTGGAGAAAACCATATTCCCCAAGCTACAGGATCCCCACAATCCAAAAAGATGCCATGGACAATGTTTTCAAATTGGCCAGAACTTTGATGGAATTCAAAGACAAAGAGGAAAAGAGAATGAGACAACCCCATTTCCCAAAGAAATAACCTTGTCTCCTGATGTTGTAAATACTTTCACAGAGCTTAAAAATAGTATTTTACCTCTTAAAGACATTAAAAATAGTTTATTATCTTTCCAAGAAATAAATAATAGCTTATCATCTTTAACAAAGCTTGTTGTACAAAATAAAAAAGAAATTGATAACATAAAGTTTATGATTGAAAATAATAAACAAAAAGTATTAATTGATAATACTCAGAAATTAATACAAGGGCAGAAGGAGCTGTACAAATACATAAGTGATATCAAAGAAAAAACTTTGACAATCCATTATGACGTAAGCATTGATAATCCTACAGAAAAACTAAACAAATTAAGAATTTCTGTAGAAATATTTGAAGAAAAGACTTCATCACACCAAAAATTATTTTTGGACCATGTGGAAAAGAGTGATGAAGCAAGAATGCATCTGAAAGATGACATTCAAAGTGAAATAAGGCTTATTACTGAAAAAATTGATAAAATTAATGAGGCTAACTTAAATATTCCAGAGTTATCAACACCATTTTCTCACATAAGAAGCCCTGTTAAACCTAAAAAGGAATTGACAAGTCCATTCATAAAAGACTTGAGTCACCAAGACAATAACCAAGTCTTAATGAAGGAAGCACCTCAATTGAAAGAATGGCCAACATTCACAGGAGAAGCTGAATATGACCACATGTCATTTATCAAAACAATTGACATGCTACAAGAAGATTATGCCATACCAGATGAATCAATCACTGCAAGATTACATTCATTGTTTGAGAAATATGCAAAAAGATGGTATTATGGCATAAGGCAAACAAATGGCAAAAATACCTGGTCTTGGTGGAAACAAGAGATAATCATCAAGTGGGCTAATGATTCCTGGAGATAAAAAATAGAAAACGCATTTGAAAATTCTTTCTTTGACCCAGAAAAAGACAAACCTTTAAATTGGTTCTTGAAACAAGTTTAAAGACTTAATGCATTGTACCCAGAAATGCTACAAAAAATGGTGCATATGAAAATACTCACAAAATGTGGAGGAGAGCTAGAACATGCCCTAAGAAGCAGGTGTATAGAGCCATGCCCACAGAAGAGTATATTAATGCACTAGAAGACATAGTGACAAGAAAAAAAATTGGCAGGACTTGGAAGAAATTGGACATTAAAAGCCCAAATAAACCATTTATCAAAAAAGATAAATCAAAAGAATCCTTCAAGCCCAATACATCCAACAATAATGAGCAAAGAAAATGCCATAAATGTGGAGGTATTGGACACTTGGCCAATAATTGCCTTAAAAAGGCAAAGATTAATGAAATTGTGGAAACAGAAAACCACAATGAAAAAGAAGAGGAATCTGACTCTGAAAAAGAGACAGAATCATCAGAAAGTTCTGAAAGTGATTAAATCAATATAATTAATGCACAAATTAATAATATTGATATAATTTATGAAGTACTGGATGTTAACTCAAACTTACCACAAGTTGGGACATCTGACACAAACCTGACAAACATACAAGATGCCAAAATTTATAGAACCACACCTGCAAGAGGAATGGGATATACAGCTGGAAAATCAAGTATAATTATTGTTATGGTTGATAACCAAGAAGGAAAAGTTAACTTGGATACAGGAGCATATTGCACCTGTGTTGGTAAAAGTTATTCCAAAACCATTGTCCCAGACTGACAAGAAAAACTTATTCCAATACAAGGGGTCAAATTTAGTAGTGCAAGTGAGAGCATGAAGCCCCTTGGAATAATTGATTTAACACTAATTTTTTCTCATCCCTCACAATGTGTCACAATCAAAGTAGAGTTTGTAGTAATGGACAACTGTACTAGTAATCACTTCATACTTGGGAATGACTACTTGTCAATTTATGGTATAGATATCTCTAACCAAAAGGATAGATATTTTACCATAGGAGACAACAAAAGACAACAGTTTGGCTTCATAAATAACAAAAAACAAATCACAGTTATTAAGAATGAAGAAAAAATGGCAGGAAAGGAGCTTTTTATATCTGAACAACTTAAAGAGGCAGAATTCAATCAATAATTAACAGAAAAAATGAAAGAAAAATTGATTGACCTCTTCTTTAAGTACAAGAATGCCTTTGCAACTGACAAAGAGCCACTAGGTGCCATAATTGGACATGAAGTGGATATAATTCTTAATGTGGAAAAGACTTACCCACCTTTACTAAGGAGACCTGCTTACCCAGCTAGTCCAAGGGCTAGAGAAGCCTTAGAGGTACACATTAAAGAATTAATGGACCTTGGAGTATTAAGAAAGGTAGGACATAATGAACAAGTAGAAGTCACTACACCTGTCATTATAACTTGGCATAATGGAAAATCAAGGATGGTAGGAGGCTTCAGAGCCCTGAACACCTATACCATTCCAGACAGGTATCCAATACCCAGGATCCATGAGACATTGACACAATTTTCACAAGCTAAGTTCATCACAGCCATGGATGCCTTAAAGGGTTGTCATCAAAATGTCTTAACAGACAATTCCAAAAAACTACTGAGGATAATAGTCCACTGTGGAATTTTTGAATACTTAAGAATGCCATTTGACATAAAAAATGCACCTTCCCATTATCAAAGAATGATGAATACCATATTTCCTGAAGAATTATCAGAAGGATGGTTAATCATCTATATTGATGATGTCATAGTTTGCTCAGAAACTTGGGAAAGTCACCTTACAAGACTAGAAAGGGTACTACAAAAAATAGTCCAAGTTAATATGAAAATTTCCTTGAAAAAGTGTCATTTTTCATACAGTGAATTAAAAGCACTAGGACATGTTGTATCTGGACTTAGTCTAGGCATAGACAAAAATAAAGTAGCAGCAGTACTACTTAAGCCAAAGCCTCAAACTAAAAAAGAAATGCAATCATTTCTAGGATTTTCTGGTTACTATAGACAGAATATAAAGGACTTTGCAAAAATTGCTAAATCCTTGTCTAAGCTATGTGACCAACAAACAGTCTATGAAATGACAGAAGAAAGAGTCAAGGCATATGAAGAATTAGAAAATCCCTTAACAAATGCCCCATTTCTTATAATGCCAGATTGGAAACTACCCTTCAAACTTTACATTGATGCTTGTGAAGAAGGACTGGGTGCTGCACTACACCAGACACAAATTATCAATGATAAACCAGTGGAAGGACCAATTTGTTTTATTTCAAGACAGATAAAGCCAGCAGAAGCAAGATATGGAGAAAGCCAAATGGAATGCCTCTGCTTAGTGTGGGCTTTAGAAAAATTACATTACTACTTGGATGGAACAGTATTTGATGTGATTACAGACTGTAATGCTGTAAAATATCTATTAAATATGAAAACTCCAAATATACATATGCTGAGATGGCAAATTGCTATCCAAGAATATAGAGGAAATATGACTATTGTTCATAAATCTGGTAATATTCATAAAAATGCAGATGGTCTTAGCAGATGGGCTCTAGCAAATACCCCTGACAATCCAGCATTGGTACCACAAGAAGAACACCATATAGAAGGAATATGTGTTACAGACATTGGCACAGAATTCTTTAACCAAGTTTAAGAAAGCTATAAGATAGAAAAAAGTTGCCATATCTTAAGCCAACTTCTAATGAAAGACTGCAAAGACCCATCACTTTCATCAAAACTAGATGAAACATGGAAAAAGGCATATGATGAAGGAAGATTCCACCTCCTTGATGGAATCCTTTACCATAGAACAAAACACACATGTGTTATGGCCTTAACAGATAGAACCCTTATAAACACTATTTTACATGAGTGTCATGATAGTGTTGCAGCTGGACATCTTTCAGAAGACAGAACACTAGAGAGGGTGAAAACCTGCTCTTGGTGGCCAAATTGGAAGAAAGATGTTATAGAATACTGAAAACCTGTGACAGATGTCAAAAAGCCAACAGAGCCACAGGAAAGAAATTTGGAATGATGATCCAAATCCAAGAACCAAAATCCCCTTGGGAAATAGTTCATATGGATTGGGTAGCAGAATTACCTCCAGGAGGATACAGAAACTATAATGCATGCCTAGTATTGGTTGACAGGTATAGCAAAACTCCCATGTTCCTACCATTTCATAAAGATGACACAGCTATGGAAACAGCCATAATGATATGGAATAAAGTTATTAGCCATACACGCTTATTCCATAATATTATAAGTCACAGAGACCCCAAGTTCACTTCAGCATTATGGCCAAATCTCCATAACTTGTTTGGGACAAAGCTATCATTCTCAACAGCTTACCATCCTCAAACTGATGGTTTAGCAGAAAGAATGATACAGACCTTAGAGGACATGATCAGAAGATTCTGTGCTTATGGGCTAGAATTCAAAGATTCTGATGGTTTGACCCATGATTGGTGTGCACTAATACCAGCTCTTGAACTGGCATATAAAACATCATGCCATTCTTCTACTGGCAAAACACCAGCAATGCTAGAAAAAGGTTGGAATACAAGACTTCCTTATGATACCCTCAAAAAGGACTTAGTGGAGATACATCCAACAGCAAGCAGTTTTAAGATAATGCTTGACAAGGAAAGACACCATGCAAACAGATGTATGCAAGACTCTTTCAAATATGCAAAAGAAATATGGGATAAAAGTCATAAGCCACCTGATTTCAAAATAGGAGACTTGGTCCTAGTATCAACCCTTAATTTCAATAAAATAAAAGGCCCAAAGAAATTAAAAGATTCCTTTGCAGGACCATTCATGATAAAAGCACTTCTGGACCCATTGCTGTGCAACTGGAACTCACAGGTTAACTAATGAACAAACACCCAGCTTTCCCTGTAAGTCTGATAAAACCTTACAGCTCAAGTGACAAGGAGTTATTTCCACTAATAAATATACCCCCACTTGAAATTCCCCCCTTGGAAGAAGGAAAGGAAAAGAAAATAGTAAAAGTCCTTAAAGAAAGAGGGACAAGAAACAAAAAAGAAAGAGAATACCTTGTAAGGTATAGAAATTCAACTCAAGAAGATGAATTGCTACTTGAGAAAGATATAACAAATGCTGATAAACTACTGAGAAGGTTCAGACATGAAAGGAAGCCTGAAAAATAGGGAAGTTAAGCATTATTGAGCTTCAAGACTAACAAAGTCTATTGAAGAGGTAGGACATTGGATGATACCCTAATAACACATATCAGATTGTGGTACAATCTTTTTTGGTGGTAGGGAATGTGAACCTTTGAGTTATGACCACATACCCAAAAAAGGTCACAAGAAATATTTAATATAATTATACATTAAAAATAATTACCTTAAAGCTACAAAAATACCATAAATTGGCATAAAACTTGGTTTAAATTAAAATCCAATGAATAAACATGTGAAATACGTTATACCATTGGATTCCCCATGGTAAAATACACATATACCATTTTTATGGCATATCTGCAAAGTCAATATTTAATAAGTTATAAGTAATAATACCTTATAAAAAGCACAAATCCTTATTTATTTCAAAGACCAATGAGACAACATGTGAAATAAATGGTACCATTGGGTTCTCCACAAAATTCCACATATAAAACAATCAAGAAGCTAAGCCTCAAAATCAATACTTAAGGAATTAACCTGAATATATGCACTTTTTTGGTCAACACATATATTCAAGGATTTTAGCCAATATCTCTTGAAATATGCATGATAGAGTGATGAACAAAAAATAAAGTCATCACGTAAATACTGTACAAATACAGAAATGAAGTTTATTTCACAAGTTATAAACAAGGTTGAAACCTGTAAGGAATTATTGATTAAAATCAACAGAGCTGTTGACCACTTTGTTGTGAAAGTGGTCCAAGCCCAAAAAAAAGTAGGCAGTTGGATTCTACTACTTCATTTGTGAAGAATGATGTATTTCCTATTATAATACTTAAGGTATAACCCCTTGAAATCATAGCTTGAAGTTTAAAATATTACAGTTCAACAGAAAAGATGAGTTACAAGAAAAATCATCAAAAATAGAGTTCTGATGATGTAATGAAATGCTCTTGGCAGCATGATACGGTTATTCCAAGCTATTAGAATTCACTCTCTGAATTTCTTTAGCGTGTAAATCTTAAAAGCTATTAAGGATCAAAGTTTGAGCTTAATTTGATCATTTATGATCACTCACTGTAACCTTAAATTAAGTTTAACAGTCATATGAGTGATAAAATTGGTGAATACTATTATTTTATGATTAAAACTAATAAAATCCACGAATTCTGGGGTTCTTCCAAGCCTTTGACGTCATCAAACTTAGAGTTATAGTGATAACTCTAAATAATGGTGTAATAATGATGTAATATGGTTTGATCATGATGTAATCATCACCAAACCTTAAAATATTGATCAATTCCAGTGGATATGATCATTTAACGTCTACTAGAGGCCTGTTGGACTCTAGGAGGGAGGTATTTACTATAAATACAGCTGTTTTTACTCTGTTTTCCCCTCAGACACATCAAAAACATTAAATCAATTAAATTAAAAGGTAATATCTTTATTCTTTATATATAAATCTTTGATATTATTAAAGACCAAAGATCATCTTACTATAATAATAAATTTTGACGTGATTAAATCATTTATTTAATTGTTTTTGCTAAAAATCTCTCAAAAATCTCATTTCCACATAAAAATCAAGAATATTTGTAATTTTCTCTATTTTTTATTGTAAATACAGTTTGGATAGGTGGTATTTACATTATTTGGCGTAAAATATTTCAAAATTATTATATTAAGTATTAAAAGTAGGTTATTTTCTCTTATTATAATAATTTTCCCTTTATTATTACTTTAATAATTCTTTAATTAATATAAATAGTATTTATATTAATTTATAACTTTAATATTGGTAAAATTATGGTTATTAATTGTTTTTTATTAATAAAAAACAATTTTTTACACATTCATTATTTGTTTGTAACAAGACTAAAGTTTCATTAAATATATTAATTATTTTATATTAATAATAATTTTATTATATTATATTCTATAATACAAATTATATTATCATATTTAATTGATAATATAATTATTTTTATGCCATAATTATTATAATTATTTTTATCTTATTTATTTCATTTATAAGGACATTCATAGTACAATAAGTAAAATATTAGTAATTTTTACTTATTGTTTCATAGTCAAACCTTACACAGTAATGAAGCTATTTACAACTAGAACTATGACTGTAACACATGGAAATTATTTTAAGAAAGAGTTTTAATATAATATAATAGCTTATAATATGATAATAGGGTTCTACTATTGAAAAATAGTGGTGGTGAGCGCTATTGATAACCCTGGGTGCAGTCTTACCTGTTGGATTACTATAATGGGAACTACAATAATTAAAATTGAAATAATACCCTGATTATTAACCAAGAGTAAAGCTGTTTTTTACAGTTTACTACGTAGGATATTCAAGACCAGGATGATGAAACAATTCTGGCTGTGAAAAGCCTCCTTTTTATCCTGAAATGGGGTGGAAAGGGTGCTAGAACTTTCCACATAGAGGAAGTGAAGATTTTTCACCCTCTAGTACTGGCTTGTAGTTTGCAAACAGCCTGTATAGCCTGTATTGGACTCAGAGGTGGTTTTGAAACCACATCTGGGCAGTTTTCACCAATACAGGGTGAAAACGTTCATCTGGGGACCTCACAGCCTGATTCTGATGTGTATGACACGTAGAATGCTGTACAGAAGCTGTATGGGACCCCAGTATTGACTGACATATGAGTTATTGAAGTAAAAACAAGCTTCTTTCTCTATTTGAAACCTCATATTCATGGTTATGGGATATTATCCCATGGCAAGGCTGTATATGACAGCAGGTGGGAATCTGACCTTAAAACAGCCATAACTTTGTCAATTTTTGAGATATCAACCTCAAAGTTTGTTCAGTGTGTAGCCCTGTATGTGCTCTACACAATGGTTCCTCATTTTATATGGGTATCATTAAATATGGTAAAGGTATCCCTTGTACAAGATTTTTGTACATTTGCGTGGTATAGGCAAAAAGCTGTATTGAGCTTATTTGCCCCATACCTTTTGTTCTAGTTGAGCTATGGGGAAATGGATGACACTATCAGGTAGCCCTGATTGTGCTCTTTCCAAAAATACCCCACTTCAAGTATCTCATACTAAAACTGTAGAAGCTAGATGAGAGGTGAATGTTTTGTTCACCCTTATTTGGCCTGAAATTGACCATAACTCCAGTAATATTGGTTCCAGCTCAGTTTGGCTGGTACCATTGGATAGCCCTGGCTTATAGCTTCATTTGGAGTACCCATTTGATGGGGTTAAGCCTCTCCTTCTAGATTTCAGATGAGTGGTGAAAATTAAGGTTTATGCTCGGCAATAACTTTGAGAAGGAACAACTTTGTTATTTCTTGTCCTATGGTGATGGGACTTATATTTTCAGCACAAGGTGAGTTTCCTCTTCCTTTTGATACCTTTTGAGCTGATTTGGCTCAGCTCCATGTTTTGGTGGTATCTTGGCTATACCATTGGTTTATGGTATTTTGGCTGTCATGCTTGTGCTCTGGCTTTGAGTCACAGGCTGACATGCAAGGTCATATAGACCACATTAGACCTAGTTTCTCACAGAGGAAACAAAATTCTCATAAGTGATGGGCCTTTTCTTAGAGGGAGGGTATGTCAGCCTGTGACTAAAAGCCAGAGCACAAGGATGACTGCCAGAATACCATAAACCAATGACAGAGCAAAATACCACCAAAACATGGAGCAGAGCCAAAAAATCCCAAAAATGTATCAAAAGAAAGAGGAAAATCACCTCTTTCCAAATATCCAAGTCGCATAATCATAGAAAAAAGAATAAAGAAGTTATTCAAGCTCAAAGAATTTGCTGAGCACAAACCTTAATTCTTACCTCTCATCCAAAATTCAGAGAAAGAGGCTGGACCCCACAAATGGGTATTTAAATTAAAGCCCTCAATTAGGGCTATCCTAATGTGCTACCCAAATTGAGCTAGCACACAAATATAGAAGGTATAGACAAAATAAAGCCAAATAAGGGTGAATAAAATATTCAACTCATCCAAATTCTACAGGTTTAGTTTGAGATTCCCAAATTGGGGTCTCTTTGCAAAAAGCACAATCAGATCTTTCTTCAGATGCCATCTATTTCTTCATATATCCTCTAGAAAGAAATTTATGAAGCAAACAAGAGCAATACAGGATTAATAAAAAATCCACAGATTGATAATGGCATTCAGAATTGGTATACCTTTGCCATTTTTAATTTTAGCTATACCAAATTAGTATCCATTCTGTAAATCTCATCAAGGGATACAAATTGTGTCACCTTTGAGCTCTCCATCTTTAAAACTGACAAATATTTTCAGTTTTTCATATTGTAATTCCACAATAGCCAATATGGGATATTACTGCTGGACAGTTGTCCATAAAACTGAATTAACAGCTAATCAATTGAGTGGGATTCTGTTTATTCTTTGATTACTCAAAAACTGACAAATAGGAGTCATACAAGAATGTTCTGTACAGCTTCTGATGTGTCAGAAGCACCAGAACACACCTGTAAGCTCCATTGGTTACAAGGTTCACCCTGTATAGGGTAAAAATGACAAATTGTGTCTCTAAAACCACATTTACACCCAACACCAGTCTGTATTGATGGTTTAGAACCAGAAACTAGCCCACAGTAGTGAGCACTTTCACTCTGTGGCCTTATGCAGAGAGAAACAACCTTCCACTACCCCACCACAAGCTAAAAGAATGCCTTTCCTCACTAGAAGGTCAATCCGTCATCCTTTTCTTAGTATTCTTACGTGGTATAACTTCTTAAAGAAGTGGTACCCTTAAAATTAAACAGGTATAATTATAATTGTAATTATTGTAGGGTTTATTATTGTGAACCAACAGGTGAATACTGCACCCAGGTCTATCAATAGCACTAACCATCATCAAATTCTTTATTATAACCCTTTTATCCATCTCATAATGAATTAATCATCATTATTTTCGTGTCACACTCAGAGTTATAGCTTCTATTGTCATTTTGAAGCTATATCATAGAGTCACCCTGACAGAGATCTTGATCTTGAAAATCTTCTTTCTCATTAGATTACTCATGATTAATTTTCTCATCTTTTTTTTTTCTTTCCAGTCCTTCTTTTGTGTTGAAATTTGATATTGCCTTGCCACATGGGCTTGCAAGCTTGGGCATAACCTTTTATTATTAGTAATCCAAAAATATTCCTTTTCTTCCTTAGTCTTCTTCTTCCTTTTACTAATTATATCATTAATTCTCTCTGATTTATTCTTCTTTTGTGTATTAATATCTTTTAACCACTTAACATGTTGGTTTGCACATTCATGGTTTTCCCTGTAATTTTTATTGTTATGATCCACAAGGTTGGCAGTTTTAAGAGGTTGCTAATTTTTATATCCTTCCCAAGAGAATTCTTTGTCAGTAAGTATAAATTTCTTTTCATTCTCAGATTCTTCTTGTATTTCCATTGGAGAAAATAAGCCTGCTTAATTCTCGTATTCTGACTAAGGGAGATTATTTTCTGAGTTATTTGGTGATTGTATTGTATTTTTATGAGCTTGAATCTTGAATTAGTTCTTTTTCAAGATTAAAGTTATTATGAACTGCCTTGGAGCATTTATCCTTCGGGGGGTAAGGTTTTTTGTTGATTAAATTCCTTTTGTATTTCCATCTGTCCAAAGAAGCTTATTTCCTCCTCAAGCCTATTCAAAAAGCCTTCTAATTTGTTATTTCTATCAATTTTAGGAATAAATTCAACTATATTAACAGGATATATGAATTTCTCATGTATATTATCTTTTTTTTTAAATCTTGGAGAAACATTTTCATCAGTGATGTGATTTTTGTTTTCTTCATATGATATCTCAAGGTTTCTATACTTTTTAAACCTTTTATTCCCTGTTCATTTGAGACATTCAATGATTCCTTTTCAGTTTGGTCACTGATTTCTTCATGTGAAGCCTCTTCCTTAAATGTTATGTCATTCTCAGGGTTATCCTCTTCTTCTGAGAAGCTTCTCTTTACTGAAGTGGTCTGTGAGTTGATATTAGAAATAGGTATGACACGTATATCTTCTAATATGTGGGGTGGTCTTACAACCTTCTTTATATGATCACTTTAATTTTTTCTTGATATTCTAGGTATAACTAAATATTCTGTATTCTTTTCTTTAAGCTTATTTTTCTTTGAAATTGGACTGATTCAACTTGATTTTCTTAATTGGATTGCTGATCCTATTTTTAATAAAATATTTTAGTTCAAAGTGTTTCTCCTTTTTAATTTTGTAAGTATCCTTTGTTGATAAGCCTTTATCTGTATTTGAAATCTCAAAGTTTGAGTCTGAAATAACATTTTCTTTCTTAGATTCCACTAAATTCTCCAGTGAATTTGATTTTTGTGTGAGAATGTTTCACATATTCCTGATTCCTTTTGAAATTGATTTCAATGATGTTAAGGATGTGAATTTGTTTGAGTATTGCTTAAAAAAACCATTTTTTTATATTAAAATTACAGTTTTAATTTTTAGTATCAGCTTGTTCTTTGGGAGTTTGTTTTGATTCCCTAAAGACTTCACTGTGAAATTCTACTTTCTTGGCCTCATTGATTTCATACATAATTATATTTTCTTCTGTGGAAGACATATCAACTCCTTTAAATTCAGTTTCCTCATTTTAAGAATGTGATCTTAATTCTTTTTTATTTATACTCTTATCAATATTTTCCATTTCAATTCCATACTCCTGAGGAACAATCTGTTGTTCGTGTTTTTTATCTTGATTAATTTCTTGATTTTATCTAAAATTCCTTCTTTATTTTCACTTTGTCTTTGGATTCTGTCATTTCTTTCACTCTTAAAACTGTGGTTATAATTCTCT